>CM077152.1:158442969-158939253 GCA_039583875.1 Platanthera guangdongensis | reverse complement strand
ATATGACACCTTTTTATTGTTGGACGGCTCCGCTCAAGATAGTCCACTAAGGCTCATCAGTGTGGAATGACCTTATATAGTATCTCCAGCGTAGAGCCATTACACTCTAGTGACACGTAACCTGTTGGGTCGTTCCGAGTCGGTCCTGACACGCGCGGACATAAAATTAAATATTCTAACAATATCCTCCTATGTCCGCGGTAAACCCGACGTCGGAAAGGGGTGGCGTGTGAAGTGTTCAACCGAATATGAAGCACTCACAACCGTGTCCATCACACTTGTCAAAACATATTGGACGTTAAGTAAAACAATTGTATGCGTGCATAAGAATAAACAGAAAATCTCAGCAGCATCATAGTAAAGTCTAAAGTACAATCACATCACAGGTACCAGAACACCAAGTGTCTCATGACCAACTAAAGAGCAAGAAAGTCCAAACAAAGCAAGTGAAAGCAAAGAGAGCTAAACAGTGCTCTAAGCAGAAGAAAAACCAATTTATACTCTAGAAATCAGAGTCTAGTAGGTCATCCTCATCTGGATCCCAACCGGCAAGTGCTCCTCCATCAGCAGCAGCTCCTGTAATTTCCAACAGAGAAGTTCATTTAGAATGAATTCAGCCTTGGAAAATGTATAAGTATCTAGTTCTACTTATATGAACGTAGTACAATATGAGTAAGCATGAGTAGAGTATTTAGGTTATACCTCAGAGTCCATTATCTATTTTCAAGAAAATGATGTTATGGACTTCTGGACACCGCAGCTGTATCTGTGTTCCTATGTGGAATGTCACGGTTGCTGTTCTTCTAAAGTCAATTGGAACTCATCAAATGTGGAATGGAACCAATAAACAGGAGAAGAGCCAAACCTAGTCGGATTGTGTTATCAAAAGTGGAATAACACTCTCCTCCTAGATAAGGAAGACGAACCCAGTGGAAGTTGTTAACATCAAATGTGGAATGAAACAAGTCACCAGATTCGTACTCAGCAACCCCGAACATCAGCGGAGCACAACACGCTTGCTTTGACAAAGGAAAGTGGAAAAAATCAAAACATTTGGACTAAGGCTGAACTAAATCGCCTATCTTTGAACTAAGGCTGAACTTAAATCGCCTTGAGTCTCATTTCCCCACTGTTTTGATTGATCGGTCTTTAGGCATTCCTTCGTCAGTGGATCAGCCAGATTATCCTTCGATCGCACATCGATCAAAGTGATAATGCCTTGTTCTTTCAGATAATTCAGTAGAGCGTGTCTCAGTCGTACATGTCGCCTTTAGTATTAAAAAGGACATTCTTCACGACTTGAACCGCTGCTTGATTATCACAATACAGGCTCAAAGAATTGACTTGAAGTCTAGACAAGGGAATGTCTAGAATCAAATTCCTGATCCAATCTGCCTCTTCGCCAGCTGAGGCTAAGGCAAACAACTCGGCTTCCATAGACGACAAAGCTATACAAGTCTGTCTTTTGGATTTCCAAGTGACTGCAGCGCCACCCAAAGTGAAAATAAATCCACTAGTGGACTTACTGTTCCCAACCTCTGAACACCAGGAGGCATCAGAGTATCCTTCCAACGTAGGAGGGTAACCAGTGTAGCACAGAGCGTGGTCTTTAGTACCTTTCAGGTACCTCATCAGCCGATCTAGGGCATCCCAATGCTCTTTGCCTGGACTACTGGTAAAACGACTCAGCATGCTTACCGAGAAAGCAATGTCTGGTCTAGTGCAACTTGTGGCATACATGAGACTTCCAATGATCTTTGAGTACTTTACTTGATCAACACTGGTCCCTTCATTCGGACTCAACTTGACATTTGGATCGATTGGTGTTTCAACAGGCCGACAGTCTTTATAACCCCAGGTAGTGAGGATCTGCTCAATGTAATGAGCTTGAATTAGAGTGACACATCCCTTGTCTACTCTAACCTTCATACCTAGTAGGGTATCTACGGGACCAAGGTCCTTCATGTCAAATGCTTTCGCAAGAGCGGATTTAGTATCCCTCACTGCGGCAAGATCTGATCCCAGAATCAACATGTCATCCACATATAGGCATATGATGACTGTTTGATTTGCCATCGAGCGGTAGTAGAGGCACTTATCTGAGAGACTGGACTGAAATCCAACGCTCTTTACCACTTGATCAAATTTAATGTGCCACATCTTAGGTGCTTGTTTAAGCCCATAGATCGATTTATCGAGCTTGCACACTTTGTCTCTTAGATCCTTGTGCACATAACCTTCAGGTTGTGCCATATAGATCTCTTCAACAAGCTCTCCATTTAAGAAGGCTGTTTTTACATCCATCTGATGAACTATAAAGTTCTCGATAGAAGCTATGGCAAGAAGAATCCTAATAGTGGACAGGTGACACACAGGTGAATAGACGTCAAAATAGTCAATTCCCCCCTGTTGTTTATAACCCTTAGCTACTAGACGTGCTTTATATCTGGCTATAGACCCATCACTGTGCAATTTCTTCTCAGTACCCACTTGCATCCTAAGACTTTAGCTCCTTTCGGCAGGTCAACTAGATGCCAAGTGTTGTTTTGTAGCAGCGAGTTCATCTCATCATCGATGGCTTCTGCCCACATTAACGCATCTCTAGATCGCATTGCCTCCTGATAGGAGAATGGATCATCCTCTAATTGATAGGTGACGAAATTCTCACCAAATCCTTAGGGATTCTGTCTCTTGTAGATACTCTAAGAGGAACAGCTTCCACCTCTAGAGGTTGGGGAGCAGTGCCAGAGGGGCCAGCTTCAGTTTTACAGTAGATTCTGAAATCATCTCAGTAGATCCAGGAGACGGTCAAGCCATGATCTTTTACAAATTTGTGTTCAAAGAAAATAGCATCTCTAGATTCTATCACTGTATTAGTGGATAGATCTAGAAACCTGTCAGCTGCACACTATCTTCTGCACTACCTAGATAAACGCAGGTCGTTGTTCTAGGTCCCACCTTTGGTCTCTTAAGGTCTTGTATCCTCACATAAGCGATACAACCCAAGTCTTTAGAGTGTCATATCTACAAGGATAACCATGCCACAACTCATATGGAGTAGAGTTGAGCTTTGAGTGAGGCACTCGATTTAGAATGTGATTTGCAGTTAGGACGGCTTCCCCCCAAAAAGAATTAGGCATGTCAGCTGTGAGGAGCATAGAGTTCAACATTTTTGTTAAAGTTCTATTCTTACGCTCAGCAACACCATTCGACTGGGTGAGTAAGGAGCTGTGGTTTCTAGGATTATACCCTCAGAGGCACAAAAGTCCTTAAACCCAGTTGCAGTGTACTCTCCTCCTCGATCACTTCTAAGTCTCTTAATCTTTAGATTTAATTGATTTTCTACCCGATATTTGAAGATCTTAAAGGTCTCTAATGTCTCATCTTTCGATTTCAATATGTAAACATGACAATATCTGGAAAAATCGTCGATGAATGTAATTAGATACTTCCTTCCCCCTCTAGTGGCGTGACTACGAAAGTCACAGAGGTCGTAATGTATCAACTCCAGAAGTTGTGTGCTCCTAGAAACTGTCTTGTAAGGGTTTCTAGTGATTTTAGTCTGGGCACAAACCTCACACCTATCAAACTGAATAGAAAGATCTAATGAAATGTTTTGACTTTTAGCTAGATCTCGCATTTTCTTATAGTGGATATGTCCAAGTCTATTGTGTAATAACTTTGGATCAATCAGAGTTGAACTCACTTGATTTATGCACTCGTTATCTAGGCTAAGTCTATACATACCATTGATCAGGTAAGCGCAACCAAAATAGTGAGAATTAACAGTTAATGTCATTCTACCGTTCACGGTTGTGAAAGACATTTCAGCTCTATCAAGCAAACTCATAGAAATCAAATTCTTAGTTAAATTAGGAACTACTTTAACATTTTGCAAAATTAAAGTTTTACCTGAAGAGAGCACAAGCTCTGCAGTCCCAGCATGAGTAACATCAGTCGCTCCTCCATTGCAATTTTCGACTCTGTCCTTGACCGCTGTCACCTTAGAAAGAAGACTCCTGTCATTTGTGACATGACAGGTAGCACCACTGTCCAGCCACCACTCAGAAGACGCACCGCGGTGACTACTCCCAATCATAGCCACGAAGGACTTAGGATCGGAGTTGTCGACCACCATGTGCGCCACATTTTGTGGGGCATCCTCCTTTAGCTTCTTCGGACCCCTGCAGTCAGCGGCCCAGTGACCCCATTTGCCGCAGTTGTGGCAGGATCCCATATTTCCTTTGTAGATTTGTAAGCGTGGTAGGTCAACGCAAGCCGTGGATTCAGAGAATTTAACAAGTAATCCCTGCAGAAATCTTCATTCTTGTTCCACTGGTACTCGTTCACGTCCTCGACGGTAGAAGCAAAGTCGCTCTGAACAGTATAGAATATCTCGCGTTCCTTCATTCCTAGTTGGACTTGAATTTTCCAACTGAGGAAGTCGGAGGCGTCGAACGATTGCAATTTTATGGTGTCGAGCGCGCTTTTCTTCGACATGGTTCTAGATTTAAACAGAAATAATAAATGCTAGAACGAGTTCACCTGAACCGTGTGGGGATGATGTCTTCGGATCCAATCTAGGAAATAATTTGTTGCTCTCCTCTGGCTGAATATAGTCATCGAAGATTTGATCAAGTCACCAACTAATTAGAAAGCTAATGATAGAAGGATCTTGAATCTCTATCGGGTAGATCCAAACTTTGTTGAGCACCAAATAATTTAGCAAACACTGATCTCCTCCAACTTGAGCTCAACGATTTTCTTGTTTCTTCAACTTGACCCAGCAAGAAGTGATGATGGAGGTGATGACTTTTCTTCAGATCTGAGGAAAAAAAAAGGCAGCCCGAGATCACAGCTGGCAGCGAGATCTACAGTCCTCCACCCTTTTTCAATCTGCTACGGAGGGAGAAACAACTTCCTTGCGATGTTTAGGGCACTGGGGATAAACTTCTCCTCTTCCCGATCTGGAGACTAACACAGATCTGGAATATCAGATTTGAAAACGGCGGTCACAGATCAGCGACACCCTTCTTCCCAATCCAGGCGGCTCGGCATAAGATCTGCAATAAGCGAGCGGTGCAGAGAAAAACTCACGAGCTTTCGTCCGATCAGCGATGGAAACGAAGAAACCTGGCTAGATCTCCCAAGATCCGATCTACTTCCCTCCAGTCGGTGAAAGATACAAGAGAGAACAGCGGTCGGAGTAGATCTACGATGGCAGATCCGTCCTCGTGGAAGAGAAAAACTCACGATCCGACCTTTGGGAGAAATTCCGAACGAACTTCGGGTGTGACAGGGATTATCGCGAACGAGAAAGTCAACAGAGTCTCCACCCGATCTCTTCGGCCGGACTGGTAGGGAGAAACTCTTCCCGATCTGCTCTAGAAAGCACCGAAAAACGGAAGAAGCGAGCGGTGCAGAGAACTCGCGAGAGAGGCGGCGAAAGTTTCTGATCGGGAGCGGAGGTTGAGAGCGGACAGCGGAGCGAAAACCCTAGAACGAAAATTATCTTGAGAATGTTGGACGGCTCCGCTCAAGATAGTCCACTAAGGCTCATCAGTGTGGAATGGCCTTATATAGTATCTCCAGCGTAGAGCCGTTACACTCTAGTGACACGTAACCTGTTGGGTCGTTCCGAGTCGGTCCTGACACGCGCGGACATAAAATTAAATATTCTAACAATTATAATTTAAAAAAATTCAAAATCATATATATATATTTATATATTTATATTCATACTATATATTTATATAATATATTTTTTTATATTTTTATATTTATGCCGTTTTTTCCGCAGCCCCATCGCCCGCCCTCCCCCCCCCCCCCCCCCACCGTTCAAATGCCCTCGGCGGCCTGACCGGCCACCCCCGACGGGTTCGCCGGAGTTCGACGGACCCGTCGGGGGTGACCGTCAAGCCGTCGTCGGCTCCGCCGCCGGCGGCATTGGAAAGAGTGGGGGCGGGCGGGGTTGGGGAAAGAAATCGGGAGGACTTTGTGTTGGGGTCGGATTTAGGAGAGAGAAAAATGAGGCAATATTTTGAATGAATTTTTAATTCACGATTACTTACATACCACCATACTTCTTTGAAATATAAATATAATATATATATATATATATATATATATATATATATATATATATATATATATATATATATATATATATATATATATATATATATATATATATATATATATATATATATATATATATAATATCTTTATTATTTAAATCATAGTCATATTTGGAAGCACACTATCAAATGCATCTGAACCGTCCGATCTCCAGAAAATCTCATCTGGCCATTGGATTTAAAAGCTGGGCCTGCTAATATCCAGATCTCCCAAAAAAAAGCACTGTTCACTGCATCAAAAATCCCGATACTCCTCCGTCTCCTCACTGCATCACCCCGCCGTCGGCGCCCACCGGCGGGTTCGCCGGCCTCCGGCGAACCCGCCGGGGTTTGTCCGGCAGCGATCGGGCAGGGCCACCGCCGGCGGTGGCCGTGCCCGTGACACCCAGATTTGGGTCTCACGGGCAGGGCAACCGCCGGCGGTGGCCCTGCCCGCTCGCCGCAGGACAACCCCCGGCGGGTTCGCCGGAGGCCAGCGAACCCACCGTGGGTGCCGGGCAGGCCGCCGGCCGCTCCGCCGGTGGCGGCATCGACAGTCAGGAAGAAGGCGGAAACCGGATGACGAAAGCCAATTCATTTCATGGGATCTGTTTTCTATTTTTTTATTTTTTTTATTTTATAATTAATGAGTATCCCGTGTGTAAAGTGTAAACACGGGATTTCTATTTTTAGTTTTTTTATTTGATTTTTTATTTTACAATTTAATTATATTAGTTAAATAATTAATAAACTTATTTAAATTATTAATTATATTAAATTTTTACAAAAGCCGGTAAAAATTCGATACATATTTGTTATTTTATATTTGTTTTTATAATGATTTTCATATGCATATTCCTTTTTAATTTTATATTTGTTTCACGAAAATCGGATGTTAGGGGCGGGCGAAGTCGGCTGGAGGCTTCAATATTTTAAATACTTTTATACTTTAATAAAGCCCGTCGGGGGCGGGCGGAGCCCGCCGGGGGGCGGGCGGAGCCCGCCGAAGGGGACAGGCGAGCCGGGCGAAGCGCGCCGGGGGTGGGCGGAGCCCGCCGAAGGGGACGGGCGACCCGGGCGAAGCGCGCCGGGGGGCGGGCGAAGCCCGCCTGTGGTTCCAGCAGGCGAAGCTCGCTTGATTGCGGGCGAAGCCCGCAGCGGCTCATCGAGAACGAGCGGAGCCCATTCATAGATGCTAGTATATATATATATATATATATATATATACCATATTATAAAGAATATGGTGGTCTGCAGATAACATGAGTTCGAAATTCACAGAAAAAATAATGACCGTCTGATCTCTTCCACTATATCAGCAGCCGTCTGATCAAACTAACTTTCTCTCTCCATATTTTACTAGAGCTCCTAAACCTACTACTAGGATCCTAAATTTTTGTGAAAAAATTTCAAAATAGGGTTACACAAACCCGCCCGCTACAAGAATCTTAACAGCCCGTCCACTATAAGCCCGAACAAGCCGCCACGCCCAGGCATTCTCAGCCCGCCAAGCCCGCCACCATGCTCAATTCAAATTTATAACCCGACAATCTAAATTTATACCCGAAATGTTGACTTCATTTGGCAGTGTGGGAATAAAATAGGCGGTGAGCATTGTTCACCCGCCTTTTTAGTCCCACACTGCCAAATGAAGTCAAAATTTCGGGTATAAATTTAGAGTTCATGTTTCATATATGAAATCGTCATGGTGGCGGGCTTGGCGGGCTGTGATTGCCTGGGCTTGACGCCACTGTTCACTCGCCGGGTCGCCTTTTTCATTATAATATTTATATATTTATATATTTATTATTGTTGGAACCAGCTTTCTGATCCGTCCTAATGTTCGAACAGGATGTGGCCCACACGTACTCTCCCTGCGCTACCCTCCTGACGAGAGTCAGTGGCCGGAAAACAGACCGAGGGGGCCCAGCTCGGAGGTCTCACCTCTTACCCGGAAGAACTGAAAGTCTTCCCCTCCCTAGCCAGTGTTGAGCTAGGTTCCTGTGAGGAAGATAGTGGAAAGGTTCAACAACCTGTTCTCAGGCACCTTATCGGTCTATTTATAGACTTCTGAGTCTTCTCTGCAAATATCACTTCCAAATCATCCTAAAAGAACCAAAACACCCTGAACCGGGTCTGCTAATAGCCCAACTCCGCTGTTCTGGAGAGCTATGTGCAGACCTCCAGGGGTAAAAATGTAAAACTACTCGGGGCAAAAAGGTAAAATCCCCCTTGTGGGTAAAAGGGTAATGACATCTCCTCTTTCATATGGCGAGTGGGGAGGGATCCGTCAAGCCTAGGGAGGTCTCGCTTACTGGGCCATCTCGCCCATACCAGGAGGTCTCGCCCTAATTCCTGGGCTGCCCCTTCCTCTCGCCTCTTACGGGTAGGCCACCCTGAAAGTCCACCTAGTGTCAACTAGCTTCACCAATGGGGGGGGGGGGAATAGGTGACGTGCAGCGTTTTTGCGGAATTAAAATTGTACCTGCACACGAAAATAAAACAGCACAGCAAATAGAGTACACAAGCTATTTATAGTGGTTCCCCGACTTGGGTAGATCCACTTTCCCCCTTCGACCTATCTCCCAACAAGGGATGACTCGGTCTCTTCACCAACAGGATTGAAATTCAATCCTTGCACTATCAGAAGGAACCCTTCCACAATACGGGTTGCACCCAACCCTTACAACTAGGAACCAATGTTCCTTTACAACAAAAATGAACTAGAATGTACAAGAAATACAAACTACTTTGGAGACTAAGGTGTCCCTCTTCGTTCGATGACAATCGAAGAGTCCACAACCCTAGATCTCTCTTGGAGGGAATCTCCCCGAAACCGGCCGCGGCAAGAGGGGCGGCGGCTTGGTTCTCGGGATCGGCGGCGATGTTGGGTACATTGGTTAAATGTACCTGATTTGAAGAAGCCTCACCCAACTCAATGATATACATCATAATGTATTTGATGTATGTTGAGTTTACTTGTGCAGGTTAAGTATTTGAAGGACTGAAGCAAAAAAGTTTCTAAGTCCATGTGTCGACACCTAGAGGGAAAGTGTCGACACTTAAGAAAGCTTGTGTCGACACCCAGACAAGCAGTGTCGACACTTGGAGTCATTGTGTCGACACCTGGGATGCAGAGTCGACACCAGACAGAAAGTGTCGACACAAGGAGCTGTGTCGACACTCAGTGAAGAAAAGTGCAGAGAAGCAGTGTCGACACAAGGAGCAGTGTCGACACCTTGAAGAATTGTGTCTACACCAGAAAGTGTCGACACTTGGAGCTGTGTCGACACTCAGCAAAAGCCAGCAGAGACTAAGTCAAAGTGTCGACACCAAGAAATGTGTCGACACACAACAAGTAGAGTCAGCACTTGAAGAAAGTGTCGACATCAAGAACAAAGTGTCGACACTCAATAGAAGAGTCAACACATGAAGTAAGTGTCGAAACCTAGAACAATGTGTCGACACTCAGCTGAAGACTCTACACTTGAAGAAAGTGTCGACACATGGAGCTGTGTCGACACTTAGCAAAGAACAGCAAGATCATCAATTTATTCTACGTACAAGTGTCGACACTAAGGGAATGTGTCGACACTCAGCTGAAGTCTCAACAGAAGAATCAAGTGTCGATACAAGGAGCTGTGTCGACACTCAGCAAGTATCAACACAAAATACTATGTGTCGACACCAAGAAGCAGTGTCGACACTTAACAGATTCAACACAAGAAGTTGTGTCGACACAAAGGAGATGTGTCGACACTTAGGAGAATTCAGCTAAATATAGAAGATCAGGTATTTGTGTCGACACTCAATTTCAGTGTCGACACATGAAGAAGAATCTGTGTCGAGACATAGTATCTACAACACAAGGAGTTGTGTCGACACCTTGTAGACTTGTGTCGACACTTACACAGCATGTGTCGACACTTGGACTATAAGTGTCGACACTTAAAGACAGAAAGTCTCGACACTTTCAGACAGTTAGAGAACTTTCAAGAATTGACTGGATGACTTGACAGCTGCCGTTCCAGCCGGTCTACAGCACCTATCAGAGATGTCAGAATTCAGTTATGGACCGGACCAGCCGGTTACCATGGAGAAGGCCTATAAATAGGCTCATACAGTTTACAGAAACTGTTGTGACGGTTGTTCAGATTGTTGAAGAACAAGTTATTAAAGTGGTTCACAGAGTTATTGATCAAGTATCAAATCAAGAAGATCTAGCTGTCTAAGTGAAGATCTAAGAAGTTGGAGAGAGAGGGCTCCATCCAAGAAATCAGCCGTTGGAACTAGGCTGAGAAGAAGGGTTCAGATTTATTCTGAATTCTAAGTGGCAGAGGTCAAGGATCAACTGCAGGAGGATTCATTCTTATTCAGTTCTACTTTCAAGAAGCTTTGAAGAAAGCTAAGTCAGATTGAATCCAGCTGAGTTCTTCCAAGAACTCATCAAGAAACTCTCAACTCCCCTCTCTTGTTTCTGAGTTGTTGAGTTAATATTTGTAAAATCATTTTATCTTGTAGGATCCTTTGGATCTGAGTGAATTGTAAGCCTGTAATTATAAAGGCTGAGGGTAGGGCTTGAGAGCCTGAGTGTAGGAGATTGAAATCTCTGAGTGTAGGCCTTATTGGCTGAGTGTAGGCCTTGTTGGCTGAGTGTAGGCCTTTGTAGCTGAGTGTAGGCTTTGGGATAAAGCTGAGTTGTAGGGCCTTGGGCCTGAGGTGTAGGAACCAATTTGGGTTCTGAGCTAGTGGAGAAGTTTGGCCGAATCTAGTACACTGCTAGATAGGCGAAGGGGGGAAAGTGGATGTACCCAAAGCTTGGGGAACCACTATAAAATTATGTGTCTGTTGTGCTGTGTTGTGATTTGCTGTGTATGCTTTGTGATTGCTGTGCAAAAGTAGTTAGAATTCTGTGATATAACTGATTGCTGCCATTAAAGTCTTAAAAAGAATTAGGTCACCTATTAACCCCCCTCTAGGTGTTTAGGTACCATATCTTTCAAGTGGTATCAGAGTGAGGTTCCTCTAAAAGGACTAACAGCCTGAGGAGATCCTGATTGGTAGATTCAGTCTAAGTCAACATACAGATTCAAGAAAATCAAGAACCATGGGTTCCTCTGAGAATCACAAGGAATTGGGTTCCATGAAATTGCCCATATGCAGGAAAGAGATCTTTGGGATCTGGAAGGAAAGGGTAAGGCTGTTTATGGAAGCCTCAGACCCTAGGATCTACATCACAGTAAAAGAGGGGCCTTATGTGCCCATGAAGATATCTGTTCTTGATGCAAATCAGAGAACCCCAAAAGATTTCTCTGAAATGACTAAGGATGAGATTGTCCTAGCCACTATGGACAAGAGGGCACAAAACATTATAGTGAGTACCATAGATGATGCAACATTTCAGAATCTTATACACTGTAAGACAGCCAAAGAGATGTGGGACACTCTTATTGTATATTCTGGAAGGATCTGAAGAAGTTAGACAAGATAGAAAATCCTTGCTAAATCAGAGTATGAAAGTTTATGGAAAGGGGATGATGGAATGTAGAGTGATGATAAGAAATAGCTAGAGTGCTATAAGAGTTCTACAGAATAGTGAATGAACTCATGTCTTATGGAAGAGAGTTCAGTAACTATGAACTAAATGACAAGTTCCTAAGGTCCCTAACTAAAGATTGGGACACAAAGATTTGTGCCATTAGAGAAATGTCTAAGTTGGGAGAAATTCCTCCACCTACACTGTTTGGCAAGTTATTGTCTTATGAAATGCAATTGATAGTGATGAAAGAGGAAGAGAAGTCAACAAGAACTAAACACAAGGAAAGATCAGTAGCCTTCAAGACAGAAGCCTCCAGGAAGTGCAGGAATAAGTCACCAACTCCACCTCCAAAGGTAGTTGAATCAGAGTCAGATGAGTCAGCCAGCACAAAATCTGGAAGCAGTGAAAGTGATGAAGACTTTGCTGCCTTCACTAGACATTTTCAGAAATTCTTGAAGAAGAAACAGTGGAGGTCAAGGCCTTCTACTTCAAAAGGAAAAGAAGATTTTTATCAGGATAAAAAGGCAAAGGAAATTGATGATCTTAAAGCTGCTGCAACAGATTCTGAGAAGCAATTTGATCAAAAGCTTAATGAGATAGCCAGGATGAAACACATAACAGTGATTCAGATGGGGACTATCACCTTTAAGAATGATGAAATCAAGAGTCTGGAGATCAATCTTCAGAAAGAGAGAGAGCTTGTTTCTAGGTTTTCTAAACCTAAGTCAGTGCTACCTTTAATTGATGAATTTGTTCATCATAAAGGCAAGCCTGGACTGGGCTTTATTAAACCTGCAAGGACTGAGCAGTCCAAGTCTAAGTCCAAGGGCAAAGCCCCAACATTCAACAAGTCTGCTGTAGATAAGACAGCAAAGGCAGTACCTAAGCAAAGGTACAATAAGTTTGAATGTTGGTGCTGTGGCAAAGTTGACCATTTTGCAATGGACTGTTGGCACAATGCTAATGCCAAAGTGAGTACCAAACTACCTGTTGGAAAGCCAGTAGGTAGCTTTGTCAGATTGCAAACTAACAAGTACCAAGGACCCAAGAATTCTTTGGGTTCTAAGGTTCATTAATCTATTTTGCAGGTGAGTCCAAGTGGCCATACCCCAACATGGTACTTGGACAGTGGATGTTCCAGACATATGACTGGAACTAGAAGATTACTAAGGGACTACATTTCAATAAAAGATGGTCCAAAAGTAACCTTTGGTGGTTCTGAAAAAGGAATCATCAAAGGATTTGGTAACATTTCTACTAACTTGGTTACCATTACTCAAGTGGCTTATGTTAAAGGGTCGAAACACAACCTAATAAGTATAAGTCAATTAAGTGATGTAGGGTATGACATCTCATTTGTTAAAAATGGTTGTCATATCAAGAGGTCAAGTGATCAAGAGATAATTTTGACAGGTTATAGGAAGAGGAATGTCTACTGCTTAGACATTATGGTTGAGAACAATAGTTCTCCAGTGTGTCTTGTAGCTGATGAGACAGTCTCTCATTGTGTCAATTGGCACAAGAGGCTTGCCCATCTTAACTACAAGACAATTAGCAAACTCTTTAGCAAAGAGTTAGTGAGGAATGGTCCTCAAGTTAAGTGTGTTAAATATGGTATTTGCTCTGCTTGTCAAAAGGGCAAGCAGACTAAATCCACCTTTAGAAGCATAGAAAACAAAGATGCTGTGAGGTGTCTATACCTCTTGCATATGGATCTCTTTGGTCCAATGCCAGTTCACAGCTTAGGTAGGAAGGTCTATACCTTTGTAGTTGTAGATGACTACTCAAGGTTTTCCTGGGTGTTCTTCTTAAGACAGAAATCTGAAACACCTAGTGTCTTCTATAGCTTTGTCAAGCAAATTCAGAATGAACTAGACAGTACAGTGGTCAAGATTAGAAGTGACCATGGTACTGAATTTCAGTCTGATAGCATGACAAAACTATGTGAAGACTTTGGGATATTTCAAGAGTTTTCTTCACCTAGAACACCTCAGCAAAATGGCATTACTGAGAGGAAGAATAGGACCTTGATAGAGGCTGGTAGGACCCTACTAAGTGATACATCACTGCCAGAGTATTTCTAGGCTGAAGCAGTTAACACTGCATGTCATGTTATAAATAGGGCTACCATCACTAAAGGGCTCAACAAGACCCCCTATGAAGTTGTGAAAGGCAGGAAACCAAACCTATCCTACTTCAGGATCTTTGGTTGCAAATGCTTCATACTTAACAATGGAAAGTCTTACTTGACTAAGTTTGCTGCCAAGTCCCAAGAGGGAATTTTTGTTGGGTACAGCAATAATAGTAAGGCTTATAGAGTCTACAACTTAACTACACTAGTTGTAGAAGAATCTGTGCATGTAGTTTTTGATGAGACTAAACTTATTAATAATGAGTTGTCTAGTAGTGTATGCAGCCCCACAGGTTTAACAAAGAAGATGGACAAGCTTACTATAGAAGAAATACCTGCTGCAAGACAGCAAGTAGAAGACAGTAGTTGTTGTCCAGAGGGAGAACTACATGTACCAATTGCTGAAGAGGTTCAAGGAATACAGAATGATGGAGATGCTGAAGAGGTTCAACCAGAAGTTAGGATGCCTCTAGCCAACAGGCATCTTAGAGATCATCCAGTAGAGCAGATTATTGGACATCTAAGACAAGGAGTACAAACCAGGAGCAGATACATGAATGCAGCAATCTACTCCAGTTTTCTATCTCAAGTTGAACCTAAGAAATTTGAAGAAGTAATACTGGATCCACAATGGACTGAAGTAATGCAAGAAGAGCTTAATCAGTTCAAAAGGTGCAAGGTCTGGGAACTTGTTCCTAAACCTAAAGACCACAATATAATAGGAACTAAGTGGATCTACAGGAATAAGATGGATGAACAAGGGGTCATCATTAAGAATAAAGCAAGACTGGTTGCTAAAGGATATAGGCAAGAAGAAGGTATTGATTTTGATCAAACCTTTGCTCCAGTAGCCAGACTGGAAGCCATAAGGATGTTCTTGGCCTATGCAACCTATCAAGGATTCAAGGTTTACCAAATGGATGTCAAGTCAGCATTCCTGAATGGTAATCTTAAAGAAGAAGTCTATGTGGAACAGCCTTCAGGTTTTGTTGATTCAACTCTACCTCATCATGTCTATAGACTTAGGAAAGCTTTATATGGGTTAAAGCAAGCCCCTAGGGCTTGGTATGAAACCCTATCTAGTTTCCTCATTGAGAACAAATTCTCAAGGGGAAAATAGATAAGACTCTATTCCTTAGGGAATCTAGAGGCAAAGTTATACTAGTCCAAATATATGTAGATGACATTATATTTGGTCTACTGAAAGCAGCCTTTGCAAAAAGTTTGCAAAACTTATGCAAGGTCAGTTTGAGATGAGTAGTATGGGAGAGCTGAAGTTTTTCTTGGGTCTCCAAGTTAAACAGACTGAAAGTGGTTTATCCATATGTCAGTCCAAGTTCACCCTAGAACTTATAAGGAAGTATGGTATGGATTCATCCAGCACCATGAAGACTCCTATGGGGTCAAGTATGTCTCTTAGCAAGGATGATGCAGGGAAACCTGTAGATGAAACCTTGTATAGAGGGATAGTTGGCTCCCTATTATACTTGACTGCTAGTAGACCAGACATCATGTATGCTACATGTGTTTGTGCAAGGTATCAAGCCTGCCCTAAAGAGTCTCATTTGACAGCAGTCAAAAGAATATTGAGATATCTAAAGGGCACTCCCTATCTAGGCCTCTGGTACCCTAGGAATGGAGATTTTGATCTAACAGGTTATTCAGATGCAGACTTTGCAGGATGCAAAGAAGATAGAAAAAGCACTACTGGAACCTGTCAATTCCTAGGTGGGAGACTAATTTCATGGAGTAGCAAAAAACAAACCAGTGTGGCTATCTCCACTGCAGAGTCAGAGTATGTGGCTGCAGGAAGTTGCTGTGCTCAACTTCTGTGGATACAACATCAGCTAGAGGACTATGGATTTCAGGTAAGTAGAAACTCCACTTTTCTGTGATTCTACAAGTGCTATTTCAATAGCTAATAATCCTGTATCTCATAGTAGAACAAAACATATTGAAATTAAATATCATTTTCTTAGGGAGCATGTAGAAAGAGAAGATATTTTACTTGAATATGTTAAAACTGATAATCAAGTAGCTGATATGTTTACTAAGCCCCTAGAAGAAGCTAAGTTCAATAGATTTAAAATTGAACTAGGAATGATAAACTTAGAGTAAGTTTACAGAATTGAATTTGGCTAAGTAAAAAGGTGTCGACACATAGACAAGTCTATGTCGACACAGAATAGTGGTGTCGACACTTCAGGAAAAAGGTGTCGACACATCTAGGAAGTTGGTGTCGACACTTCAGAATATTAGTGTCGACACATGCCAAGTAGGTGTCGAGACATCCACAGTGGTGTCGACACTTAAGTTTTACTCAGAATTTTCTAAGTAAAGTCTCGACTATGTGTCGAGTTAGGTTATGTCGACACATAAACAAGTGTCGACACATAATATCTGTTGACTAAACTTGTGTCGATACATATGTGTCGAGACATTATAAGTCAGTGTCGACACTTATTGCCAGTGTCGACACATTTTAAGTTAACTGTCCCGCCTGTTCATCTTCAAAATTAGAAAGGTATAAATAGGGTTTTGTCTTTGTTTGTCGACACGCTTTCAAAGTTTCGAGACCAAAACTACTGTGTCGACACCTCTCTTCTCTCAAGACAAATTCTACAAACCCTAATGGCGCCTAAGCTAGAGGAGAACGTCAACGAAGGATACGAGCTGGTGCACGGCGCTTTCGAAGATGCTGATCCAGAAATCAAGTCTGTCGTAACCCTAGTAGCTGATTCAGGGTTAGAATATCTAGTGTCTGAACCAACTAAGATATGGAAGAAAGAGGTACTCGAATTCCTCAATGGAGCCAAGGTGGATGAATCTGGATACAAAATCAAATCCAGGGTTCATGGTGAGAAGGTGAAGGTATCACCTAAAAGTCTGAGGAAGATTCTCCAGCTATCAAGAACTCAAGAAGAAGATGAGGTTACAGCTTCAACGACCAGGGAAGCTCTAACCTGGTGTGGACTTGATTCCAAGATGAAGATAGGTTCTGTTTTCAACAGGAAGGGAATGAACAATCAAGGAAAGTTTTTTTCTGAGATAGTTGGTAAAGTATTACTCAGCAAGCTAGGAGGGCATGACAGAGTGTCTGCCCATATGTTTGGAATAATGATAAGGATAATCTTCACTCTAAGCACTGATTGGTCAGTAATTGTATTTGAGAAAATTAAGGAAGGTCTGAAGAAGCCCAACCTGGGCAGAATCATTAGTCTATACCTAGCTGGTGTGATACCAGAGGTAATGAGTACTGCTGCTGGAAGCAAAATAAACCACATGAGGAAGATGGATCTGAGGATCTTTTCTAGATGGGACAGGGTGTTGTCAAAGGAAATGCCAACCCCTGAGAAGACAGTTTCTGAGAAAGAGATTCCTTCTAAGAAGAAAAGGAAGACTGCTCCAGTGGCACAAGAGTCCACTAGCAGTTCTGAAAATGAAGAGCAAGTTGTCTTCACTCCAGATGATAATGAGGAAGAGCCTGCTGAAAAGACTCCTGCTCCTCAAGAGGTTGCTGAGATCCAGGGGGAGCTACCTCAAGCTAGCCCCATCCACAAGGATCAAAGCCAGGGGGAGCCTCCAGTTGTAGAAGAACCCTCTACACTGGAAAGTGAACAAGCCACCACCATCATACTAGAGGTACTCACTGACCTAAATACTTTAGAATTTCTTATAGAAGATGCTGATTTGTCTGATGTTCATCATCAAACTCAGCTGGATAGTCAAGTCTCAGATGCTGCCAAAGAATACACATCGGTTGTACAAGTAGTTGTTCCTGATCCAGTGATTGAAGAACCAAGAGTTTCTCCAGCTCCTTCACCACCAGAATACACCATGGAAGATTTATTCCTAAATATAGACCAACAAGATTTTGACATGGACAAGGATGCTGCTGAAAGAGATAATGCTGTTGTTGAGGGGGAGCAAATGCAAGTTCTTGAAGAGCCTATAAGGCAAGAAACTGAGAAGGCACTTGATGTGCAACCTGAGAAGCCTCAAAGCCCTAAGGAGAGGGTTGACATAGCCAGCTCCTCAGAATCTGAAGATGAGGAGGCTGCAAGGGCTAAGCAAAAGAAACTTTATGTCTTCAAGAGAAGGAGTCAAAGTTATAAAAAGGCTTTACAATCTATTGCACCACAGCCTATAGTTCAGCAAGCTCCAACTGTTGATTATAGTACTTTAATGGTTGCACTGCAGATAAAACTGGATGAACAAAGAAAGGCAATAGAGACTTATGTGGATGAAGGGCAAAAATCTTTACAATTTGATCTGGCCCAAGATATCAAGTCTATAAGGTTTGAAATGAACCTTAACAAGAAGGAGATGACTGAATGTTTTCACAAAGGTGGAAATGCAGTGGTGTACTTGGCAACACACCAGGAAAAGATAAAGGCCCAAGTGGATGACATAGCATTGAAGCAAGGATATGTTCTTGAAAATCAACTAAGGATGAATGACAACTTGACTGCTTCTCATAATTCTATAGTCACTGAGTTAAAGAACAAGGCTGCTGAACCTTCTACTTCCAATGCTACTATTAAAGCTGAATTTGATAAAATATTCCAGGAAGAAATCTCTGCTGTTAAGACTGCTATCCAAGCCTCCCAGAAGGTCATATCTGAACAACTTCAAAAGCTCAAACCTTTCTTTAAAGATGGAATCAGATACTTGGATAGTCAAATCAGATTTCAGAAGGATGATGTCAGAGATCACATGGCTAGAGAAGTCATAAAGGGGGAGAGAGTGTTAGTCAAGGCAAGCTCTGACCATGCTAAGTGGATATCAAATTCCATCAGAGCTACACTTGGATATCCTCCACTGTGTGATGACAATGATGTTGCTGAATCTGGCATTAACCCTGCCTATCTTGGAGGTGAGCAACCAGAAGTAGCTCAAGTCATTTATCCACCTCCAGATTTTGAAATGATTCATGCTGAGGTACAGACCATGTATAGCCCATCTGGGGGCAAGGACAATGTCCATATTGAAAAGGTTGTTCAGCCTATATCAGAAGCCATGCAAGAGGCATTGCAGAAAGAAGAAAAGACAAGGTTGTCTAAGAAGAGGTTTAGGGAACAAGCAGAACAAAGGCCAGACTTTGAACAGTGGAGCCCTACCTCTAGAAACATAATATTAACTGCCTGGAAAGCTGCTAAGGATAACACTCATGATAGGAACAAATGGTTCTCTAAAGCTGAATGGAGAAAGCATGAATTTAGACAAGAGGCCATTGTTCAATACAGAAGGAAGGCAAAGATGGGAAAGCTACCTCCTACAGCCCAGGAGCCTAGCAAGTACTTTCCTAAGCCATACCACTATTTTGAGAGGCAGAAGATCAAAGCTGAAGAGCTTAAAAAGAAAGATTTGAAAGGTAAGAAGCCTGCTGATGCTGAAACTGCTGATGCTCCTGTCCAAGCTAAAGTCCAAGCTGGCAAAGGAATAGTTATCAAGGAACCAGAACAGAAATAGATTAAGAATTTACTTGAAGATTACTTTGTATTCTTTTGAATGTAAAACATTTTTGTGAACTACTGAAAATGTATAAGACAGATATTAGAACAATATATGATCAATATATTTCATGGTTGTTCTGTGAATATGTCTATTTCTTATTTGTTCTGTGTTGATGTATGTGTATACATGTGTGATTTATACATGTTTATGTTTACCCTGCTGAATATAATCCTGCTTTACATCATTTTGTAATTTTAATTATGAATGGTGTATATCATTGACTAAGGGTTATGACTTCTCCAAATAGGGGGAGATTGTTGGGTACATTGGTTAAATGTACCTGATTTGAAGAAGCTTCACCCAACTCAATGATATACATCATAATGTATTTGATGTATGTTGAGTTTACTTGTGCAGGTTAAGTATTTGAAGGACTGAAGCAAAAAAGTTTCTAAGTCCATGTGTCGACACCCAGAGGGAAAGTGTCGACACTTAAGAAAGCTTGTGTCGACACCCAGACAAGCAGTGTCGACACTTGGAGTCATTGTGTCGACACCTGGGATGCAGAGTCGACACCAGACAGAAAGTGTCGACACAAGGAGCTGTGTCGACACTCAGTGAAGAAAAGTGCAGAGAAGCAGTGTCGACACAAGGAGCAGTGTCGACACCTTGAAGAATTGTGTCTACAACAGAAAGTGTCGACACTTGGAGCTGTGTCGACACTCAGCAAAAGTCAGCAGAGACTAAGTCAAAGTGTCGACACCAAGAACAATGTGTCGACACACAACAAGTAGAGTCAGCACTTGAAGAAAGTGTCGACATCAAGAACAAAGTGTCGACACTCAACAGAAGAGTCAACACATGAAGTAAGTGTCGACACCTAGAATAATGTGTCGACACTCAGCTGAAGACTCTACACTTGAAGAAAGTGTCAACACATGGAGCTGTGTCGACACTTAGCAAAGAACAGCAAGATCATCAATTTATTCTAAGTACAAGTGTCGACACTAAGGGAATGTGTCGACACTCAGCTGAAGTCTCAACAGAAGAATCAAGTGTCGACACAAGGAGCTGTGTCGACACTCAGCAAGTATCAACACAGAAGACTATGTGTCGACACCAAGAAGCAGTGTCGACACTTAGCAGATTCAACACAAGAAGTTGTGTCGACGCAAAGGAGATGTGTCGACACTTAGAAGAATTCAGCTAAAGATAGAAGATCAAGTATTTGTGTCGACACTCAATTTCAGTGTCGACACATGAAGAAGAATCTGTGTCGAGACATAGTATCTACAACACAAGGAGTTGTGTCGACACCTTGTAGACTTGTGTCGACACATACACAGCATGTGTCGACACTTACACAGCATGTGTCGACACTTGGACTATAAGTGTCGACACTTAAAGACAGAAAGTCTCGACACTTTCGGACAGTTAGAGAACTTTCAAGAATTGACTGGATGACTTGACAGCTGCCGTTCCAGCCGGTCTACAGCACCTGTCAGAGATGTCAGAATTCAGTTATGGACCGGACCAGCCGATTACCATGGAGAAGGCCTATAAATAGGCTCATACAGTTTACAGAAACTGTTGTGACGGTTGTTCAGATTGTTGAAGAACAAGTTATTAAAGTGGTTCACAGAGTTATTGATCAAGTATCAAATCAAGAAGATCTAGCTGTCCAAGTGAAGATCTAAGAAGTTGGAGAGAGAGGGCTCCATCCAAGAAATCAGCCGTTGGAACTAGGCTGAGAAGAAGGGTTCAGATTTATTCTGAATTCTAAGTGGCAGAGGTCAAGGATCAACTGCAGGATGATTCATTCTTATTCAGTTCTACTTTCAAGAAGCTTTGAAGAAAGCTAAGTCAGATTGAATCCAGCTGAGTTCTTCCAAGAACTCATCAAGAAACTCTCAACTCCCCTCTCTTGTTTCTGAGTTGTTGAGTTAATATTTGTAAAATCATTTTATCTTGTAGGATCCTTTGGATCTGAGTGAATTGTAAGCCTGTAATTATAAAGGCTGAGGGTAGGGCTTGAGAGCCTGAGTGTAGGAGATTGAAATCTCTGAGTGTAGGCCTTGTTGGCTGAGTGTAGGCCTTTGTGGCTGAGTGTAGGCTTTGGGATAAAGCTGAGTTGTAGGGCCTTGGGCCTGAGGTGTAGGAACCAATTTGGGTTCTGAGCTAGTGGAGAAGTTTGGCCGAATCTAGTACACTGCTAGATAGGCGAAGGGGGGAAAGTGGATGTACCCAAAGCTTGGGGAACCACTATAAAATTCTGTGTCTGCTGTGTTGTGCTATGATTTGCTGTGTATGCTTTGTGATTGTTGTGCAAAAGTAGTTAGAATTCTGTGATATAACTGATTGTTGTCATTAAAGTCTTAAAAAGAATTAAGTCACCTATTCACCCCCCCCCCCCCTCTAGGTGTTTAGGTACCATATCTTTCAGGCGACAACGGTGTGCGGCTGCTTGTTGAAACCGGAACCCGGCTTCCTGTGGAGCTCGCCCTTGGGGAAAGGGGTGGTCTCGCGCCTACTTCGCTCCTACAAGAAAAAAAAACAACAAGACAAGGAGAAACAGACCCAAGGGCTCGGCAGGGAGGTCCCACCACAAACCCGGAAGATCTCAGAGCGCTTCCCCTCCTTAGCCTGAAGCCGAGCTAAGGCACCCTCAGAAAGCACTTGGAGATTTTGGGGAGAGGATCACAGGGAGAAAAAACCTGCTTTCTAGGGTACCCCTTGGGTCCTATTTATAGTTTTTGAAATCCGGACTGCCAATAACCAAAATAGCTGACCTGAAATTACCAGAAAACCCTCGACTGGGTCTGCCAACAGCCAAACTCCGCTGTTTTGAAGGGCTATGGGCAGACCAGCAGGGGTAAAACAGTAAAAAGTACCTCTGACCCCCAGGCGAGCTGGGAGCTCTGGCCACCTCGGCATGCTCTGCTCGCCCGCTGCTGCTGAGCTCCACTGCGAGGGCGCGAGTTGCAGCCCGCTCGGTGAATGCCGAGCTCGGGGTCGCCGATCGACGATCTCTGGCCGATGGATGCCGAGCTCAGCCTCGCCCCTGCCGCTGCCGAGCTCGCCTGCTGCCCCCAGTCTGATCTGCTCGCCCCTTGGTGACCTTGCTCGCCGGACACGGGGTTGTACACAATCCCCGCTCTTTTCGAGCTTGTCAAAAAGCTCGGAAAGAAACATCCACCCCGAAGTGTGCGGCGAGCTCCGGCTGGCGAGTTGAAGGGAATCTTCTGGTGGGGGCCACCTGCGGCTATATATATGCACCTGCTCTGCTGCCTGGCTCTTGTCATTCCCCCTGCTGCCTTGTCAAGATGTCGCTTCCCAAGGAGATTCAAGAGCGCATAGACCAGGCTCGCCAGGCTTCCGCGGTTCGCGTTGCCGCGCTGACGGCGGTCCCCGCAAAAGTTCCTCAAATTGATCCCGCCGAGCCGAGCTCCAAGAGGACAAAGCCATTCCCCGAGGCGGCCGAGCCCATCTTCCACGACCTGAGGGCCACGCTGGCTCGAGAGACCGGATCTTCTACTCGAACTATTCTGGAAAATGACAGGGAGGTTGTTGTTGTCGGCGACGATCAGGGCGGCCTACCAGATGACGAGGGCACCGCGCCGTGGGTCCCCACGCCGCGAGGCGAGGTCACGCTCGCCACTTCGCGACTCTCGGCACCGGACAGTCATCCCCCGGATCCGCCGCTCCTCTTAGGGATCCTGCCTGTGAGCTCGCAGAGGCCAGCCTCACCACAGGGCTCTCCTCGGCAAATCGATGCTGCCGCCGGGGGAGGTCTGGGGTCCATTCCTGTTCCGGGCTTCGAGCTCATCTCCCCGGGGGCTCGCGGCCCAGGTCGCGGGAAGGACCTGAGGTTCATCCCTCCTCGCGTCTCCTTTGAGCCGCCGAGCTCTTCAGGTCTGCCTCGCTCAACCCTGTGCTTCACAAACTTTTGCTCTGCTGACATCTGCCTTTACAGCCCTTCCCAGTCAATCGGCTGCCGAGGAGTCCTCGCGGGCAGCCCACCATTCTCCCCTGCCGTCTCCGAGCTCGCTGGACTCTTACTTGGGTCCGGAGGTGGATCAGGGCGAGCTGTCGAGGAGGGAGGTCAAGCTCCTCAAGAAGCTGGTGTGCGGTCTGCGCGAGGTGCAAGGAGTCAACGAGACGCTGCAGCGCGACTATGCGCGTCTTGCTGAGGAGGTGCGCCTCGGCCGACCTGGCGAGTTGATGTCTCCCTCCCGACTCCTGGATGAGATAGACGACGGTCTCTTGGTCGCGCAAAGGAACTCTGGAAGGATCCGCGAGCTACTCCGCGTGCGGCAGCTTGGGGGGGCGGGGATCGCGAGGCCGGGGTAGGTAAATTTGCGGGCTCCTCTGTCGAGCTGACCGGCGCTCGCATTCTGGTGCCCTCCCTGCTCGCGCGCCCCGTTTTTTGTTTCGAACTTTCCCCTGCTGGGATAAATAATTTTTAGAACATTTTTAATTGTTATTTAAATAAAAAGCCGTAATGTTTTGACTTAGCCTCAGTTGGGATGGGCCGGAAGTCGGCGAGCTGGGGTGGCGAGCTGGGGTGGCGAGCTGCGCCGATGTGACAGCCTGCCTCAGATTCCTTTTCCTATAAATAGCCTCCCCCCCTCACCTACCCCCGTACTGTCTTTATTGCTTTGCTTCCCTTCCCTGCTTTTCTTTCCTTTTTCCGCTCGCGCAACTCTTCGCTTCTTCCCTGCGATCATGGGCAAGACCAACCCGGACGCCGATGGCCGCTCCAAGTGCGCGCAGCACTTCGCGGATTACTGCTTCTTCGACGGCCACACCAGCGAGGAGGAGCTCGCAGAATTCATAGCCCTGTATGTGCCGCCGGGCTTTGAGGCGCGCAGGCCGGGACCGGGCGAGGCCATCAACACGTTCTATAAGGACGAGCTCGCATTCCCCATCTCGCACTTCGAGGTGGGGCTGCGACTTCCCTTGTGGCCGGAGATCCGGCAGATCCTGAAATACTACGGGGCCGTCCCCGCGCAGCTTAACTCAAACGCCATCGCCATGATGGTGGCGTTCGCGAGCTACCTCCGGCGGGAGAGGATCGAGTTCAACCTGACAGTGTTCAGGAAACTCTTCTCCTATAAGGCGACGACGGACGGGGTCGCGTACTTCGGCGGCTCCTTTATCAAAGTTCGCGAGATCGCGAACAAGCACCACACCTGGATGACCAAGATCGCCTTCATCAAGGGCGATCTCGGCAACATCCCCTACTCGCCGCAACAGAAAGGCGAGGAGGTGTACCGCCCGCCGGCCGTGTCCGGCAACGACGCCGAGCTCCACAAATTCTTCCTCCACAAAGATTTCGAGGTCGCCTTCCTGCGGAGGGGCCTCGACGCGCTCCCCCCGGTTCTGCCTGGCGAAGGTATGCTCTCCTCATCTTGCAGAGCTCGCCTACTCGCGAGCTCGGCACATCATCATATCTGAATTTTCTAACCGTTCCAAGTATTTTCCTGCAGGGGAGCGAATAGTCCCCGCGAACCCGCCTTTTGCGGACCCGGGGCTTGATACTGACCCTCTTGCTCGCGAGAGGGCGGCGGCAGCGGCCTGCCGAGATGAGGCGGCCCTCTCGCAGCCCTCTTCCAGCAAGAGGTGATCTGAGGACGCGGGGTCGAACCCGCCATCCCCCCCCCCCCCCCCCGTCAGATGAAAAAGATGCGTAGAGCCCTACTAGCTCCGCGGGGGCAACATCAACATCAGCCCAGCCCCAGGTACATCAGCTCGTCGGAGACTCCTCCCGACGCGTCACCTGGGAGCCCGCTGAAGGAGACGACCAGCAAGGGCCGAAAGGGTGGCAAGGGCCCTTCCACCTCGGCGGCGGTCTCCCCTCCTCCTTCGGCGAAGAGGATCGCCCGCGAGCGCGCGCCGCCGAAGCAGCACCCCCTCTTCAACTTCGGTGCGCGCTGGAAGGATTCCACGAGCAAGCCCATGCTGCAGTGGGACGAGCTCGCGCATCGAGTCTCCGTCTCCACTCTGCACCCGTCCTGGCATGACCGCGAGCCCGCCACCGGTCACGCCTACGCCCTCGGCTTCGGCCTTTATGGCCGGGAGGATGCCGAGGCCTACAAGAGGACGACCCTCCGACAGCTCGGCCATGAGGGTCTGCAGTCCCACCTGCGGACTTTGGAGTTGCACCACATGTTGGCGCGACACAGCTTTGCCATCAGCCACCAGCTCGAAAAGGCCGAGCAGGCTCGCGACCTCGCCAAGGAGCAGGTTGCCGATCAGGCGAGGCGGCTCGGCATCGCGGATAGTCTTCTCGCCCAGACTGCTGGCGGGCTGGTAAGTGTCACGCACCGCTCTCTTTTATTTAGAAAGCTTTGTGCTGTTGTTTAATGGGCTTCTTTCCAGGATGCCAAGGCGGCGGGCAAACTCCAGGCTCGCAACACTGAGCTAGGGGAGGAGAACGGCCGCCTGCGCGCGCAGCTGGCCGCGGATGCCGACGCTGCTGGCGAGCTCCAGGCTCGCAATGCCGAGCTCGGGGAGGAGAACGGCCGCCTGCGCGCGCGCCTTGGAGAGCTGGAGGGCGCGAACGCTAAGCTGAAGGGGGAGAACCAGCACCTTCTCGGCGAGGTGCGTCGCCAGGCGGAGATCTTCTTCCCGTCGCACGACATCGATCCCACACTCCCCTACAAGAGCTCGCGCATCTTCGGCGAGGCCGACCTCGTCGAGAGACAGCGGATCAACTCAATCCAGACCGCCGAGTGCACCCTCGCGATGATGAAGGACTCCGGGGTGCTGGTGGAAGGATGCGTGGAGATCTCTGCTCGGGACTTGATGCTGAGTCTGTTTCCGGCGACGCCGCCCAGCGAGAAGGAAGATTGCCTGGACGCAATGTTTGGGAAGAGCTTACAGGACCACTCGGGCGACGGCGAGGACCAGTCCGGCGAAGGGGGCGAGGCCAGCTGACAGCCCTGTATTTTCCTTTTCTATTTTCTTTTTTGACTACTCGCTGTGGCGAGCTCCCTGTAAATTTGTGAATAATCAATGAAAGTTTTTTGATCATATTGGTGTTCTCTTTACTATGCTTGTTGTGTTATGAATGTATGCGAGTGCTTCCTCCCGCGACCTCGCGAAGACTGGTTCCGCGAGTAGAGTGATTATGAGAGCGCGCACGCGAGCGAGACGCGTTTGGAGTGTTCGCCGAGCCCCAAACGATTTCGTGGCGAGTTGCTCTCCGCCCTTATCACACCACTATTGCTCTCACGCGGCCTCCAACCTTCTATCCGCCTACCTTCGCATGCGAGCCATCCAGGTTGTGCCCGTCGAAGGAATTTTTGAAGTGTGATGGGCCAGGGGTGCGAGGCGCCCCGGTCTGGCTTGTCTTCCTTTGGCGAGGCCTGGACTCGCGGCCGACTCTCCAATGCCGAGCCGGAAGTGACGAGCCCGAACTCGCCCATGCAGAGCCCTCCAGCCCGGCTTGCCTTCTCGATTATGCCGAGCTGAGTTTGCCGAGCCCGAGCTCGCCCTGACAGGACCCTTCCCCTTTGCTCCCTGCCACAGACTTTGGCCTGTACCTGGCGACTTCAAGGCCGACACCATCGAGTGACCTCCGGCCCTGCCAGCTGGGTGAGCCTGACAGCGGGATCTGCTCGGGGTCCACTACTACCACCATCGAGTGACTTCCAGCCCTGTCAGCTAGGTGAGAGCCTGACAGCGGGATCTGCTCGAGGCCAAGGATGACACCGAGCGACTTCCAGCCCTGCCAGCTAGGTGAGAGCCTGACAGCGGGATCTGCTCGGGGTCCAATACTACCACCATCGAGTGACTTCTAGCCCTGTCAGCTAGGTGAGAGCCTGACAGCGGGATCTGCTCGAGTCCAAGGATGACACCGAGTGACTTCCAGCCCTGCCAGCTAGGTGAGAGCCTGACAGCGGGATCTGCTCGGGGTCCATTACTACCACCATCGAGTGACTTCCAGCCCTTTCAGCTAGGTGAGAGCCTGACAGCGGGATCTGCTCGAGGCCAAGGATGACACCGAGTGACTTCCAGCCCTGCCAGCTAGGTGAGAGCCTGACAGCGGGATCTGCTCGGGGTCCATTACTACCACCATCGAGTGACTTCCAGCCCTGTCAGCTAGGTGAGAGCCTGACAGCGGGATCTGCTCGAGGCCAAGGATGACACCGAGTGACTTCCAGCCCTGCCAGCTAGGTGAGAGCCTGACAGCGGGATCTGCTCGGGGTCCATTACTACCACCATCGAGTGACTTCCAGCCCTGTCAGCTAGGTGAGAGCCTGACAGCGGGATCTGCTCGAGGCCAAGGATGACACCGAGTAACTTCCAGCCCTGCCAGCTAGGTGAGAGCCTGACAGCGGGATCTGCTCGGGGTCCAAAATACATCACATTCCACCATGCAGGCCAATTACAACGATATCAGAGAGCTTGAAGGAATTTATTATAATCAAAGTGTTGCTTACATGTTTCAGGGAAAAAAGCGTTTGAGGTCGTCACCACTCCAGGTGAGACTCAGGGTCTCGCCTTCTACATTTTGGAGTCGATGCCCCCCGACCCCAACGCTACCTTTATAATGAACGGTCCCTCCCAGCTGGGATTGAGCTTTCCCACGGATGCTGACCTCCCTGCTGCATCTACTTTCTTCAGCACCAAGTCCCCCTCCACGAACTGCTTGACCCTGACATGCTTGTCAAAGTACTTGGCCATTCTTCTTTTTACCTCCTCCTGTCGAATGGCGGAAAGGTCTCTTACTTCTTCCACCATGTCAAGGGAGAGCCTCAGTTCCTCCTCATTCTCTGCTTGCCATTCCTCACGGCCTTCCTTTGCTGCCACGACTCGCGGCGTTTGGACTTCGAATTCAATGGGGAGCACTGCCTCGCACCCGTGGGAGAGTTTGAAGGGGGTCTCTCCTGTAGCTGTGTTGGGGGTGGTCCTCAGGGCCCAAAGGACCGCGGGAAGCTGCTCCACCCAGCTCCCTTTCAGGTTCTCCACCTTATTCTTGAGGAGGTTGACGATGATCTTGTTTGCGGCCTCCACCTGCCCGTTACCCCTGGGGTGATGGACCGAGGCGAACCTGAGATCGATCCCAAGCTGTTCGCAGAAGCTGGTGAACTCGGCACTGGCGAACTGGGGCCCATTGTCTGTGACGATGGCCTGGGGAAGCCCATGGCGACAGATGATCTCCCCCCACACAAAGTTCCTGATCACCTGGGAGGTCACCTTAGCCAACGCTTTCACCTCCATCCACTTTGAGAAGTAGTCAATCATCACTAGGAGGAACCTTCTCTGGCCGCTGGCTTGGGGAAACGGCCCAACCAGATCCATTCCCCAGATTGCGAAGGGCCATGGGGCCGTGATACTACAGAGCCGTTGGGCCGGCTGCAGCTGGAGAGGGGCAAACAGTTGGCACTTGTGACATCTCCTTGCGAATTCTGCAGCGTCCCGGCCCAGGGTGGGCCAGAAATAACCTTGCCTGACTATCCTTCCTTCCAGGGTCCGACTCCCGGAGTGACTCCCACATTCCCCGGAGTGGACCTCCTCCAAGATCCTTCGCGCTTCTCCCTCGGTTACGCAGCGGGCCAGCATCCCTGAGAGGGTCTTTCTGTACAGCTGCCCGTCCTGGAGGAGGTAGTATGCTGACTTGTGCCTCAGCTTCTTCTTGTCCACCCCCTCCGGATACTCTCCTGTGGAGAGAAAAACAATCACTGGATCCATCCATGAAGCTTGCTGATCGACTTCCATGAGCTCCCCTTCTTCGATGGAGGGGCGAAACAGGTCGGTGATGGTGCCCCCCACCTGGGGACCATGCTTAGCCAACTGATCGGCCTGTTCATTCTCTTCCCTGGGCACATGTCGGATGGCGAAAGTTTGGAAAGTTCCAATGATCCCCTTTACTTTGGCCAAGTATGAACGCAGGGTGGGCTCCCTTGCCTCGAACTCCCCGTTGATTTGGGAGGCTACTACCATGGAGTCTGTGAGGACCTCCACATCTGACACTCCAAGCTCCCTGGCCAGGCGAAGCCCTGCTATCACGGCCTCGTACTCGGCCTGCTTGTTGGTGATGGGAAAGTGTACCACCACAGTCTGCTCGATTCGGGTCCCTTGAGGGCTTTCTAGGATCACCCCTACTCCTAAGGAATGCCTTCCCGAGGCTCCATCCACTCTCACCTTCCAAGGAGCCGGGCGAGTGAGTTCTTCTTCCGCCACTTCATCCACGTAGTCAGCAAGAAAGTCGGCCATCGCCTGGGCTTTGATCGAGAGCCGCGGAACGAAGGAGACGTCGAACTCGCTCATCTCCACCGACCACTTAGCCAATCTGCCTGAATGCTCCACCCCCTCAAAGATGTTGCCGAGGGGATGGTCGGTTACCACTCGGATTGAGTGTGCCTGGAAGTAAGGTCGTAGCCTCCGAGCCGAGATGATTAGGGCGAACGCAAGCTTCTCCAAGATCGGATACCGGAGCTCGGCCTTCCTCAAGACCCGGCTTACGTAATAGACTGGGAACTGCCTCTTCCCCTCTTCTCGAACCAGGACCGAGCTCAAGGCCTCCGCCCCGACCCCTAGATACAAGAATAGGTCCTCCCCCTCCTTCGGCCCTTGGAGCAGTGGAGCCTGTGTCAACTGCACCTTGAGGGCCTGGAAGGCCTCTTCACATTCCTTGCTCCATTCAAACCTTTGACCCCCCCTTAGCGTCTTGAAGAAGGGGGAGCACTTCTCCCCTGCTCGAGAAAGGAAGCGACTCAGTCCTGCTAGCTTCCCTGTCAACCGTTGGACCTCATTTGTATTCCGCGGGGACCCCAGCTCCAAGATGGCCTTGACCTTGTCTGGATTCGGCTCGACCCCCGCGGGGGTGAGGAGATGCCCCAAGAACTTCCCCCAGCTAGCCCCAAAAACACACTTAAGGGGATTCAGCCGCATTTTATATCTGCGCAGGGTGGCGAACGTCTCCTCCAGGTCCCAGAGGTGGGAATCCACGTCCCGGCTCTTGATCATGAGGTCATCCACGTACACCTCTAGGTTCCTCCCCCTCTGTTCCTTGAAGACCCTATCCATCATTTTTTGGTAGGTGGCCCCAGCGTTCTTCAGCCCGAACGACATCATCTTGTAGCAGTAGCAGCCGTCCCCTGTGATGAATGAGACATCCTTGATGTCCGGGGGGTGCATCCTGATCTGATGGTAACCTGAAAAGGCATCTAAAAAACTCATTACAGAAAATCCGACGGCGGAATCAAACAGCGCGTCGATCCGAGGCAAAGGGTAACAGTCCTTAGGACAAGCTTTATTAAGAAGGGAAAAATCGATACACAACCGCCAGCGGCCGTCTCCTTTTTTGACCATCACAACGTTTGAGACCCAGCCGGGGTACTGAATTTCGGACACGAAGCCAGCTTTGAGAAGCTTCGCCACCTCCTCCCTGATGGGTTCCGCCAGCTTGTCCGCCATGGATCTCTTTTTCTGTTGAACGGGGCGTGTCCCCGGGTCCAAGTTGAGGCGGTGGCAGGCCACATCCGCGTCAACCCCCGGCATCTCCGCGGCGTTCCAGGCGAAGATGTCCACGTTCTTCTGGATGCACTCCAGCATCCTGCCCTGGTCCTCCGGGGTCAGCCCTCCGCTGATGCGAACCTTCTCCATCCTCCCTCCCCAGGTGAACACCTCCAGCTCCACCACCTCCTCAGCTGCCTCCAGCCTGGATTTCTCTGCCCATCCTTCGGCGTCCCTTTCCTCCGAAACGGGGACCTCTACCTCTATCGCCTCCTCCTCGACCCTCACCTCGGTCACCTCCTCCAGACTCCCTCCTGCCGCCTCCTCTGCGCAGCCCTTCTCTCCCGGCTCCTCCCTCTCTGCCTCCTCTTCGACCTCCTCCATACTTCGCCCCATCTCCTCAGCTCCCTCCTGCCAAGAGATGGTGTTCACCGCAGTGACATAACACTCCCGCGCCACCTTTGGGTCTCCCCTAACCCTGACTTGGACCCCCTCGGCGTTGAACTTCAAGCATTGATGAAAAGATGAGGGGACGCAGCGGAAGGCACTGATCAGGGGCCTTCCAAAGATGGCGTTGTAGCTGCTGGGGGCGTCCACAATGACGAACTTGCAGTTTCGGGACTGCCCCCCCAAGGTGACATGGAGTCCGACTCCTCCTTCTACCTCCTTCCTCTCTCCTGAAAACCCGAACAGGGGGCCATCCGAGGCCAGCACCCTTCTCGCCTCCACCTTCATTGCGTCAAACGCCTTTTTGAAGACGACGTTGACGGAACTCCCGTTGTCCACGAGGATCCGAGAGACGGTGAAGTTCTCGATGGCCGTCTTGATGACCAGCGCATCACAGAACGGATCCTCGTGGTCTGGTAGATCACTCCTGGAGAAGGTGATCCTCTCCTCCGGTGGTGGGGTTTGGGATGTAGAGGCGACGCTTCGCCGGTACATGGTGTGGAGGCTTGCCTTATGGGAGGCCTCGATCCCTGCTCCCCCGTGGATCATCCCGATCCCTCCTCGGGTCCCCACATCCACCCGGTCTTCACACCGATCTTCCTCCGCCCGAGGCAGGACCTCCTCGATCCTCACTTCCTGCCGCACCTCCTCCTACTGCTGCTGCTGCTTCCGCTCCCTGTTCCCCCTCATCTCCAAGAATTCCGGGCACGTTGCTGTTGCATGCCCCTCTTCCTGATGGAAGTCGCAATATGGCAGCTCCACCCTGACCTCCCTCCTTCTTCTCCTCCACACTCCTCTCCGGGCCCCCAAGGCTATGGCCATGGCCTCCTCTTGATCGGGGAGCCGGGGCCTCTGGCCCTGCCTCCAGCCTGGGGGGTGGAATTGGTCTTGCCTCCCCTGAAAGTGACCTCTTCCGAAGTTCCCCCTCTGTGGCCCCTGCCCCTGCCACTCAGGCCTACAGCCCAGCCGATGGTCGGGCTCCTGACGCCCCCACCCCGGCTGCTGCGGCCCTTGGAGCTGCCTCTGCTCCCTCTGCCTCGGTTCCCCTCTTCTCTCCTCCTGTCCTCTTCCTCCCTTCGACTCCCTCTCCTCCTCTGTGGCCCACCTGGCCAACTTCCTTGCAAACTCCGGGTTTGACGCCTCCCCGTCAACCTCTCTCGCCGCCCTTTCCATCAACTCCTCATAGGAAAGGGGGGGAACTCTCTTCAGCTCCATCCGGAAGAAACCCTGCTGCAGGCCCAGGGTAAAGACCATCATCAGACTGTGACCCGGCATCTCCTGTACTTGAGTAACTTCCTCCTGGAATCGGTCCACGTAGCTCCCCAACATCTCGTTCACCCCCTGCTTGATGTGAAACAGAGACTCAGACTCCTTCTTCCTCTACTTCGAGGTGGTGAATCTCAGCATGAATCCTCGGCGCAGGTCCTCGAAGCAGTAGATGGAGCTGGCCGGTAGCTGGTGGAACCACTCCCTTGCCTTCTCCCGGAGGGTGATGACGAAGAGCCGGCACTTGAATCCGTCCGACATCTGACGGATGGAGACCACGTCCTCGAACCATTAGACATGCTGTACCGGGTCTCCCTTCCTAGTGTAATAGGACATCTCGGGCTCCCTGAACCCGTCTGGAACCGGAGCTGAAGAGACCAACTCGCTGAAAGGGCTCCCTTCCCCCACTGGGCGAGCTGGCGAGTCTCGCGAGCCCAGCTCGCCGAAGCGACCTCGGCCTGCCGAGCCGGGGAAGAGCTCGCGCCCGGGGAGCTCGCATCCTCGGCCTTCCTCGGCCACTTCCTTCCCAGCTCGCCTGCCGGGAGCGTCCTCGCCCAATGAGGGGGCGGCCGCGATCTGGTTTGCCGGAGTCGAGCACTCGGCCCGCGTGCCGAGTGCGAACTTGACCAGATTCAGCACCTCGTTTCTGAAGTCTTCGAACATTCCCACCATTGCGAGAGGCGGGGGGGGGGGGGGGGGGGGGCGGCGAGCTCGGCCTGTCGGATCCTTGTCCCGTCATCGTGCTCGCGGAAACTTTTCTGCACTGACCACTGTCCACGCTCACCGCACCAAAATGTTGAAACCGGAACCCGGCTTCCTGTGGAGCTCGCCCTTTGGGAAAGAGGTGGTCTCGCGCCTACTTCGCTCCTGCAAGAAAAAAAAACAACAAGACAAGGAGAAACATACCCAAGGGCTCGGCGGGGAGGTCCCACCACAAACCCGGAAGATCTCAGAGCGCTTCCCCTCCTTAGCCTGAAGCCGAGCTAAGGCACCCTCAGAAAGCACTTGGAGATTTTGGGGAGAGGATCACAGGGAGAAAAAACCTACTTTCTGGGGTACCCCTTGGGTCCTATTTATAGTTTTTGAAATCCGGACTGCCAATAACCAAAATAGCTGACCTGAAATTACCAGAAAACCCTCGGCTGGGTCTGCCAACAGCCAAACTCCGCTGTTTGAAGTGCTATGGGCAGACCAGCAGGGGTAAAACAGTAAAAAGTACCTCTGACCCCCAGGCGAGCTGGGAGCTCTGGCCACCTCGGCATGCTCTGCTCGCCCGCTGCTGCTGAGCTCCACTGCGAGGGCGCGAGTTGCAGCCCGCTCGGCGAATGTCGAGCTCGGGGTCGCTGATCGACGATCTCTGGCCGACGGATGCCGAGCTCAGCCTCGCCCCTGCCGCTGTCGAGCTCGCCTGCTGCTCCCAGTATGATCTGCTCGCCCCTTGGTGACCTTGCTCGCCGGACACGGGGTTGTACACTGCTGTACTTTGGAGATGCACTCTTCTTAGCAAAGCTAGCAAGGTCTTCCAACGGTCATACTAGGATCGATCGTCTCGATCGATTCGGAAGGGGAAGGTTTTCCCGATCAACGAATCAAGAAACAAGGGATCTCTGGTTAGACGTGTGAGACGCTATGCTTGGCTAGGCTTCTATCGCTTGGAGATCTGGAAGAATCTCGATCAATAGCGGCGACCAACTAGCACGAGCGGCGATGGCGGCGGCGGAGCAGTTTCGCGATTTAGGTCAAGGTCGGCTGCTCGGCTTCGTCTTTTTTTCTGTGTTTCTATACTGTTCAAAAATACGCGTGTATTTATACACAAGTATACTCATTAACGACCGTTGTGGGTCCCACCAGAAGAATCCCTAATTCCGGTCCAAAACAGTGTCAGCGGCAGAGTCCGGTCCAGCGGTTTCCAGGAAATTGTCCAAGTCAGATTCGGTGAGAATCGAAGGTGATTCTCGACGATTCGGCGAGAATCAGCCGGTGATTCTCGTCGATTCGGCAAGAATCACTAGTGATTCTCGTCGAATCACTTGATGATTCTCGCCGAATCACTTGATGATTCTCGACGAATATGACTTAGCGCCAGATTTGCACGCTTTAAAGTAGCCGGAAAGAAATGGCGAGAATCAGACAGTGATTCTCGACAAATCGGCGAGAATCAGCCAGTGATTCTCGACGAATCGGCGAGAATCACTAGTGATTCTCGACGAATCGGCGAGAATCACTTGGTGATTCTCGTCGATTCTCACTTAGACGATTTTTCGTCTTTTCCGCCCAAAAGCTGCTCTTTGACCCATCCTTGCTCCTTGTCTGCTCTTGCATAATCACAGCCCTGTACTTGAAAGTAAGTACACTCCAATAGAGAGAGTACACGTAGGCCAACACACTGATCTGCTCAATGAGGTATTACGTCGTGCAAACCCATGTATATTGACCTACTGCACCCTGACATTGGTGTGCACTTAGCGTGGAAAAACTGCAAGCACAACTTGAAATATTTTGTCAAATACATTGTCTATTTACCTTAGCTTGTTCAGGGGCTTCTTCAAATCAGGTACGTTGTGGATATAATACCCAACAATCTTCCCCTATTTGAAGAAGCTTAAACCCTACAAGCTAAGGTGAATAAAGCGTATGGGAATGAAAATCATAACCTTGAAATTTAGTTGAGAGAGATATTCATTACCAATACCAATTTCTTGAGAGCAAACTTGGAGAGCAAACTTGGAGCCACCATAGCCTTAGCTGAGAGGGTAATCTCCCCCTTTTCGGCTTCTGCAAATCTGGGTCTGTAGCATTTGACCCCTTGCTCCCCCTCAGTTCTTGCACCTGTGCTCACACTGGAGTTCCTGGCAGAGGCTCCCCCTAGAGGCACGATCCTGGAGCTTCTGTAGTCTTCATTCCTCATAGTTTAGCATCCCCAATTCAGTTTTGAAAAGACTGAACTTGGCCTCGTCTAAGGGCTTTGTGAATATATCTGCAATCTGCTTGTCCGTGGGGACATAACAGAGAGAGATGTCCTTGTTCTCCACGTGCTCCCGAATGAAGTGGTAGCGCACTTCAATATACTTCATTCTGCTGTGCGATACCAGATTGTTGGCAATAGCAATTGCACTGGAGGAATCGCAGTACATTGGTACTTCAGTGAACTGAAGGTCGTAGTCGGCTAACTGGTTTCTGATCCATAGGAGTTGAGCGCAAAAACTTCCTGCCGAGATGTACTCAGACTCTGCTGTGGAGGTAGCTACATAATTCTGCTTCTTGCTGTTCCATGAGATAAGCCTTCTACCGAGGAATTGACACGTCCCAGAGGTGCTTTTCCTGTCATCCCTGCTCCCTGCAAAATCAGCATCTGAAAAACCTATTAGCTCGACATCATTGTTTCTCGGGTACCACAAGCCAAGATTGGGAGAACCTTTAAGGTATCGTAGAATTCGCTTTGCAGCGACATAGTGAGGTTCCTTAGTGTTTACCTGATATCTGACACAGACACATGTGGAGAACATGATATCCGGTCTACTGGCAGTAAGGTAGAGAAGGGATCCAATGATGCTTCTGTATTTGGTTTCATCGAAAGGTTTACCTTTCTCATCCTTATCCAGAGACATAGTGGATCACATTGGAGTCCTCATAGAGGTTGCATTCTCCATACCGAATTTCTTGAGGAGTTCATTTGTGAACTTCGTCTGAGAGATAAAGATTCCATCCTCAGACTGTTTCACTTGAAGTCCCAAGAAATACTTTAGCTCTCCCATACTGCTCATTTCAAACTTTCCTTGTATACGTTTAGAAAACCTTTTGCAAATATTGTTGTCCGTTGAGCCGAATATAATGTCATCGACATAGATTTGCACCAGCAAAATCTTGCCTTTGACTTCCCTAAGAAACAATGTCTTATCTATTTTACCTCTAGAGAACTTGTTCTCAAGAAGAAAACTAGATAAAGTCTCATACCAAGCTCGTGGAGCTTATTTTATCCCATATAGAGCTTTATTAAGAAAATATACATGATTGGGATAAGTAGGATTAACAAAACCTAGGGGTTGAGCGACGTATACTTCCTCTTTCAGGTTGCCGTTCAAGAATGCTGATTTCAAATCCATTTGATAGACTGTGAATCCTTTGTGCGAAGCATATGCCAGGAAAAGTCTGATAGCCTCGAGCCTTGCCACGGGTGCAAAGGTCTGGTCGAAGTCAATCCCCTCCTCCTGTCTGTAACCTTGAGCCACCAGCCTGGCCTTGTTCTTTATGATGACACCATGTTCATCCAGTTTGTTTCTGAAGATCCACTTGTTGCCAATCACATTCTGCTTGTGTGGTCTGGGAACTAGCATCCAAACGTTGCATCGTTCGAATTGATGTAGTTCATCTTGCATGGCCAAAATCCATGCCGCGTCTTTGTTCGCCTCGTCGAACTTCTTTGGCTCAACCTGTGACAGGAAGCTAAGATGCAGAATCTCGTTAATAGTACCTCTTCGAGTTCTGACACCATCACGAGGATCTCCAATGATCTGCTCTCTAGGGTGATCCCGCACGTGCTGGAGCTCTAAAAGTCTGGCGTTTGGGGCTTCGACTACTTCTTGGGCTTCTCCTTCTTCTAAGAGATTTGTTCCATGTTGATCTCCAACATTCCCAGTTGACGTTGAGGTGGAAACTTTGACGTACTTAGGAGTTTCATCTTTAGCGATCTCATCGAGACTCAGCTGTTCAAGTCGTGCACCTGCATCTTCAAGAATACCACTGGAAGAATTGCAGTTAAGCAAACTTCCTTCATCAAATACAACATTAATTGATTCTTATACCACTAGGGTTTTCTTATTGAAGACCCTATAAGCCCGACTATGGGAACTATAGCCCATGAATATGCCTTCGAAGCATTTTTCCTCAAATTTAGTACGTGGGTACTTCCCATTATTCAGTACATAACATCTGCAACCAAAGATCCTTAAATAGGACATGGTTGGTTTCCTGTCTTTCAGTAGTTCGTAGGGCGTCTTACGATGACTTTTGTTGATCAAAGCTCGGTTTTGTACGTGACAGGCCGTATTTACAGCCTCTTCCCAGAAGTATTCTAGGAGAGAAGCGTCTTTCAGCATTGTCGTGCACACTTCAATGAGAGTTCTATTTCTCCTCTCCGCGACTCCATTTTGCTGAGGAGTGCGCGGGGAGGAAAACACATGAAAGATACCTTGTTCTTCACAAAACTCTGTCATAGCACCAGATTCGAATTCTGTTCCATGGTCACTTCTGATTTTGACCACTGAGCAGTTAAATTCGTTCTGAACCTGCTTGACAAAACTAGTGAAGATGTTAAACGTATCTGACTTTTGTTTTAAGAAGAACACCCATGTAAACCGAGAATGATCATCAACTATCACTAGCGTATAGGACTTGCCTCCCAAGCTATGAACTTGCATTGGACCAAACAGGTCCATATATAGAAGATAAAGACACCGGGAAGAGTCTTTGTCTGCAATGCTCTTAAAGTTAGCCCGAGTCTGTTTGCCCATCTGGCATGCAGGACAGGGGCTATCCTTGATGCACTTGATAACGGGAGCATCCCTTACTAAGTTTTTAGAAAACATCATACTAATTGTTTTGAAATTAATATGTGCCAATCTCTTGTGCCATTGTTCACAAAGAGATGCACTGCCTGTTGCCACTAGGCTTATGGGGGTAGATGAATCTAAACTAAGAAAATTTAAGCAGAAGATATTTCTGCTCCTAATGCCTGTTAATACCGTCTCAGAGGAGGCACATGATATTATCAGGCATTTATCCTTGCAGAACTTAATGTCATAACCTTTATCACATAACTGACTTACACTGATCAGGTTATGGTTTAACCCTTCAACATAAGCCACGTCGGTGATAGAGATTATACCATTGGATATCATACCGTAACCTCTGGTGACTCCTCGATCTGAACCCCCAAAGATGACTTTGGGTCCATTCTCGACTGGAGTGTAATCACGCAGCAGGCTTCTAGTCCCAGTCATATGCCGGGAGCATCCACTGTCCAAGTACCATATTGGCGTTTTGGTGGCTTTTGAACATTCCTGCAAAACAAAATTAATTTCCCTTAGGAACTCAATCGAACTTAGGTCCTAGATTCTTGGTTAGCATACTCCCCCTCGGGTGGTTAACCCTACGAGTGGTCGGCCTCGCATTGCTAACATAGGGAGTCTCGTCATACCTCGGATTAAACCAGCAATCCACGGCAAAGTGACCGACTTTGCCACAACACCAACAGTCAAATCTGTTGTACCTCTTCTTAGACTCCTGCTTTACCCTGGGAACGGTGGGTACAGCCGGGGCTTTGGATCTTGAGGTGGAGGCCTCATAGTGATTGCAGTCACATGACTTCTTCACCTTCTGTTCCTTCAGTGTAACAGGCTTGGCTCTTGTTGTCTGCTTTCCATTATGGCCGCTAGAGAATTGACCATAATTTCCTATGTGGATTTCCTCATAAGGTGCCTTGAAGGAACTCTCACCGAATTTGCGGGGAAAAGTCCAACCATCATATCGGCTCTTTGGCTTTGCAACCGAGGGCCGGAAATGATGACCAAAGGTTGATTTAAAGTCATGTTGGTTGTAAGGAAAGCTAGGCTTTCTGAACGCAACAGGACTTAGCGGAGCCTTTCCCTTTTCAGCAGCAGATGCCTTCTTGGCGGCCTTATTCTTCCTCTGGTTCCTGTTTCTCCTGGATGAGGAACCAGATACCCCTACATGCCCCAAGCCAGCTCCTTTGGCCTGAGCAGAGAAGATATCAACTACTGGAAGAACAGTTTTTGGCATAGAGAAGCTCTTGACGATCTTCCTTTCTGCCGCAAGTTGTTCTTCCAACTTGTCGACTTCCTCCTGCTTAAGATCAAGGAGCTTAAGAGACTCTGAATGCTTTGAAGTCAGGTCAAGGTGCTCCTGTCGGAGAGAAATCAAACTGTTGATCTCTTCCTTTAGGGAGACATTCTCACCCTTAAGGAGTTTCACTTCCTTTTTCTCAGCCTTCAATCTCTTACGGCACTCCTCGAAAGTGTTGAGCAGAAGCTCATACTTCTCGAGGAGCTCCGCTTCACGGGCCGAAAGGCTATCCTCAGGGTCATCATCCTGAGACTCAGGGTCAGATTCAGAGTCGGAGAGAGGGGTGTGAGCTTTTACCTTCCCAGTAAATGGGGGGCATTCTCCTTCTGAGTCGGAGCGACCCACCAGCCCGAAGTAGGCTTCCTCATCATCACTGGAGTCTGAGGAATCAGACTCACTCAGTGTCTTTGGCCTTTTGGAGATGTAGCTCCGCTCTTTATTCTTATCTCTAGAGGATTTGCGCTACTCTCCTTTCCCTTTTTCTCTCTTGCCTTGGTAGCAGTCGGCCACGACGTGTCCTGGCTTATTGCATCCAAAACAAATAATGTCAGAGGAGCGATGTTTGTTCGGTTTAGAAGCATACCTGTCAGAAGAATAATTTTTCTTCTGAAGTCTGGAGGAGGAGCCGTCTTTCTTTCTTTGATTCCTCATCTTGAGGAACTTCTTGAATTCTCGGGTGATGAGGGAGAAATCCTCCTCAGACAGCTCTGAGATGGAGGAGCATGGCTCGGAGTCCTCCTCCTCATCCTTTTTCCTGGCACGGTATGAAGCCGCACCCTTGCCTTTTCTGGAGTGAATGGCTTTTAGAGCCACAGTCTTTTCTTTGAATGCAGCCTTCTCTGCTTCTTCTTCTGCTTTCCTGGTGTTCAGTTGAAGCTCATAGGACATCAGCTTCCCAAACATAATTTGCGGGTCTGTTTCAGCTAGTCTGCCAAACTCTCGGATGGCGCAGATCTTTGTGTCCCATTCCTTAGTGAGGGACCTAAGGAATTTATCATTAAGTTCCCCATCAGTGAACACTCTTCCATATCCTTTGAGGGCATTGACAATCTTGAGGAAGTTCTCGAAGGTGACTCCGATCTCTTCCTTAGGCCCTTGTCTGAAGGCCTCATATTTCTGGTTCAGAAGGGATCTCCGATCATCCCTCACTTCATCAGTGCCCACCATTAGGATAATCAGGCAGTGCCAGATCTCCTTTGCTGTCCTGCAATTGCAGAAGTTCTGCATCATTGAGTAATCGACCGCGCTGACCAGAATGTTTTGCGCCTTCTTGTCAAGTCCCACCAGCACCATCTCGTCCTTGTCCATTTCAGAAATTTTCTTTGGCACTTTCTTGGTAGGATCTATGGTGGAGACCTTAGTGGGGACATAAGGTCCCTCCTCCACGATCATGAAGAGTCGAGGATCAACTGCTTCCATGTAGAACCTGATCCTTTCCTTCCAGATAGGAAAGTTGAGCCTGGTGCACACTGAGATCTTGCCTGTGAACTTGAGCCCGTCCATAGTAGATGTTTGCCTTCTTCTTGACACTAGCGGCAGGATTCAACTCAAGGTGTTAACCTTTTTTGATGAGGAACCTCGCTTTGACACCACTTGAAAGTCCACCTAGTGTCAACTAGCTTCACCTATGGGGGGGGGGGGGGGGAATAGGTGACATGCAGCGTTTTTGCGGAATTAAAATTGTACCTGCACACGAAAATAAAACAACACAGCAAATAGAGTACACAAGCTATTTATAGTGGTTCCCCGACTTGGGTACATCCACTTTCCCCCTTCGACCTATCTCCCAACAAGGGACGACTCGGTCTCTTCACCAACAGGATTGAAATCCAATCCTTGCACTATCGGAAGGAACCCTTCCACACGTAGGAGACAACACTCACACAACATGGGTTGCACCCAACCCTTACAACTAGGAACCAATGTTCCTTTACAACAAAAATGAACTAGAATGTACAAGAAATACAAACTACTTTGGAGACTAAGGTGTCCCTCTTCGTTCGATGACAATCGAAGAGTCCACAACCCTAGATCTCTCTTGGAGAGAATCTCCCCGAAACCGGCGGCGGCAAGAGGGGCGGCGGCTTGGTTCTCGGGATCGGCGGCGACAACGGTGTGCGGCTGCTGTACTTTGGAGATGCACTCTTCTTAGCAAAGCTAGCAAGGTCTTCCAACGGTCACACTAGGATCGATCGTCTCAATCGATTCGGAAGGGGAAGGTTTTCCCGATCAACGAATCAAGAAACAAGGGATCTCTGGTTAGACGCGTGAGACGCTATGCTTGGCTAGGCTTCTATCGCAGGGAGATCTGGAAGAATCTCGATCAACAGCGGCGACCAATTAGCACGAGCGGCGACGGCGGCGGCGGAGCAGTTTCGCGATTTAGGTCAAGGTCGGCTGCTCGGCTTCGTCTTTTTTTCTGTGTTTCTATACTGTTCAAAAATACGTGTGTATTTATACACAAGTATACTCCTTAACGACCGTTGTTGGTCCCACAAAAAGAATCCCTAATTCCGGTCCAAAACAGTGCCAGCGGCAGAGTCCGGTCCAGCGGTTTCCAGGAAATTGTCCAAGTCAGATTCGGTGAGAATCGAAGGTGATTCTCGACGATTCGGCGAGAATCAGCCGGTGATTCTCGTCGATTCGGCGAGAATCACTTGATGATTCTCGCCGAATCACTTGATGATTCTCGACGAATATGACTTAGCGCCAGATTTGCACGCTTTAAAGTAGCCGGAAAGAAACGGCGAGAATCAGCCAGTGATTCTCGACGATTCGGCGAGAATCATTCTCACCGAATCGGCGAGAATCACTTGGTGATTCTCGTCGATTCTCACTTAGACGATTTTTCGTCTTTCCGCCCAAAAGCTGCTCTTTGACTCATCCTTGCTCCTTGTCTGCTCTTGCATAATCACAGCCCTGTACTTGAAAGTAAGTACACTCCAATAGAGAGAGTACACGTAGGCCAACACACTGATCTGCTCAACGAGGGATTACGTCGTGCAGACCCGTGTATATTGACCTACTGCACCCTGACATTGGTGTGCACTTAGCGTGGAAAAACTGCAAGCACAACTTGAAATATTTTGTCAAATACATTGTCTATTTACCTTAACTTGTTCAGGGGCTTCTTCAAATCAGGTACGTTGTGGATACAATACCCAACACCCCCACCACCCCATCTCGCCAGTCCTCTTTCCTCGCTTGTCGGGTCACTCGCGAGCCCAAGGTTGTACAATTATATTATTTATAAATTATTATAAGTAGCAAGCGGGTGAACAGTGCTCACGCCACTGTTCACCCGCCTGAATGAAATTTTTTTTATATTATTAATTATAATATTTATTTATTTTATTTTTTAATTGTTTAGGGTTTAATTATTTCATTAATTAATTGTTTCATTATGGTGCTCGGGCGGGCGGGGCCCCGCCGTCCCCGGCCGGGTACTGTGGCGCGTGATCATCGGGCTTTAATGGGGGTATTTTGGGATTTAAAAGTTACACCATAGAGTCATTAAGGCTTTGCTTATATAATAAAGATACACACACACACGTGCTAAGCACGCAATTGAAGACCGAGTTCCATTATTTCTAGAAACACCACAACGTGATTAATAAGAAAAAATATATATGAACTACTAAAAGCGTGCTGTCAAAGTTAACGCCGGCCTTTCATTACCAACTGGGTCAAAGTCAACTCATGGTGCAGCTTCCCCATAGCTTTCCTTCTGTCTATTTATACGTTTGCAACCTTCTCCCTCCATAAACACCCTCATCATCAGAACCAACAAGAAAAAGAAGAAGAAGATAAAGATCAAATAGAAAGAAATTAGCGCAATGACTTCTCACCTATTCCCAACCGCAATTCTGCTCTCTCTGTTCCTCCTCCTCCTCCATTCCTCCAATGGTACGTTATACTTTAAATTATTCCTACATGAATTCCGGGTAATGTGTTATTATATATATGGCTTTATTTACAAATTTACTTTATGATATGCAGCTTCCGTGATCTGTGAGGACTTGCCGCTGGATCTCTGTGCTTTCTCCATATCATCCGCGGGGAAGCGCTGCATCCTCGAGAGCTTTCGGGGCAACAGCGGCGGCGGTCCGACCGAATACGTGTGCCGGACATCGGGGGAGGTGGTTGAGAGACTCTCTGATTGGATAGAAACAGACGAGTGCGTTAAAGCTTGCGGTGTCGACCGCACCGCCACCGGCATCTCCTCGGACGCTCTCCTTGAATCTCGGTTCACGGGAAAGCTCTGCTCGCCCACATGCTATGAGAGTTGCCCCAACATCGTGGGCCTCTATTTCAACCTTGCAGCTGCTGAAGGTATATACCCTTGCCTCAAATTTAATGATTTTGTAATTTTCATAAATCATTATTAAACATTTAATGTTAGTTTGCATCATGACGCAGTAAATCAGTGATAAATCCAATTTATTATTCTTAGGCTCCGTTTGGAGCGACTTATATTCACCGGTCAAGCGGTTATGATCGTATGAATTGGACCTTAATTAAGATCCGGCTCCTGTGGTTATAACCGCTTGACCGAAGAAAATAAGTCCCACAAAGAAAACTTTAATTGCTTGACAAAACATATTTTATAATAACATAAATCTCGGATGACATACAGATTATAAGATGTATAAAAAAGGTAGGAATTTAAAAAAAACAAGTACTTTTTTTTATCTTTTATAAATATATACATTCAATCTTTATGAATTCATATCATGTGATATTTGTTATGTCGCTCGAAGCATCCGAGTAGTGATCAAAGTGTAATCATCTATCCGTTGCCCATAGGTGGGTATAAATAGACAAACCCAAAGAATTTTTACGGGTATTGAATATTCATGTATCCGGCATGATGATCCGTTATGCCTCCGAACCCATTAATTGTGCAAATAAAAACTAACAATATTGATGTAAAAAATATTGTATTTCAAACTGTTAAAATAACATCTAGTCAAACTTCAAAATGAATAAAAACATTACTTTCATACAAAGAAAGGAACAAGTCAAATTAAACAACCTTAAATTGAAGGATTCTAACTTTCTTGTTAAGACTTTGACATCAATTTATTAGTCTTTTGTAGGCTTATAATATTTTTTGTTGAACAGGGGTATTCCTTCCAGATCTCTGCAAGGCCCGTAGATCAAACCCGCACCGGTCCATGGCAGAGTTGCTCAGCTCCGGAGCTGCCTTCGGTCCGGCAACATCCGCCCTCGATCTCGAGGCCGTCAAAGAGTTCGCAGTTCCGCCTTCAACGGCATAATTAGTTGGTTCTCCATGAATAGCGGTTCTATTTTTGCAAGATGAGATAAAAGGCGCAGGTGGATTCCCGCAGTTTCAAAAAGTATCAATTTATTATATATACTATTCGATGTATTTAATTTCACATTTGACACTTCAGGGTTAATTATGTACTCTTCCTGGAGTCGTATTATTATTGTAAATGAAGACATGTTTTTTTTAATGAGTACAATGTTAGTCATTTCTGCAATGTTCAATCTTTTCTAAGGCTATTGTTTTGGACAAATTAATATGTGCAGACAATTTTAATAACAATAAATTATTATAAAATTTATTTATTTATAAAATGCCCTAAATTTGAGAGGCAGGTGCAAATAAAATAAAAGTTGCCGCCTAATTTGTTTCTTGGGTGTTCGCTCCAATTCCAATCAAGGATTTTATAATTCTCTTCCATCTTCCCCTTGAAGTCTATTATCTGATTTGGATTTTGTTGCTGTGATAGTTAGATCATCTAATTGTCACATGGACAATTATGGGCCTAAAAAAAGAATTTGGGTGCGAATTCCATTTCCAATCAGTTGGGGACTTGGCCCAAGGCCCACTCTGCAGTACACAAGCTAAATTTCCCCTCATTCCCACTAAAATCAGCATGTGATAACATGCAAGGGGACAATTTGGGAATTTACCCAAATATCAAAAGGGACAATATGATTTCATGGATTGAATGCCACTTGGCCCTCCATTCGCCATTCCAAGCTCAGCCTGGAGCTTCTCAGTTAATTCCCAGCCAAATTAGTGCTGGACGGGCGACACTTGGAGTCGAGGAGGAAAACTAAGGTGGTGGCCGAACCCCCCATATTGACATTCCTTGATTAAGCCCTCCCCAGCCCAAATAAACCATCTCATTAGCTTCAGAGAGATGAGAGAAGTCGTGCCACTACTTTACTTTGAAGGAATTGGTGGAGAATCAAGAGTTCGACATAGGAGCCCAAGGAGGTGGTTGCCATGGCACACATGAAGAATACATGTTCCCAAGCCCCAATTGAGGTGTGTTTCCTCCCCACTCCTCTGGTTCTAGCTTTTTAGATCATTTAGGAAGAGATCCGTGTTAAAATTACTCAAGATGATCATTGAGATAGATCTGATACTATGTAAAACTTTCAAAGCTATCAAGATAACACCTTGGTCAAGCGGAAAATGAGAACTAGACGCAGGAACACTCAACCATAAACCAAGCTCAATAAATCAGAAACAACAAAAGACAACAAACAAGTCTTTTATTATTAACAATATTCTTTACAAGGCAGGACATGCATGACGAGATATGATTCGCCGATGTACAAAGGAAGAGCATACAAACAAAGCAAGAACAAGCCGGACGGACTGCCTCAGAGTCCGCCGAGACCGCCAAACTTCTACTGCACCGAACTAAACTACGGAGTCCGCGTAAAGAGCGGACAATCTGTTATTCGGCTGAACACCTTTGACCGCTCTCTGCAAGCCGCCTGACCGCAGAGGTCGCCTAGGTGCCAGAGTCCGCGAACAATGTCGCTGCCTGTTGGAACCCTAGTTCTGATTTGGGCAAGGATCACTATTAGGATGATTAGTTTGACCCAATATGTATAGTCAAGGGTCATAGTATTATTTCCAGTTTTGCTCCCTCAGAAAAATTCCAGAGAAGTTCAGATTTGAAGTTTAGAAATATAGCTCAAAGAAATTCTCTAAGCTCAGTCCAACGAACTCTGAGCTCAGTTCAACGAACTCTAAGCTCAGCTCAAAGAAAGTGGTAAAACTCAGTTTAGAGATTATGCAGTTCAAAATCTCTGAGCTCAGCTCGACGAACTCTGAGCTGAGCTCAACGAACTCCGAGCTAAAATCAACGAACTCCGAGCCCAGTTTGAAGAAAGTTTTAAAATTCAGTTTGACGATTTCTTTGTAGTATTCAGACAGAATTATTTACAGCTGGCAGAATTAACTAAGGGGATTATAACTCTCATATTTAATGGAAATTGTCGTTCAAAGGCAACATTAAATGTGGGTTGTTTCAGAAGTTAATTATGAATTAATTCCCAAGGCATCTTCTACTCTCTAGGGAATGCTTCAGCCATTATCAAGATAAATGAATTCAAATGTTTGAATTCGATATAGAGCATAACAAAAAAGACAGAAAGTAGTACAGAAAGAAGAAATGCCTTCCTTTTACAGAGAAGGAGCAACTCTGCATCAATCAAGATATTCACAGAGTTTTTCATCTGCTTCAGGCTTTTCAAGAGACACAAATCTATATCAGTCTAAAAAGGCTTGCTGAAGATCAACATCAATCTGAAGGCCTACACCCTGAAGCAAAGCTTCCTTCTTTCCCGAATCATTCAACATCTTAGGGGGAGCTTTGACAACATCAAGATCCACTAGTCTTCTCAGTTGTTTTGAGAAAGAGAATAGACCATAAATCTCTCACCCCCTCTCTGTGTACAGGATTATAACTCCCTTCAAAAGTTAACCCCTTTGGATGTCAAGTATCATGATCAAAAGACTTGGGTTTATTTTTGGGCACCTGATCAAAAGCTCAAAGGGTTGTGAGATCTTCCTGTAAATAGATCTTGTGGTGGCTGGGCCCCTGATCAAAAACCTGTAGTGGATTCCTACCAGAGCTGTAGAAGAGTGGATGTACCGAGATTTTTGGGGAACCACTATAATCCTTGTGTCATCTGTGTTGCTTGCTCTCTTTCTTTATTTTTATGCTGTGCTCACTCTTTTATATAACATATATATTTAACTAGAGTAAAATAAGATCTATCTCCTATCTTTCAATTGGTATCAAAGTAGGTTTTCTTGATTGTACAGGCTAACACCTGAACCAAAATGATCTGATAGATCTTATATTTCTTAAGAGTTTATCACGGCACAAAATGAAGAGTTTTCAAGTACCATACCTCCTATGTGCAATCTAGATAAGCTTGCTCTATGGAAGACAAGGATTAGGATTTATATGAACTCCATTGATGAAAATATTTTTAATTCCATTTTGACAGATCCTTATCAATCAGTGGAAACAACAATCATCAATGTTGTTCCATCATCTCAATGGACAGATGCCCAGAAAAGGCTAAAGATTGCTGATGAACAAGCAATGAATATTCTTGCACAATCAATGTCTGATGACATTTTTCAGGAAATTGCTGAATGTTCGTCAGCAAAAAATATGTGGGACTCCCTCACAGCAATGGTTGCTGGATCAGCTAAAGAAAGAAACTTTGAAGCTGAAACTTGGAGTGACTCTGAAGTTTCATCCTGTACAACTGAAGATGAAGAAAAGTTAAGAGCAAAAGAGTTTTGCCTGATGGCAATAAATGGATCTTGTAGCAACTCTGATGAAGAATCAGAATGTGAATCAGAAGAAGATCAGGTAATCTCTACCCTTGATTTTTCATTAGAAGAATTTAAAACTGATTTTAAATTATTGTGTAAAGATTTAATTCAATCTGAGAAGGAAAAAAATTTTCTCAGAGAGAAACTAAATGCGGTATCTTTTGAAAATATAAAACTCAAAGAAGATTTAAATAATGATCTTGAACAGATAATTTCTTTAGAATCAATTAAAGGAAAAGAAAAGTTAGATAACATAGATAAAATTACTGAAGATTTGGAAAAGAATAAATCAAATCAATCTAAAAATCTTCAGAAAAGTTTTGTTCGAAATAATTCGTTGAACCAAGCTCGACGAAATCAACACTATTCGTCGAACTTAGTTCGACGAACTATGAACAGAGATTTTGATTTTAACTGTTCAGGAATCTATGCTCGACGAAATAAATACACTTCGTCGAACCGAGATCGACGAAAACGGAACACAGAAAACACCTATTATCATTCTGTGAACAGTGGTCGACGAACTCAATACCATTTGTCAAACTCAGATCGACGAAATTATTTTTCGGCGAACCCAAAATTTCAGAGCATAAATTTTATCTTATTTCAAAATTATAATCAAAATCAACATTTTATAGATCATTTTACTGAGTGGATAATCCCTCCTAGGAAATATCATCCACTTGAATACAAGGATCAACCTGAATGCTCTTTCATTTCAAATTATAATTGTGAAAGAAAAATAGGACCCAATGTAATCTGGGTTCAGAACTCCTAACCTCTCTTTGCAGAAAAAGACTTATCTTATCACAAAGGAGTAGTGGTATTTGATAATAATCCAAAGCTATAGTCTCAGCCAATACAGAAGATACATCAGTGGCTGTATAGGAGGAAATTGTTTATTTTATAAAAGGAAAATTGCTTAAGAGGTTGCAGTAGTAGATTTGTTTTATTTATTTTATTTCTCAAAGCACCCTTGTACATCTGCTGAAATTTTTTTATAATTCAGGCAGATTATCTTGCTTTGTAGTTTATTTGTTTTGTGTAAATAGTGTCCTCACCCAAATAGAGGGAGATTATTGGAACCCTAGTTCTGATTTGGACAAGGATCACTATTAGGATGATTAGATTGTCCCAATATGTATAGTCAAGAGTCATAGGATTATTTCCAGGTTTGCACCTTTAGAAAAATTACAGAGAAGTTCAGATTTGAAGTTCAGAAATATAGCTCAAAGAAATTCTCCGAGCTCAGTTCAACGAACTCTGAGCTCAGCTCAAAGAAAGCTGTAAAACTCAGTTCAGAGATTATGCAGTTCAGATCGACGGACTTCGAGCTGAGCTCAACGAACTCCGAGCTGAAATCAACGAACTCCGAGCCTAGTTTGAAGTAAGCTTTAAAATTCAGTTTGACTATTTCTTTGCAATATTCAGACAGAATTATTTACAGCTGGCAGAATTAATTAAGGGGATTATAACTTTCATATTTAATGGAAATAGCCGTTCAAAGACAACATTAAATGTGGGTTGTTTCAGAAGTTAATTCTGAATTAATTCCCAAGGCATCTTCTCTAACACCCCATATCCGTCACATAGCATATAGCAGTAGGTCCGGCCGGGGCCCGATGCCGTATGCCACAGACAAACCGGGTGATTACGTATGGAAACCATCCAACCAATCTCAACGTCCTACACAGAGCATTCTAGCGGAAGCAGTTTATAAAAGTTGTAACAAATAACCCAACATTAAAGCATGAATGTCCACTAATACAAAATAGGAATGTTATACAAAATACCTAAAATAAGCCTTAAGGCCTTACAAAATGTTTCACTTCCAATTACATGTTTTACAAACCACGGCACGCAGGCCGGTCACACATGAATAAAGCAGTAAACACTTCCAATTAGGCCTTCAAGGGCCGGCTTAGCATTCAGTCTTTAGCCCGCTATTGACCACTTGGTCCAGCTGCACCTGCAAGCAACAAACCACCGCACGGTGGCAAAACAAGTCAACGGTCAGCAATGCTGACCAAATTATAACGATCCTGCCCCCAACTCGGGGCGGCGATGCTCCTTCCCTGCATTCCATTAGCATAAGCGAGCAATAAACATATACAGCCATTTCATCACAGACGTTGGCTCGCACGGCCACACGCCCTGTGCTCTCAGGGCACATTCTCGGTGAACCGGTCGATGTCACGTCAATTTAGGCCATCGACATTCCGGACTCACCACCGCCACTAGGACGGCCAAACCTATGAGCAATTTGTCTTCCTGGCCTGGGTCACGACAATTTAAGCCATCAACCGCCAAAGACCCAAATCTATGCCAACGGTAAGTGCCACGTGCCTTTAGGTCTCTTTAACCGAACGACATAGAATGGGTACGGTTCAATCTAACCCGTGCTCACATCGCAACGACAATTTAAGCCATATGCGCGGGTCAAACTTCCGCCGAGTCCCATTTCCATCACAAGTCACATAACCCAGTTATGTTCAAGTTGGATCTCAAGCCACCAAGTTGGCAAGATCTCGTATCCGCCCAGTTTTCCGGATGCACGTTTGGGTTAGTCCCCAAGGCTCCCTGCTGCAATCTACCGCGTAGAAAACCCGAAAAACAACCAATAACACGGAGTCTTCTCCGGCATTATGCAATGCAACATCACCGATCCAGACCAATATGTCCGGGTAGGCTTCACACATCATGTCTATGTCCGTTCTCGCTTACGGACTCTAAACAACGGGGACTTCACATATCTACCAGAAGGAACGCCTCCAACTCTCCGCAAACTCGCGAGAGCGAGCTTCCTATGCAAAGAAAGAGAGCTACTCATGCTCAAGATGAGGATCGTTACCCTAGCGTTCCTCTTTGGCGCCATTGAAAAGTAATCGGATGAAAAGCACCGCACTAGCTTTGCCTCCGTGGATCCGGAGTCGGCTTGCGATTCGGAGCTTCGAAGCTCCTCTAATGGCGGGATCTAGCTCCTTCTTCCTCCCTTGGCTCTCCTCTCTCTCTAAGGTTTTAGAAAGATAACACTTAAGAAAAGTGAGGGTTTTCTAAGTCCAATCCCGGGTATATCCCTTCAGGAACAACCCCCAGCCGTTGGATCTCAAAATAAGGAAACGAACGGCTTTGATTCGGGACTGAAATGCCCAATCTGGACCGAACACGGCCTGGCACACGCCCGTGTCCAGGGCCGTGTGCCTCATTTGCCGTCAAAATCGAATCACCTGGAACCTCACACGGGTATCGAACACGCCCGTGTTCGAGCTGACATGCCCGTGTTCCATATGACACGGCCGTGTGGCCGGCCGTGTACCCCTATCATTTTTCCCCAAAATCAACCCGAGCACTGCACGGGTTCTAGGACACGCCCGTATCCTTACCCGTGTCACCTCAACATGCCTGGACCCCAGGCCGTGTACACGGTCTCGACACTCGACACTTCGTCGAGCGAAGATCGTCGACCTACTGACACGGCCTTGGACACGCCCGTGTCCTAGGCCGTGTGCCTTGTCTCCACACATTGTCGACACCAAAGTGTCGACTTCCCGGGACGAGTGTCAACACGGGTCGACACGCCCTGCGACACGTCCGTGTCGCAGGCCGTGTGCCATGTCTCGACACTTCGTCGAACGCAGAGTGTCGACTTCGCGGCTAAGTGTCGACACGGGTCGACACGCCCTGCGACACGCCCGTGTCGCAGGCCGTGTGCCCAGTCTCGACACAATGTCGAGACCAAAGTGTCGACTTCCCGTCTCAGTGTCGACACAGGCTCAACACGCCCTGGGACACGCCCGTGTACTAGGCCGTGTGCCTGCTGCCAGAACCCAAACTGGCCCAAAACGTCCCCCTTTGCTCCTTTGAGTTTCGGGGCGTTACAACTCTCCCCCTCTTAAAAGAATTTCGTCCACAAAATTATATAAAGGAAAGACATGTACAAAACCAAAATTTGTACCTGAGTGGAACAACTCCGGATACTCGTCAAGCATAGTCTGCTCTCTCTCCCAAGAGAGCTCCTCACGACCACAATTGTCCCACCGGACCTTGACCATCCTGATCTCTTTATTGCGTAGCCGCTTGACCTCCGAGTCCTCAATCCACACGGGCTTGACCTTTGTCGTCAGCCCACTATCCACCGGCACTTGATCAACCGCGATCACTTGCATAGGCTCTTGCACTGCCTTCCGAAGCACCGAAATGTGGAATACATCATGTAAACCACTAATCTCCACTGAAAGCTTCAACCGATAGGCGGCTTCACCAACTCGCTCCAGAACCTCAAACGGTCCAAGGTATCTCGGGCTTAGCTTTTTCAATCGCCGCACCAGCGAGACACCCTTGAATGGCTTGATCTTTAAGTATACATAATCGCCCACAGCGAACTCCACGTTCCTGTGCTTGGCATTATAGTACTTTTCTTGCCGGTCCTGAGCGATCAGCAACCTCTCCCGAATGGTTCGCACCAAAGAAGTAGCATCCTCCATTGCCGATCGCTTATACAACCTTGACTCACCCGTTTCCAACCAAGACAACGGCGTGCGACATTTTCTACCATATAGGGCCTCCAAAGGCGCCATCAGAATACTCGCTTGGTAGCTATTGTTGTATGCGAACTCCACCAAATAAAGGTGGTCTTCCAATTGCTTTCCGAAATCCAAGACACACATGCGGAGCATGTCTTCCATAGTTCTATTGACCCTCTCGGTCTGCCCATCCGTTTGCGGATGTAAGGCTGTGCTGAATTTCAGCTTTGTTCCCAACATTTGCTGCACAAGCCTCCAATCATTGGACGTGAAGCACCCATCTCGGTCACTCACGATACTGCGGGGCACACCATGAAGCCGTACTATGTTATCCACATAAAGCTTTGTCAACTTCTCCACCGGATCATCCTTCCTATGCGGAATAAAATGCGACACCTTTGTTAATCGATCAACCACCACCCAAATGGCGTCGTTTCCCTTCTGCGACCTTGGCAAACCGTGCACAAAGTCCATAGAGATGTCGCCAAATTTCCACTCTGGAATAGGCAAGGACTTAAGAAATCCTCCCGGCTTTTGGCACTCCGCCTTTACCAGGGCGCAAGTTTGGCACTTCGCTATGTATAGCGCCATATCCTTTTTCAAACCCGGCCACCAAAACAGTTTCTTCACATCACGGTACATCTTCGTGCTCCCCGGGTGAATCGAATACTTGGTATGGTGTGCCTCGTACAACAACTCCACCCGCAAATTGCCCACACTTGGTACGCACAAACGACCGTCTTTCCAAAGCAATCCGTCCTCCACGACGAATTGGGAATTTGACCCATCCAGAGCCTCTACCATGAACTGCTTCATATGAGCATCCATATCCAAAGCCTGCCGAATACGATCAGCCAGGTCATATTGGACTTCAGTCCAATTCAGAACTGCTTCAGCACTTGATTGTCTGTCCGCACAAACAATCTCCAACGTCTCCAACTCTCGCACCAACCGCTCATCATGCACCGATAGCCAATTGGCTTGAGCTGGGGCTCGGCGACTCAGCGCGTCCGCAACCACATTCCCTTTGCCAGACACGTAGTGGATCCTGAATGTATAGTCCCCCAGGAACTCCATCCATCTACGCTGCCGCATATTCAGATCCTTCTGATCAATAAGATACTTCAGACTCTTGTGATCGGTGTAGATATCAATCTTCACACCGTACAAGTAGTGTCTCCACAGCTTCAAGGCAAAAATCACGGCCGCTAACTCCAAGTCATGGACCGGATAGTTCCTTTCATGCACTTTTAGCTGTCTCGAGCCATAAGCTATTACACTTCCGTGTTGCAGTAGCACGTAACCCAAACCGCTGCCTGAAGCATCGCTATAAATCTCATAGCCTTCGGTCCCACATGGCGAACTCAGTACAGGCGCCATGGTAAACCGACACTTCAACTCCTCAAAAGCTCGTGCGCACTCCGGCGTCCAAACAAACTTATGCTCCTTCCTCGTCAATGTAGTGAGAGGTAACGCTATCCGCGAGAAGTTCTCTACGAAGCGCCTATAATAGCCGGCAAGCCCCAGAAAACTCCGGACTTCCGCTACCGTAACAAGCTCAGGCCACTCCCGTATCGCAACAATCTTCGCCGGATCCACAGCAATACCCTCTCCACTTATTATATGCCCAAGGAACGCCACTGAGGATAGCCAAAACTCGCACTTCGAGAACTTGGCATACAACTGATTTCTCCTTAGCGTCTCCAACACTCATCAATCCGGGGGATCAGGTACTTGTTCTTCTCCGTCAACTTGTTTAGCTCCCGATAGTCAATACATAGCCTCAAGCTTCCGTCCTTCTTCTTAACAAAGAGGACCGGTGCGCTCCAAGGCGAAGAACTCGGGCGCACATACCCTTGTTCCAACAACTCTTGCAGTTGAACTTTCAGCTCCGCCATTTCCTTAGGCGCTAGCCGATAAGGAGATCGTGACACAGGCTTTGCACCTGACACTAGCTCGATCGTAAAATCTATCTCCCGCTGAGGCGGGGCTCCAGGAAGATCTGCGGGGAACACATCAGGGTATTCCGATACCACTGAAATACAATCCAACGCGGGCTTCAGCTTTGCAACCTCCACTAGTGTAAAGAACAGTTCGGCTCCGGCACGAACCGCCTTCACCACCTGAAGAGCAGACATCAACGTCTTGCTCGACCCCTTTAAGCCCGTAAAAGTCGTCTCACGACTCGCTCCCAGCTTAACTTCCTTGCTACCTCAATCTATATGGGCCTGCTGCTCCGAGAGCCAGTCCATGCCAAATATGACGTCGAACTCCACCAACGGAAGTAAAGACGCCCGCAGGTCGAACTCCTGCTCCCCAATACGAATCTTAACATCGCAGATCCTATCCGCTCGCATCGAACACCCGTTGGGCAACAACACATCCAACCTATCCTTCGCCATCGAAGAAGGGACTCTGATGCGTGATATAAATCCTTCGAACAAGAAGGAGTATGAAGCTCCCGTATCGAAGAGTGCTCGTGCCGGATTTTCGCAAATCAATACAAATCCTAAACAAGCAGTGGTAAGGTAACATGTGCATAACAAGTATTTAAAGAAATTGACTTGCTATTAAGTAAACCGTACCTGTCACCACATCAGCCTATTTGATGGCCTCCTGTTGGCCAAGATTGTAGACCCTTGGTTGGGTCGGAGCATAATGGGATGCAGTCGACTCCACCCCCTTTCCCTTCTCTTCATAAGTAGCTCCCGGCTTTCTCTCGGACTTAGGACGTCCGCTCCAACAGTCGCGGGCAAAGTGCCCCGTCTTTCCACATGTAAAACACGCGCCCGGGGTCCGACTCGTAGTCGCCCCAGAAGCGCCAGAAGGAGCTGGACCCGAAGTCCTATGCTTTTTGAAAGACCTCCGATAGCCGGTCTTTGAAGTAGTCGGCAATTTAAATTCAGATTTCTTCTCACCCAAGCTTTTCTTTGCTTGTACATTCTTCATGTCCTTCTCCAAGGACCGGGCAGTATTGACCAAGGTTTAGAAACCCCGCGTCATTGGCCCCGAGAGTAGTAATCTCAACTCATCTCTCAAGCCTTCGTAGAAGCGATTAGTCTAGCGATCCTCATCCATGATGGTGGAGCTAGCATAACGACTCAGACGAGTAAACTCGTGGAGATATTCATCCACGCTCCTCTCACCCTGTACCAACTTCAGGAACTCATTCTCCAACGCTATTTTCTGCGTCGAAGGGAGGTATTTAGCCAAAAATAATCTCGAGAACTCCTCCATCGAGACATCACCAAGTTGCCTACCTCTCAGTAAGTGCAGCTCCAATCCTTCCCACCACATCCTCGCTTCACCATCCAAAAGGAACGTAGCGATGGTGGTCATTTTCCACTCCTCCATCTCCGTTGCTGTCATGACTCTCTTCACCCTGGAGAGCCAGTCTTCAGCCTGAGATGGGGTTCCCAACCCCGAGAATAACGGAGGGTTAAAGCTCATTACATGCTTAAGCTGCCTCTCAGTTGCCCTCCTCGGCACCACCGGTTCCACAACCACTTGCTCCACTCTCCTCGGCTCAGCCTCTTGAAGAGGTTCTTGCTCCATCACAGGAGCGGGCTGCTGCGTTTGCCTTGCAGGCTGCGGATTTATCACGGCCAACACCGCTTCAACCACCAATCGAATATTTTCAGCCGACAGGGTGTTGCAGGAGCAACATCCGGTGCACTACTAGCCTCAGAAACTCGGCGTTCTGACGGCCCAACACCACTTCTGGTCACCTATAGTGGTACAAAACACCGTTAAGCGACCAAATAAATTGCAAACAGCAATTATAGAAACACGCAGGTTCCTCAAACACGAGTATTTTCATTCTTAAGTGGACATTCATGGGTTCTTTTTACTATTATTACGATGACGCACACAATGTGCGCACCACCCCTTAAAAAGAATTCGCCCACAAATTCACTTTAAGCCCGACCAAAACCAGTAGTCTGATACCAATTTGTAACACCCCCTATCCGTCACATAGCATATAACAGTAGGTCCGGCCGGGGCCCGACGCCGTATGCCACAGACAGACCGGGTGGTTACGTATGGAAACCATCCAACCAATCTCAACGTCCTACACAGAGCATTCTAGCGGAAGCAGTTTATAAAAGTTGTAACAAAGAACCCAGCATTAAAGCATGAATGTCCACTAATACAAAATAGGAATGTTATACAAAATACCCAAAATAAGCCTTAAGGCCTTACAAAATATTTCACTTCCAATTACATGTTTTACAAACCACGGCACGCAGGCCGGTCACACATGAATAAAGCAGTAAACACTTCCAATTAGGCCTTCAAGGGTCGGCTTCGCATTCGGGCTTTAGCCCGCTATTGACCACTTGGTCCAGCTGCACCTGCAAGCAACAAACCACCGCACGGTGGCAAAACAGGGCAACGGTCAGCAATGCTGACCAAATTATAACGATCCCGCCCCCAACTCGGGGCGGCGATGCTCCTTCCCTGCATTCCATTAGCATAAGCGAGCAATAAACATATACAGCCATTTCATCACAGACGTTGGCTCGCACGGCCACACGCCCCGTGCTCTCAGGGCACATTCTCGGTGAACCGGTCGATGTCACGTCAATTTAAGCCATCGACATTCCGGACTCACCACCGCCACTAGGACGGTCAAACCTATGAACAATTTGTCTTCCTGGCCTAGGTCACGACAATTTAAGCCATCAACCGCCAAAGACCCTAATCTATGCCAACGGTAAGTGCCACGTGCCTTTAGGTCTCTTTAACCGAACGACATAGAACAGGTACGGTTCCATCTAACCCGTGCTCACATCGCAACGACGATTTAAGTCATATGCGCGGGTCAAACTTCCGCCGAGTCCCATTTCCATCACAAGTCACATAACCCAGTTATGTTCAAGTTGGCTCTCAAGCCACCAAGTTGGCAAGATCTCGTATCCGCCCAGTTTTCCGGGTGCACCTTTGGGTTAGTCCCCAAGGCTCCCTGCTCAAATCTACCGCGTAGAAAACCCGAAAAACAACCAATAGCACGGAGTCTTCTCCGGCATTATGCAATGCAACATCACCGATCCAGACCAACATGTCCGGGTAGGCTTCACACATCATGCCTATGTCCGTTCTCGCTTACGGACTCTAAACAACGGGGACTTCATATATCTACCCGAAGGAATGCCTCCAACTCTCCGCAAACTCGCGAGAGCGGGCTTCCTATGCAAAGAAAGAGAGCTACTCATGCTCAAGATGAGGATCGTTACCCTAGTGTTCCTCTTTGGCCCCATTGAAAGTAATCGGATGAAAAGCACCGCACTAGCTTTGCCTCCGTGGATCCGGAGTCGGCTTGCGATTCGGAGCTTCGAAGCTCCTCCAATGGCGGGATCTAGCTCCTTCTTCCTCCCTTGGCTCTCCTCTCTCTCTAATGTTTTAGAAAGATAACACTTAAGAAAAGTGAGGGTTTTCTAAGTCCAATCCCGGGTATATCCCTTCAGGAACAACCCTCAGCCGTTGGATCTCAAAATAAGGAAACGAACGGCTTTGATTCGGGACTGAAATGCCCAATCTGGACCGAACACGGCCTGACACACGCCCGTGTCCAGGGCTGTGTGCCTCATTCGCCGTCAAAATCGAATCACCTGGAACCTCATACGGGTATCGAACACGCCCGTGTTCGAGCTGACATGCCCTTGTTCCATGTGACACGGTCGTGTGGCCGGCCGTGTACCCCTATCATTTTTCCCCAAAATCAACCCGAGCACTGCACGGGATCTAGGACACGCCCGTGTCCTTACCCGTGTCACCTCAACACGCCTGGACCCCAGGCCGTGTACACGGTCTCGACACTCGGCACTTCGTCGAGCGAAGATCGTCGACCTACTGACACGACCTTGGACACACACGTGTCCTAGGTTGTGTGCCTTGTCTCGACACATTGTCGACACCAAAGTGTCGACTTCCCGGGACGAGTGTCGACACGGGTCGACACGCCCTGCGACACGCCCTTGTCGCAGGCCGTGTGTCATGTCTCGACACTTCGTCGAACGCAGAGTGTCGACTTCGCGGCTAAGTGTCGACACGGGTCGACACGCCCTGCGACACGCCCGTGTCGCAGGCCGTGTGCCTAGTCTCGACACAATGTCGAGACCAAAGTGTCGACTTCCCGTCTCAGTGTCGACACAGGCTCGACACGCCCTGGGACATGCCCGTGTCCCAGGCCGTGTGCCTGCTGCCAGAACCCAAACTGGCCCAAAATGTCCCCCTTTGCTCCTTTGAGTTTCGGGGCGTTACATCTTCTACTCTCTAGGGAATGCTTCAGCCATTATCAAGATAAGTGAATTCAAATGTTTGAATTCGATATAGAGCATTACAAAAAAAGACAGAAAGTAGTACAGAAAGAAGAAAGGCCTTCCTTTTATAGAGAAGGAGCAACTCTGCATCAATCAAGATATTCACAGAGTTCTTCATCTGCTCCAGGCTTTTCAAGAGATACAAATCTATATCAGTCTAAAAAGTCTTGCTGAAGATCAACATCGATTTGAAGGCCTACACCCTGAAAAAAAGCTTCCTTCTTTCCTGAACCATTCAACATCTCAGGGGGAGCTTTGACAACATCAAGATCCACTAGTATTCTCAGTTATTTTGAGAAAGAGAAGACACCATAAATGTCTCACACCCTCTCTATGTACAGGGTTATTACTCCCTTCAAAAGTTAACCCCTTTGATTGTCAAGTCTCCTGATCAAAAGACTTGGGTTGGTTTTTGGGCACCTGATCAAAAACTCAAAGGGTTGTGAGATCTCCCTATAAATAGATCTTGTGGTCGCACGGCACCAGATCAAAAAACTATAGTGGATTCCTACAAGGGTGGTAGAAGAGTAGATGTAGCCAGGTTTTTAGGAAACCAATATAATCCTTGTGTCATCTGTGTTGCTTGCTCTCTTTTTTTTGTGTGTGTTGTGATCACTCTTTTATATAACATATATATTTTACTAGAGTAAAATAAGATCTATCCCCTATATTTTAATTGGTATCAGAGCAGGTTTTCTTGGTTGTACAGGCTAACACCTGAACCAAAATGATATGATAGAACTTATATTTCTTAAGAGTTTTTCATAACACAAAATGAAGAGTTTTCAAGTACCAGACCTCCTATGTACAACCTAGATAAGCTTGCTCTATGGAAGGCAAGAATTAGAATTTATATGAACTCCATTGATGGAAATATTTTTAATTCCATTTTGACAGGTCCTTATTAATCAGTGGAAACAACAAGCATCAATGTTGTTCCATCATCTCAATGGACAGATGCCCAGAAAAGGCTAAAGATTGCTGATGCACAAGTAATGAATATTCTTGCACAATCAATGTCTGATGACATTTTTCAGGAAATTATTGAATATTCATCAGCAAACGATATGTGGGAGTCCCTCACAGCAATGGTTGTTGGATCAGCTAAAGAAAGAAACTTTGAAGCTAAACTTAGAGTGACTCTGAAGTTTCATCATGTACAATTGAAGATGAAGAAGAGTCAAGAGCAAAAGAGTTTTGCCTGATGGCAATAAATGGATCTTGCAGCAACTCTGATGAAGAATCAGAATGTGAATCATAGGAAGATCAGGTAATCTCTTCACTTGATTTTTCATTAAAAGAATTTAAAACTGATTTTAAATTATTGTGTAAAGATTTAATTCAATCTGAGAAGGAAATAAAATTTCTCAGAGAGAAACTAAATGAGGTATCTTCTGAAAATATGAAACTCAAAGAAGATTTAAAGAATGCTCTTGAATAGATAATTTCTTTAGAATCAATTAAAGGAAAAGAAAAGTTAGAGGACATCGATAAAATTATTGAAGATTTGGAAAAGAATAAATCAAATCAATCTAAAAATCTTCAGAAAAGTTTTGTTCAAAATAATTCATCAAACTAAGCTCGACGAAATCAACACTATTCATCGCTGCCAGAGTCTGCGAACAATGTCACCGCCCAACTGAAGAACAGACCGCCGAGACCAGCAGACAAGTTATTGAACTGGGAAAGCTGAAGGAGAGAAGACCGACTGGACTCAACCGTAACCTGCTGCAAACTGCTGATTGTTAACCATAAGCTCCACTGATCCCTGACCGCAGTCAGCACCAAAATCCTGGTTTCTCAGTGCTAATCGCATAACCTGTAACAGCAAATCGGTTATCCTTCTCAAACCGTGCGTACAGAAAATCTGAGGCCACAGCAATTAACCCACGTTCAACTTACTGTTCATTCAGATGATTATGATGTCATAGGGGGTCCTATTTATAGGCATGGAGAGGATTGTGTTCACCCCCCTAATAGATAGAAACACTACCCCCAGCCCGCAGCTATCACAGAGTAGTCCGCCCAGTCCTCATGGAAAAGGCCGAACACCAGCCTATCCGCCTAACATCAAGGAGGTCAGAAAGAAGCCAGTCTGCATCCCAGCGGACACCACACAAGCCCACAACAACAATGTCCACGACTAAAGGCACAGACCGCCCTATCAACCAGCGGACATTGCGGACTCCACGATCAATCTGAACTTGTCATAGATTGTGACCAAGTCCCCAACCAGTGAACCTCTAACGCGAGCTCCGCGGACACGAATAACACTCCACCCAGTCCGCCTGCTCCAATCCACTTCTCCTAACTATGAACTCAGTTGTTACCTCCTAACCACACCACAAGAGCAGATATAGGTCATAGGCCAATGCTGATCTCCCGAGATCCAAGAACAGTCTGCATAGAACGAACTCCACCGACTCCAACCCGGTCCGACCAGACCGCGAATATTTAACCTATCCACACGGCTACCTCCAAGGACACATCACCAGGCCGCAATAACATACTGCTCAGGCCGCACCACCAGTCCGCAAGACTGTCCGCCCAGGCCGCGCGGTCTGCCTGATAAACCCCCACTTTCACTTCAACAATTTCAACACTCCCCTTGAAGTGATAACTGGTGACCAAACCCAGCAGTCCCTGTAACCGTTCAAATGTCCCCCTTCGATAGCGGCTTAGTGAAGATATCCGCGATGTTATCTTCGCTCCGCACATACTTAACCATAAGAGACCCCTCCAACACCTTCTCCCGAATGAAGTGGTGTTCAATCTCTATATATTTTGTCCGCGCATGATAAACTGAATTATTTACCAGTTTCAGGACACTCTCGTTGTCACCGCGAAGCAGAGTTAGACCGCGCACTTCTTCATAGATTTCCTCTACTAGCCTCCTCAACCAAATGGCTTCCCAAGCTGCCAAGGCCGAAATCTTGTACTCCGCTACCGTAGTAGAGACGGACACTGAGTCCTGCCTTTTACTACACCAAGAAATACCCGCTGATCCGCATGTGAACACATAACCAGACGTCGACTTTCGATCATCTGAGTCTCCCCCATAATCAGCATCAGTGTAGCCATACAGAGAAAAGCTCGTGTCCCTCCTATACAGGAGTCCCATATTAGGAGGTAGTCTTCACATACTTCAGAATATTCTTCGCCGCTACCAGATGAGATTTCCTTCGTTCCGCCATATAACGACTAACTCGGCCTATGACATAGGCAATGTCTGGCCTTGTAGTCATAAGGCAAATCAAACTCCCAACCAGAGATCGGAATACCAAGGGATCAGGAAGAATCCTCCTCTCATCTCGTCGAAGCTTCAGGCTACAATCCAGAGGAGTAGAGCTACTCTTTCCCTCCCTCAAGCTGAATCGATGAACGATCCGCTCAGCATAGCCCCTTTGAGAGACGAGTATCCTGCTCTTCTTCCTCTCAACATCGAGTCCAAGGAAGTGGTGGAGCTCACCCAAATCCTTCATCTCGTACCATATAGCTAGCTCGTCCCTGAGCTTAACTACCACCTCCTTAGAGTTTCTCGCGACGATCATGTCGCCCACGTACAATAGCACCAAGACATGAAGCTCTCCCTACTTCTTTATCAACAGTCTTTGTTGAAAATCGTGAAGTGAAAGTGGGGGTTGATCAGGCAGACCGTGCGGCCTGGGCGGACAGTTTTACGGACTAGTGGTGCGGCCTGAGCAGTCTGTATCTGCTTCCAGGTTGATTTATCCTTGGAGGTAGCCGTGCGGATGGGCTGATTATCCGCGGATTGGGCGGACTAGTTTGGAGTCCGTGGAGTTCTCTCTATGCAGACTATTCTTGGAGCTCGCGAGATCGGCATTGGTCCGTGCCCTTGATCTCTGGTGGTGCGGTTGGGAGGTAACCGTGAAGTTCGCGGTTAGGCGAACTGGGATAGAATAGGCGGACTATGTGGATTGTTGTTCGTGTCCGCAGTGGTTTCACTTTATGTTCTCTTGTTGCTGACTTGGTCATGATTTGTGATAAGTTCAGGTTGATCGCAGAGTTCGCTATGTCTGCTGGTTGATCAGGTGGTTTGTGCCATGATCGTGGACTTGCCATTGTGGACTAGAGCATTGTCCGTAGGGTGTTTGGACTAAAGCTGCCCGCTGCAGCATGCGGACTGGTGTGGTGTCCACAGGGATGCAGACTGTCTTCTATCTGGCCTTCTTTGATGACAGGCATATAGGCTTGTGTTTGGCCTTGTCCATGCGGACTGGGCAGACTGCGTGGTGTTAGTTGCAAGCTGGGGTGGTGTTTTTATCCACTAAGGCGGTGACCACACTACTCTTTGTGCCTATATATAGGACCCCTTGTCACCTCATAATTAACTTAATGAACAGTAAGTTGAGCGTGGGTTAATTGTTGAGGCCTCAGATTTATTTTTCCGCACGGTTTGAGAAGGTTAAATGGTTTGTTGTTTGCAGGTTGTGCGGCTAGCACTAAGAAGCCAGGATTTTGGTGTCGGCTATGGTCAGGGATCAGTGAAGCTTGTGGATAACAATCAGCGGTTTTGCAGCAGGTCACATTTATGGCCAGCCACTCTTCTCTCCAGCTTTCCAAGTTCAATAATCTGTCCGCCGGTCTCGGCAGTCTGTTCGTCAGTTCGACAACAGCTCTTATTTTTGGACTCTCGCAGCTAGGCTACCTCCGCGGTTAGGAGGATTGCAGAGAGTGGACAAGGCATTCTGTAGAATAACGGGTTGTCCGTAGACATCACGGACTCCGTAGCTCGGTTCGGTGCAGCAGCGGCTTGGCAGTCTCAGTGGACTCGACGAACTCGGTAGTCTCTGAAGCAGTCCGACCGGCTTGTAGTTCTTGTATTCTTCTACTTTGTACATTGGCGAATCATGTATCGTCATGTATGTCTTGACTTGTAAAGAATATTGTTGATATTACAAGACTTGTTGTTGCCTTCTGTTGTCTCTGGTTTATTAAGCTCAGTTTATGGTTGGAGTGTTCCTGTGCCTGGTTCCCACTTTTCGCTTGATCAAGTTGTCAGCTTGATAGCTCTGAAAGTTTTTATTTAGTATCAGAGCTATCTCCTGGTCATCTTGTGAAATTTTAACATGGTATCAGAGGGAACAGTGGCTTGAACAGTGATCAACCTCAGTTGTGCTCGGTGCTTCTAGAAGCTTTTATATCAGTGGTTGCTGGAGTGGAAGTTGTTTACGTAAGGGGTCTTGGTATTGAGCTTCTTACATCGACAAACTTTAAAAAGTGAAAGTCGTGTATGAAGAGTTATCTTTTGGGCGTGGAGTTGTGGGAAGTCGTTGGTGGTGACGACAAGCAAGAAGTTACTGTTGCAACCGGTACTGCTGAACAGTGAGAGCTTGGAGGAAGACCAATGCGAAAGCAGAGTTTGATCTCAAGCGGGCAATCTCGCCTGAACTTTTTGATCACATCATAGGATGTGAATCTACTGCAGAGATTTGGACATCCCTCGATGGACTGTTCAACAGGAAAAATGTAGCAAGACTACAATTTATGGAAAATGAGTTGGCTAGAGCAACTCAAGGAGATCTGCTCATCTCAAAGTTCTTTCTTAAGATGAAGAACTTGTTCGCTGAGATCTCAGCACTGGACCCTGATGAGCACATTTCTGAAGCAAAGTTGAAGAGACACATAATCCGCAGCTTGCGGAAGGAATATGTGGCCTTTATGACTTCTATTCAAGGACGGGCTACTCAGACACCCTTGTTGGAGATGGAGAACCTGCTGGCATCGCAGGAGAGCTTGGCTAGGCAGATGGCCATGGTCACTATCTCTGAAGGAGGTAGTGAGGCTCTCTTCACAGGTAAGAAGAAGAAGAGATGGGAGAAGAAGAAGAAGATAGCTGTTGAGGACGAGCCTTCAACTTTCTATCGGCAAGAGAGGAGCACTGCTCCTAAGATGAAGTGGAAGAAGGAGTGGAAGTGCTACAAGTGTAATCAGCTAGGTCACTTCAAACATGACTGCAAGGTCAAGCTGTAGTCTGGGCATGTTGTAGATAAGGACCGAGCTGGTTCCAGTGTTGAGGAGGCCATATGGGGAGGAGCATTTTTGACGGGCACGTGTGTCTTTGCCCTTTCCACCGTTGACTACCAAGATGACTGGATAGTTGACTTGGGGTGTGGTCATCACCTCACTGAAGATAATTCAAAGTTCTTATCACTGCAAACATTCTTAGGTAATGAAGCTATTATAACCGCTGATGATTCTATTCATACTGTAGAGAAGGAGCGTGTAGTATCTTTTGATACTGCTCAGGGTCCACTCATGTTAAGGACTGTCTATCATGTACCTGACATGAAGAACCTCTTCTATATGACCAATGCGGTTGACACAGGATATCACATTTTGTTTAGTCCAACAGAAATGAAATTTCTCCACAACGTATCAACGACAAAGGATGATGTTGCTCATGTATGGAGAAGAGTTAGAGACTTGTTTGTTTTATCAACAAGCTCTTATGTTGATCGGATGAGGGCCAACGATAGTGCTGCTATATGGCATGAAAGACTAGGACATGTCGGGATGGACAAGTTGAAAGTTATGACAAATAAAGTCTTGTGAGAGGCTTGCCTAAGCTGTCATCCGTCGGTGATGGCCATGTTTGCGCAGGGTATCAATATGGAAAGGCTCATCGCCTTCCGTTTGACAAGTCACAAACATGGAGTAAGGCACCATTGGAGTGTATCCATGGTGATCTGATGGGGCCAACTGTCACCGCTAGTCTTGGAGGCAGCAGATACATGTTGGTGTTGATTGCTTACTATTCAAGATACACTTGGGTGTATTTCATGAAGGAGAAGTCAGATGCTTTTCGATTGTTCGTGGAGTTTAAGGAGCTAGTGGAGGGCTGGATTGGCCTGCAGATCAAGAAGTTTAGAACGGACAACGGAGGTGAGTTCATTTCAACTGAGTTCTCTAACTACTGCAGAAAGCAAGGCATCCGGAGGGAGCTTACTTGTGCACATACTCCACAATAAAATGGAGCAGCGGAGAGGAAGATCCATCATTTGATGGAAACCTGCAAATGTTAGCTTCATGTAAAGGGCATTCTGAGGCCTTTTTGGGCAGAAGGAATGGCCTGCGCAACCTATGTCATCAATCGGATGTGTCTGAGTCCGATCAACATGAAGTCTCCTCATGAGCTGATGTTTAAGGAGAAGCCTAGTGTGGAACACCTTTGGGTGTTTGGCTCAACCTACTACGTACACGTACCGGATGCTCTGAGGACCAAGCTTGATGCAAAGGCAAGGAAGCTTGTCTTTGTGGGCTATGACGAGCGGAAGAAGGGATGGAAGTGTATGAATCCAGTGACGAGGAATTTCGTCGTCTCCAGGGACTTGGTCTTCGATGAGCTAACGTCATATGGAGGTAGCTCATCAGTCGAGCTACCAGAGAGAAGGTTTGATGAAGGGTAGAAGGAGGTTGCAGAAGATCTTCAAGTGGAGCTTCCTGTGTCGCCAGGAGCTACATGTGTTTTATGCTCCGAGGCAGAGGCTTCTGGTTCAGGAAGTAGGGGGAGCGACGCACCAAGTGAGCCCGGGAATGGAGTTGATTCTGAAGAAGCAGCAGAGATGGTGAGCAAGGGTCAGACTCTTCAGAGGTCGAAGAGGACCATCAAGCCACCAGCTCGACATAACAAAGGAATCATGGTGAGCTTTGTCTCTTGCTTCTTCAGAGGGCCTCTAGATGAGCGGGAGCCTTCTAGCTTTAATGAAGCCACTAGAATCAAGGAGTGGAAAGATGTCATGGATGAGGAGATGGATTCCGTTAAGATGAATGAGACCTGGGATCTTGTAATACCCCCATTCATCGTATGACATATAATAGAAGGTCCAGCTGTAACCCGACACCATATACCACAGACAGTCGGAAGAGTCATATAAGAATATCAAATATCCAACTACAACTACTTGCCCTAACACAGAGCATTCTAGTAGAAGCTTTTAAATAGTTTGAAAGTGTGAGCTAGATCTGATATACTCTAGAGGGGGGGGGGGTGAATAGAGTATGGTGCTTAAAAACTTTTTACAACAGTTGTTGTAATCTGAGTGAACAGGGAAGCAAATATTAAATCTAATCACAGAAACTATCTAATCACAAAGCAACCTACAAAAGAAATTAATCACAGATCCTAACTAATCACAGATCAATCACAGCCAGAAACAAAAATAAAGACAAGCAAGCCAGAAGACACAAGGAGCTATAGTGGTTCCCCTAAACTTGGGTACATCCACTCTTCTACCACCCTAGGTAGGAATCCACTGCAGGATGAGTTGATCAGGTGTCCTGGGCACCAATGAGCTTTTGATAAGGTGCTCAAAAACCAAACCATATTTTTTGATTAGGTGTCTTGCCACCAATGAGCTTTTGATAAGGTGCTCAAAAACCAAGCACAAACTTTTGAAGGGAGTTTGAAAAACCCTTTACAGAGATGGGGATGAGAGAGTGATGGAAGTCTTCTCTTTCTCCAAGCAGCTGAGAAGACTATGTGGATATAGATGTTGTCAAAGCTCCCCCTGAGTTCTTGAGATGTTCAGGAAATGAAGCTTTGTTGTAGGGTGATAGGCCTTCAGAAATTTGATCTCCAGCAATTGATTATTTCAGCAACAGCTGAAATGTTAGGTGTCTGGAGTCTTGAATGATGTTGGCCTTGAACACTTGAATCAAAAGAGATCAGAAGATTTCAGATGGTTGATCTCCTTGGTTGTGTGTTCTTGTATGAAATCTTTTAGACAGAGAATGTCTACAGCTCTTTCTCTTTTTCTCTTGTGAACAGTTGATGTTGAGAAAGATGTTGTTCCAAAGAAATTTTTTTTTCTTGTTCTTCTTGTTCTGCTTATCTGTACAGTGAGAGATTCAAAAATCTTGTCTTTTATTCCTTCTTTTTGAATAGAAAATGATCCTCTGTCAAGAATAGCCGTTAGCTTGTCATTAAATGACTTCCTTAATTACAATTGTCTTCTGGGGGGAAGTCCAAAGAAACATTCCTTGATAATCCCTTGAAACTTGGTGCAGAATAAATGAAAACGGCTACAAGATCATCTGAATTAATTGCTGAGAATAACTCCTTAACTGTTCTGAATTTGAATTTTTAAAATTATTTACCTCTTCAGAAAAACGTCGAACTGAGCTCCACTATCGTCGTTCTGAGCTCAGTGATTTGGACTTAGACAGCAGCAGAGACCGTTGATCTGAGCTTAACTATCGTCGAACTGAGCTCAGAGATAGATAATCAATACTGGAGTCAAGATCGCCGAACTGAGCTCAAAGATCGTCGAATGGAGTTCGACGATTTGTTGAAGTTGAGCTCAACGATCGTCTAATGGAGTTCGACGATCCGTCGAAGTTGAGCTAGACGATCGTCGATTGGAGTTCGACGATTCGTCGTACTGAGCTCGACGAAATGACTTAGTCTCCAAACTGAAAAACCTTGGTCTTGAGGGCAGCTTCCAAACCTAACTACTAACCCTTAGACTCAATTCTAATTGGCCTTTAGATCTATACAAGTAGGTCAAAAATAGGTTTCCTAAAGACATAGTGATCCTGACCCAAATTAGTAATAGGGTGTTCCAACAATCTCCCCCTAATTGGGTTAGGATTACTATTTACAGAACTTGGAAAAATTAAAGAACAACATACAAAGCAACAATAAACAACAACAAGCAGAATCACATATATATATATATATATATATATATATATATATATATTATCTCAGATAGAAATCAGAAATCAGAATAATTGTCACCTTACAGAATTATTATTTCTCCTTGCTCTTTATAAGCTTAATTTCTCTATTAGGATCAAGAGCTTCTTTCTTTGACCTTCTGTCATCGGCTGCACCTAAAGAAGTTTGTTGTTTGGGCCTTGGTACCACAGCTTCAGGATGCAGCTCCATATATCTTTCAGAATCAAAGAATTTGCTTGAGGCATATCTCTCAAGTTCCTTCTTTCTTTGTTCAGACAATGTAGTAATGCTTGAGGTATCCTTGCCTTGCTCTCTGGCTTTCTTAATTTGATCCAGGGCAGCTAACTCTTTCATTCTAGCAGTTCAAGCAGTAGGATTATTTTCTGGATCTTCAAAGGGCACTGGAGGCTCATATCTGTTAGAATGATTATCTTAAGGAGCTCTGGATGAGACTACTTCTTTTAACTTATATGGAAAAGGGCCTGAAGTTGTGTCTGATGAAGCTTGTCCTTCCCTAGAGTAAGGATGTTGCCTTGAATAGCCTTTGGAGTAGACCTAGAATTCCCTTTGGCTTCCTCTATAACTTCCTCTCCTTTATTGAGAACCTCTGGACTAGCTTCCCCTATATTGAGATCTTGCATGAGACTGATAGGGGGTTTGACTTTTAGCAAAAGGATGAGTAGCTGAGCTTCCACCTGCACCTGCATCAGGAGGAGGTGGTGGAGGAGGATGAGGATGATGAAACTGAGAAGATCCTTTCTCATACTTCCTCTTCTTCTTCATAGCTTTCAATTGGTTCTTGAAATACTACATCCAATGTTCAGTAATGGGGCAGTCATGAAGAATGTAGTAAGGTATGTCATTGGTGTCTTTGGCTTTGGCTGGAGGCACCCTTTTCATAGCTTTGCTCCTTACCTTTCTTTTCCTGGCTATGGTGGCAGAAGAATCATCAGAATCAGTCCTGAATTCATCACTTTCAGAGCTTTGCTCATCATATAAAGCATCAATCTGTTTCATATAATCTTTTTGAAGTTGGGTTGGAGCAGATGAAACAGCAGTTGTAGCAGCAGCAGATACAACACTAGTAACAACTGAAGTTGTAGCAGTAGCAGTAGTAACAACATATACAGAAGTTTCAGGAGAAACAGTCTTAGAAGATATAGCAGCAGTAATATCAGCAGTAACTGGAGCAGCAACAGATTTAGAGAAAATACTTTCAGATACAAGAACCTCAGCATCAATAATAACAATAGGAATAACATCAGCAATAACAGCAGGCTCAAAGTCATATGCCTCTGTCTGCATATCCTCAGAAACTGGAACATTAGCAACATCATCACTGACAGCAGCAGCAACAGAAACAACAACAATATTTTCAGCAGGAGTAGCAGCAGCATCACTGGAACCAGAAGGCTCGGCAGTATATATGGAGGATATATAGGAGCTAACTAAGCTGGAATCACAGCTTGAGAAGGGCACAATGGCCTTGGAGAGATCCTCTGAGGGCTGGACTGCAGTGCTTACTGGAAGACAGCTGAAATAAATTGAATCAAAATCTGAGAGCAGGGACCTGAGGTCTACTGAAAAGACAACAACTTGAGGTGGAACTGGAGCTTGAGTTGGGGTAACAGCAGCAACAGCAGGAACTGAAGAAATGGCAGCAGGTAATCTCACATCTTCATTAGGCATCTCCCCCTGCCTAGATTCAGATACATCTGGATCAAGGCACCCAAATGAAGGGATTGCCTGAGGAAAGAGAAAAGATAGCCTGGTAGAGAGGGCTGCAACTGACTGAAGAAGGGGAGCCAAGGAGGTCTCCAGCAGAAGTGACAACCTGAGAGCTATCAGTTCATACAGTTGGTCAGCTAGGGCTGGGATATCTACATGCTCAGTAGGTACTTGAGCAGAGGTAGAGGATGGAGGTGGAGCAATAGGTGATGTTGGTGGAGAGCTGGTGGATGGTAGAAGTGAAGGTTGAGGTGTGGGGATTGTGGAGATGGAAGACAGTGGTATGGAGATAGAGGGTGTGAAAGAGGGTTGATCAATAATGTCTTGTAGAAGCTGTTGATATGAAGTGGATGTAGAGGGTAGATCAGGAGGGGATGAAGGTGAATCATCCATGAAGGAATCATCAAGAAGATTGAATGATGGAATGTTGGATGATGTGTCAATGTCTGGGTGAGGGTAGTGGTGTAATGGATGGAATATTTCTTCTGTTATTGGAAGAGTTGGAATTGGGGATGGAATTGATGTTGGAGATGGGCTGGAGATAATGATAGTGGATGAAATTTGAGTGGTGGATGTTACTGGTGGAGATGGAATATGAGGAGGAGAAGCAGCGGGCAAGTCATCTGCAGGGGCAGAGACTTGAGGGGAAGAGACTGGTACAGTCCTTCTGCCTGAAGTTGTGCTTGCAGAGGGCCTGCTGGGCTTCACTATCTGCCTGTCCCATTTGCCAAAGAGGGCACATGACAGCCTCTTTGAAGCATTGATGTGCATCCCAGAGGAGACTAGCAGGGCAGGGCATCTGTTGTGAAGAAAGAGCCCTAGGATCCTCCCATAATTAACAAAATTCTTATTGATTTTCTTCTTGATCAGGTCAAAGAAGACCTCTCCCCAGTTCAACTGTTTCTTGTCCACTAAAGCACCCATCAAGCACAGCTGATACTTGGATATGGTATCATATGCTGAATGCTTGGCCAGCAGAACCTTTCCAACTACATCAGCCAAGAACCTGTATTCCACAGCTAAGTTCTTTTTCAGCAGCTTGCTAGGGTTTGCCTCAGAATGACCCATTCTTGCAAGTAAATCAGAAAATTCCTCTCCAGATAACTCAGCAGAATCTCTTCCAGAACTTAACTCAAAAACCTCTGTCAGAATGACTGTTGTCAAAGGTACCTGGGTTCCAGAATTTGAACCAACCACTGTGTTTTGGTCCTGGTTGTGGGCAGTATAGACCCACTCCTTGATCTCATCTGCAGCCAATTTGATTCTTGTAGTCATGATAGCAACAAGCTTCTACTCCTTGAACAGTTCCAGAATGTCCTGAAAAACCTGATCACTGGTGCTAAAGGACTCCATGTCTATATCAAATACAACATCGAGTTTCATTGCTGCTAGAACAGCAACAGAGACGGCCATGGTTACCTGCAAAAATCAACAAACAAAACGACTAAGTGTAGAGATGTTTGGCGGGAAAGAGAATTTTTGCAGAGAGATTGAAAGCGCAAAAGGAGAACGACGGCTGAAAAATGAATTTTATATTAGGGTTCGACGCAGAAAAGGAAAGATCGTTGAACTCAGTTCGACGATCGGGGCTTCTAAAGGAATCTGAAAGGTCTTCAATATTGTCGATCTCCGTTCAACGATATTGGAGAGCGCCGAGCTCCGTTCGACGATAGTTCAGAGAACAAAATCATCGAGCGCCGTTCGACGATCGTTGACCGGAAGAGATAGTTCAGACTATCTGAGAAGCGCTGAACTCTGGTCGACGATTTCAAAAATTGTCGATCTCCGTTCGACGATCTGGGGGAAAATCGTCGAGCGTAGTTCAGAGACCAGAAATACATTCTAGACACTTAGAAAAATCAAGATGTTTGCCTAGTCTTGGTCAATTTTTAAAGTTTCAAAATCTTGGCTATTATTTTAGGCTTCCTCCATCTAACATTCCTAACTAATTTAGGAAGAAAGTGTGTTTCTTTTCATTCAAGGGTTTGGTGAAAATATCTCCCCTTTGCAAATCAGTTGGGATATATTGAAGTTCAATTTTATTCTTCTCAACATTATCCCTTAAGAAGTGATGCCTAATTTCTATGTGTTTAGTCCTACTATGGAGGACTGGATTTTGATAGAAATAGCACTGGTGTTATCATAAAATATTTTAGACTTCTCTAAGTTGTAGCCATAGTCTAGGAGTTGGTTTTGAATCCACAATATTTGTGAACAACAACTGCCTGCAGCCATATATTCAGCTTCAGCAGTTGAAGTTGACATAGAGGTTTGTTTCTTGCAAAACCAAGAGACAAGTCTGTCACCAAGAAACTGACAAGTTCCACTGGTGCTTTTCCTGTCAATTCTGCATCCAGCATAATCAGCATCAGAAAATCCAATTAAATCAAATGCTGAATCTTTTAGATACCAGAGACCTAGATTTGGACAACTTTTAACATACCTGAGAATCCTTTATACTAATGTTAGGTGTGACTCTCTAGGGCTTACTTGGAATCTAGCATATATGCATGTAGCAAACATTATGTCTGTTCTACTAGCTGTAAGGTACAGTAAAGAGCCAATAATTGCTCTATATGTTGTCTGATCAACAGGTTTCCCATGTTCATCAGCATCCAATATAGCATTAGTAGGCATAGGTGTTTTCATACAAGATGCTTCAGACATACCAAATTTCTTAACCAATTCATTTGCATACTTGGTTTGAGAAATAAAGATGCCTTCAGCATGTTGTTTGACTTACAATACTAGAAAGAAGGGTAGCTCACCCATGCTACTCATTTCAAATTTAGAATGCATTAGGTTGGAAAACCTTCTGCACAAATTCGAATCAGTAGAGCCAAAAATAATATCATCTACATAAATTTGTACGAGTAGGGTATGCGACTTATGAGTTCTAATGAAAAGAGTTTGGTCTACTCTACCCCTTATAAATCCATTTTCCAGAAGGAAGCATGCTAGGGTCTTATACCATGCTCTAGGAGCTTGCTTGAGACTATATAATGCTTTGTTCAACTTAAAAACATAATCAGGATAAGTTGGACAGATAAAACCTGGAGGTTGTCTGACATAGACTTCTTCTTTGATGTCTTCATTTAGAAATGCACTTTTTACATCCATCTGATATACCTTAAAGCCTTTGTGTGCTGCATAAGCTAAGAAGATTCTGATGGCTTCTAATCTTGCAACTGGTGCAAAAGTCTGGTCATAGTCTATGCCTTCTTCTTGTGAGTATCCTTGAGCAACTAGCCTTGTCTTGTTCCTTACAATTACTCCTTGATCATCCAATTTGTTTCTGAACACCCACTTTGTTCCAATAATGGAGTGATCCTTAGGCTTTGGCACTAGTTCCCAAAGTTTGTTCCTTTCAAATTGATGAAACTCATCTTGCATTGCAATGATCCGGTGTGGATCTTTCTCTGCATCTTGAATGGATTGAGGTTCAATTTGAGATAGGAAGCAAGTGTGCAACAGGTTTTGGTTGACCTGATTTCTGGTTTGCACACTAGTTGAGATGTCTCCAATTACTTGGGAAATTGGATGGTCTCTTGATGTTACTAAATCAACAGGAGGTGTTGATTGTTCACCAACCTGTGTTGTTGTTTCCTCTTGTGGTACAACAACTAGCTCTTCAAGTTGTTTCTCTTCAATATGTTGAATGCTTTCTTCATCTTCACTGCTTTTCTCTTTTTGAGTAACCTGTAACTTGTTCAAATCTTCAGCAAGAGAATGTACCTGCAAAGGTTCTATGGTAGAAGTGTTCTTCTCCTTGAAAGACATGTTGATTCATCAAATGATATGTGAACAGATTCTTCAATTTTAAGAGATGATTTATTATAAACCCTATAAGCCTTACTGATCATGGAGTATCCCAGAAACACTCTTTCATCAGCTTTAGCTTGAAATTTTGCTAAATATCTCTTGTCATTATTGTGTATATAACAAATACAGCCAAAAATTCTAAAATAATCAACTTTAGGTTTCTTCCCTTTGAGTAATTCATAGGGAGTCTTTCCCTTTAGTTTATGTATTAAACTTATGTTCAGCACATAGTTGGAGGTGTTCACTGCCTCTGCCCAAAAAGATAGAGGAAGGTGAGCATCTGACAACAATGTAGTGACAGATTCAATAAGGGTTCTATTTTTCTTTTCAACTACCCCATTTTGTTGAGGAGTTCTAGGAGCTGAGAAAGTGTGCCTGATCACTTCACTCTGACAGAACTCTTGCATAAGAAGAGAATCAAACTCTGTCCCATGATCACTTCTGATCAGGGCAATGTGAGTATTGAACTCAATATGTATACATTTGAGAAACTCTGTCAAACACTTAAAGTTATCAGACTTCTTCCTCAGAAAGAACACCCATGTGAATCTAGAGAAGTCATCTACAACTACTAAAGTGTAAGATTTCCCTCCTAGGCTTTGTACTGTAATGGGTCCAAAAAGATCCATGTGTAACAGATACAAGATCCTAGGTGAATCACTCTTATTAAGTGATTTGAAACTATTTTTAGTTTACTTGCCTAATTGACAGGCCCTGCAGAGTCCTTCCTTCTTGTAGGGACCAGAAGGTAGTCCTCTAACAAGGTTGTCCTTGGATAGCCTAGCAATGGTTCTAAGGTTTAAATGTCCTAATCTCTTATGCCATAAAACATTAGGTCTATAAACAGAATTGAACAGGCAAATATTTACATCTGTTGAAAGAAAATCTACTACATAGATGTTACCTTTCCTTTTACATGTCAACACAGTTGTGTTGTCCTCTGACTTGATCTTGCATAATGCTTTGCTGAAAGTCACCTGGTAGCCTTCATCACATAGCTGACTGATACTTATCAAATTGTGCTTCAGTCCTTCCACATAAGCTACCTTCTTGAATGTCACTGTTCCAATCTGGACTGCACCATATCCTTTAGTTTGTCCAAAGTTTGAATCACCAAATATGAATTTGGGTCCAAGCTTGGCTTTAAAGGATGTGAGGTTGTCCTTGTTTCCTGTCATGTGCTTAGAGCACCCACTATCCAAGTACCATTGTTGGTTTGATGTTGGATAGGTCTTCACCTGCACATAAAATAATTCACTTGTTTTTGACCCAGTTTACCTTGGGCCTAGGTTGATAACCATTAAACTCAGAAATAAAAGACATCCCAGGTTGACTCTTATAACCTTCAGGATGATATCTCCTTGGAGGTATTATCCATTCAGTATAAGGGTTAAAGCTTTGGGATGAAGGACCCCTAGGATTGGATTTTGATTTGCCCTTGAAGGAATTTCCAGAGCTCTGATCTCTGTTCGACGATCGTGGAGCTGCGTTCGACGATCTTGGGTCAGATCGTCGAGCTCCGTTCGACGGTCGACTGTGGCAGAGTTCAGGAATTAGAGATCGTCGACCTGAGTTCGACGATTTTGCCTGAGATCGTTGATCTGCATTCGGCGATCGTCGAGCTCCGTTCGACGATTTCTGCTGGAACTTAGTTTTCCTAGGCAGATCAGAATTCTTCCTAGCTACCTCTACAACTCCCTTCCCTTTATCAGAAATGAACTTGATTGGGGTTGTTAGAACTATAGGTTGGCTGGATGAAGCACCCAAGCCCAGTGTACTATTGAATTTGGAGTTCACTGTGCTTGTGATGTCCATCAGCTTGATACTTCTCCCATTAAGGGATTCTTCAAGCTTCTTGGCCTCTGATAGCTCACCTTTCAGTGAAGCTATCTGCTCCCTACAACACTCCAACTCCTCAGAGAGTTTGAGGTTTTCTGATTTTAAGGAACTATGTTCAGACAATTGATTTCTGAGAGAAATAATTTCCTTCTCAGATTTTAGTAAGTCTAAACATAATGCTTTAAACTCAGACTTAAAGTCCTCTGAATTGAAATCAAATGAACTAATTACCTGGTCCTCTTCAAGTTGAGTCTCTAAGTCTGACTCTGACTGTTCTGCATCTGAATTGTGTTGAGAGGCATTGATTGCCATCATGCAGAACTCCTTTTCTTCAGCATCATCTTCATCATCACTGGAGCTGGATGAAGCTTCTGACTCCTCTTCAGTCTCACTCCAGGATTCAGCAACAAATCTCTTCCTTGTGTGTTTGTTCTTGCTAGAGGAGGGTTTGCCATTGCCATTTTTCTTGAAGTCTTTATCTCTTTGTCTTTCTTTCTTATCATTTCTGTCCTTATTTTTGTTCTCTGGACAGTCAGGTACAATGTGCCCTGGTTTCCTGCAACCAAAGCAGACAATTTCTTTATTATTTGATCTATCATACCTTGGCTTATCATGCTCCTTGTATGATCTCTTTCTGAAGTCCTTTCTGGCCATCTTGTAAAATCTTTTGGCCAATAGACTGAGCAGCTCATCATTGCCTGTGATTTTGTCTTTAGGCTGATCTTTAGTTGCTTTGAAAGCTATTGTCTTTTCTTTCCTTGTGGCTGGTGAGGCAGCCTTCTTCTCTTCTTCTCTGTTCTTAATGAGCAGCTCATAAGATTTGAGCTTGCCCAAGAGAGCTTCTGTGGTAATCTCATTCAGACTTCTGGCATCCTTGTTTGGCCAGATTCTTGAATCCCAAGTGCTTGGGAAGCACATTAGGATTTTATCATTTAGTTCAGTCAGTGAGATCTCCTTATCCAGAGTCTTCAGTTCATTGACTATCAAACTGAGTCTATTGTACATATCTCCAACTGACTCAGCTTCTCCCTTCTTGAAATTCTCATATTGGGATATGAGGTGGGATCTCCTGTCCTTTCTTTCATCAGCTGATCCTGAGACTATTTCAGAGAGCTTATCCCAGATTTCCTTTGCTGAATTACATTCAGCCACCTTTTGGAAGATGTCATCAGACATAGTCTGGGCTAAGATGTTCATAGCCTTTGCATCTGCTACCTTCCACTTCTTGATATCAGCATCTGTTCCTGATATCAGAGTTTGGCAAACAAAGTTTGGCACTAGTTCCCAAACTTTGTTTGGCAAACTAGTGTCAAACAAAGTTTGGCACTAGTTCCCAAACTTTGTTCCTTTCAAATTGATGAAACTCATCTTGCATTGCAATGATCCAGTGTGGATCTTTCTCTGCATCTTAAATGGATTGAGGTTCAATTTGAGATAGGAAGCAAGTGTGCAACAGGTTTTGGTTGACCTGATTTCTGGTTTGCACACCAGCTGAGATGTCTCCAATTACTTGGGAAATTGGATGGTCTCTTGATGTTACTAAATCAACAGGAGGTGTTGATTGTTCACCAACCTGTGTTGTTGTTTCCTCTTGTGGTACAATAACTAGCTCTTCAAGTTGTTTCTCTTCAATATGTTGAATGCTTTCTTCATCTTCACTGCTTTCCTCTTTTTGAGTAACCTGTAACTTGTTCAAATCTTTAGCAAGAGAATGTACCTGCAAAGGTTCTATGGTAGAAGTGTTCTTCTCCTTGAAAGACATGTTAGATTCATCAAATGATATGTGAACAGATTCTTCAATTTTAAGAGATGATTTATTATAAACCCTATAAGCCTTACTGATCATGGAGTATCCCAGAAACACTCTTTCATCAGCTTTAGCTTGAAATTTTGCTAAATATCTCTTGTCATTATTGTGTATATAACAAATACAGCCAAAAATTCTAAAATAATCAACTTTAGGTTTCTTCCCTTTGAGTAATTCATAGGGAGTCTTTCCCTTTAGTTTATGTATTAAACTTATGTTTAGCACATAGTTGGAGGTGTTCACTGCCTCTGCCCAAAAAAGATAGAGGAAGGTGAGCATCTGACAACAATGTAGTGGCAGATTCAATAAGGGTTCTATTTTTCTTTTCAACTACCCCATTTTGTTGAGGAGTTCTAGGAGCTAAGAAAGTGTGCCTGATCCCTTCACTCTGACAGAACTCTTGCATAAGAAGAGAATCAAACTCTGTCCCATGATCACTTCTGATCAGGGCAATGTGAGTATTGAACTCAATATGTATACATTTGAGAAACTCTGTCAAACACTTAAAGTTATCAGACTTCTTCCTCAGAAAGAACACCCATGTGAATCTAGAGAAGTCATCTACAACTACTAAAGTGTAAGATTTCCCTCCTAGGCTTTGTACTGTAATGGGTCCAAAAAGATCCATATGTAACAGATATAAGATCCTAGGTGAATCACTCTTATTAAGTGATTTGAAACTATTTTTAGTTTACTTGCCTAATTGACAGGCCCTGCAGAGTCCTTCCTTCTTGTAGGGACCAGAAAGTAGTCCTCTAACAAGGTTGTCCTTGGATAGCCTAACAATGGTTCTAAGGTTTAAATGTCCTAATCTCTTATGCCATAAAACATTAGGTCTACAAACAGAATTGAACAGGCAAATATTTACATCTGTTGAAAGAAAATCTACTACATAGATGTTACCTTTCCTTTTACCTGTCAACACAGTTGTGTTGTCCTCTGACTTGATCTTGCATAATGCTTTGCTGAAAGTCACCTGGTAGCCTTCATCACATAGCTGACTGATACTTATCAAATTGTGCTTCAGTCCTTCCACATAAGCTACCTTCTTGAATGTCACTGTTCCAATCTGGACTGCACCATATCCTTTAGTTTGTCCAAAGTTTGAATCACCAAATATGAATTTGGGTCCAAGCTTGGCTTTAAAGGATGTGAGGTTGTCCTTGTTTCCTGTCATGTGCTTAGAGCACCCACTATCCAAGTACCATTGTTGGTTTGATGTTGGATAGGTCTTCACCTGCACATAAAATAATTCACTTGTTTTTGACCCAGTTTACCTTGGGCCTAGGTTGATAACCTTTAAACTCAGAAATAAAAGACATCCCAGGTTGACTATTATAACCTTCAGGATGATATCTCCTTGGAGGTATTATCCATTCAGTATAAGGGTTAAAGCTTTGGGATGAAGGACCCCTAGGATTGGATTTTGATTTGCCCTTGAAGGAATTTCCAGAGCTCTGATCTCTGTTCGACGATCGTGGAGCTGCGTTCGACGATCTTGGGTCAGATCGTCGAGCTCCGTTCGACGGTCGACTGTGGCAGAGTTCAGGAATTAGAGATCGTCGACCTGAGTTCGACGATTTTGCCTGAGATCGTTGATCTGCATTCGGCGATCGTCGAGCTCCGTTCGACGATTTCTGCTGGAACTTAGTTTTCCTAGGCAGATCAGAATTCTTCCTAGCTACCTCTACAACTCCCTTCCCTTTATCAGAAATGAACTTGATTGGGGTTGTTAGAACTATAGGTTGGCTGGATGAAGCACCCAAGCCCAGTGTACTATTGAATTTGGAGTTCACTGTGCTTGTGATGTCCATCAGCTTGATACTTCTCCCATTAAGGGATTCTTCAAGCTTCTTGGCCTCTGATAGCTCACCTTTCAGTGAAGCTATCTGCTCCCTACAGCACTCCAACTTCTCAGAGAGTTTGAGGTTTTCTGATTTTAAGGAACTATGTTCAGACAATTGATTTCTGAGAGAAATAATTTCCTTCTCAGATTTTAGTAAGTCTAAACATAATGCTTTAAACTCAGACTTAAAGTCCTCTGAATTGAAATCAAATGAACTAATTACCTGGTCCTCTTCAAGTTGAGTCTCTAAGTCTGACTCTGACTGTTCTGCATCTGAATTGTGTTGAGAGGCATTGATTGCCATCATGCAGAACTCCTTTTCTTCAGCATCATCTTCATCATCACTGGAGCTGGATGAAGCTTCTGACTCCTCTTCAGTCTCACTCCAGGATTCAGCAACAAATCTCTTCCTTGTGTGTTTGTTCTTGCTAGAGGAGGGTTTGCCATTGCCATTTTTCTTGAAGTCTTTATCTCTTCGTCTTTCTTTCTTATCATTTCTGTCCTTATTTTTGTTCTCTGGACAGTCAGGTACAATGTGCCCTGGTTTCCTGCAACCAAAGCAGACAATTTCTTTATTATTTGATCTATCATACCTTGGCTTATCATGCTCCTTGTATGATCTCTTTCTGAAGTCTTTTCTGGCCATCTTGTAAAATATTTTGGCCAATAGACTGAGCAGCTCATCATTGCCTGTGATTTTGTCTTTAGGCTGATCTTCAGTTGCTTTGAAAGCTATTGTCTTTTCTTTCCTTGTGGCTGGTGAGGCAGCCTTCTTCTCTTCTTCTCTGTTCTTAATGAGCAGCTCATAAGATTTGAGCTTGCCCAAGAGAGCTTCTGTGGTAATCTCATTCAGACTTCTGGCATCCTTGATTGGCCAGATTCTTGAATCCCAAGTGCTTGGGAAGCACATTAGGATTTTATCATTTAGTTCAGTCAGTGAGATCTCCTTATCCAGAGTCTTCAGTTCATTGACTATCAAACTGAGTCTATTGTACATATCTCCAACTGACTCAGCTTCTCCCTTCTTGAAATTCTCATATTGGGATATGAGGTGGGATCTCCTGTCCTTTCTTTCATCAGCTGATCCTGAGACTATTTCAGTGAGCTTATCCCAGATTTCCTTTGCTGAATTACATTCAGCCACCTTTTGGAAGATGTCATCAGACATAGACTGGGCTAAGATGTTCATAGCCTTTGCATCTGCTACCTTCCACTTCTTGATATCAGCATCTGTTCCTGATGGAGGTGGAACAGCATTTGTGCTTGTGTTCTCTGGAGGTCTTGGACAAACTGTCAAAACAGAATTAAAAATGTCCTCGTCAATAGAATTCACGTGTAATCTAATCCTTGCTTTCCAAAGTGCAAACTTGGACAGATTGCACACTGGAGGTCTGGTGCTAGCATAATCTTTGTTTTGTGCCATGATTTGTGAAGAAATAATCTAATAACAAAATCTAAAAAGGCAGATCTAACTAGGGATCTTGGGGTTCAGGTGTTAGCCTGTGCAACCACTGAGATGTGGTATATTTAACCAACCTCCTTCTGATACCAATTGAAAGTGTGAGCTAGATCTGATATACACTAGAGGGGGGGGGGGGGTGAATAGAGTATGGTGCTTAAAAACTTTTTACAACAGTTGTTATAATCTGAGTGAACAGGGAAGCAAATATTAAATCTAATCACAGAAACTATCTAATCACAAAGCAACCTACAAAAGAAATTAATCACAGATCCTAACTAATCACAGACCAATCACAGCCAGAAACAAAAATAAAGACAAACAAGTCAGAAGACACAAGGAGCTATAATGGTTCCCCTAAACTTGGGTACATCCACTCTTCTACCACCCTAGGTAGGAATCCAATGCAGGATGAGTTGATCAGGTGTCCTGGGCACCAATAAGCTTTTGATAAGGTGCTCAAAAACCAAACCAGATTTTTTGATCAGGTGTCTTGCCACCAATGAGCTTTTGATAAGGTGCTCAAAAACCAAGCACAAACTTTTGAAGGGAGTTTGAAAAACCCTTTACAGAGATGGGGATGAGAGAGTGATGAAAGTCTTCTCTTTCTCCAAGCAGCTGAGAAGACTATGTGGATATAGATGTTGTCAAAGCTCCCCCTGAGTTCTTGAGATGTTCAGGAAATGAAGCTTTGCTGTAGGGTGATAGGCCTTCAGAAATTTGATCTCCAGCAATTGATGATTTCAGCAACAACTGAAATGTTAGGTGTCTGGAGTCTTGAATGATGTTGGCCTTGAACACTTGAATCAAAAGAGATCAGAAGATTTCAGATGGTTGATCTCCTTGGTTGTGTGTTCTTGTATGAATTCTTTTAGACAGAGAATGTCTAAAGCTCTTTCTCTTTTTCTTTTGTGAACAGTTGATGTTGAGAAAGATGTTGTTCCAGAGAAAAAAAAAATTTCTTGTTCTTCTTGTTCTGCTTATCTGTACAGTGAGAGATTCAAAAATCTTGTCTTTTATTCCTTCTTTTTGAATAGAAAATGATCCTCTGTCAAGAATAGCCGTTAGCCTGTCATTAAATGACTTCCTTAATTGCAATTGTCTTATGGGGTAAAGTCCAAAGAAACATTCCTTGATAATCCCTTGAAACTTGGTCCAGAATAAATGAAAACGACTACAAGATCATCTGAATTAATTGCTGAGAATAATTCCTTAACTGTTCTGAATTTGAATTTTTAAAATCATTTACCTCTTCAGAAAAACGTCGAACTGAGCTCCACTATTGTCGATCTGAGCTCAGCGATTTGGACTTAGACAACAACAGAGACCGTCGATATGAACTCAACTATCGTCGAACTGAGCTCAGAGATAGAGAATCAATACTGGAGTCAAGATCGTCGAACTGAGCTCAAAGATCGTCGAATGGAGTTCGACGATTTGTTGAAGTTGAGCTCAGCGATCGTCGAATGGAGTTCGACGATCCGTCGAAGTTGAGCTAGACGATCGTCGATTGGAGTTCGACGATTCGTCGAACTGAGCTCGACGAAATGACTTAGTCTCCAAACTGAAAAACCTTTGTCTTGAGGGCAGCTTCCAAACCTAACTACTAACCCTTAGACTCAATTCTAATTGACCTTTAGATCTATACAAGGAGGTCAAAAACAGGTTTCCTAAAGACATAGTGATCCTGACCCAAATTAGTAAGAGGGTGTTCCAACATAGTTGTCAAGAACCCATAATTGAATACCAACTATCATGAATGTCCACAAACTACTATAGGAATGAAATAACACATACACTGAAAGTACCTGGCCTTATGGCCTTACAAGAGTTCACTTAACAAAGTAATGTTTTACATACATCGGCTCGCAGGCCGGCCACTCATGACAAAGTAAAAACAACTATTCACTTTGGCCTTCGAGGTCCAGCTCGGCAACATGGGCTTCTGCCCGCTATTTGGTACTTGGCTCCGCAGCACCTGCAAGCAACATTCCACTGCATGGTGGCAAACAAAGTAACGGTCAGCCAAAGCCGACCAAATTATAACGACCCCGCCCCTTACTCGGGACGGCGGTGCTCCTTCCCTTCATTTCATTAGCCCAGCTAAACAATAAAGTGCGAATATATTACGTGAAAGTGCAGGTTAGATCTGATATACTCTAGAGGGGGGGGGGGGGTTGAATAGAGTATGGTGCTTGCTAAAAACTTTTTACAACTCTTGTTGTATTCCTAAGTGAACAAGGAAGCAATTAAACTAAGGTAAACAAAGCAACTAAGTAAACACAGAGCAATCACAGACCACAGCCAGAAAATAAAAGAAAATAAGCAACCGGAAGACACAAGGATCTATAGTGGTTCCCCAACCAATCTGGGTACATCCACTCTTCTACCACCCTAGGTAGGAATCAACTGCAGGATGGGTTGATCAGGTGTCCTGGGCACCAATGAGTTTTGATCAGGTCCTCAAAAACCAAATCTCAAGTCTTTTGGAAGGAGACTTGTGAACCAAGAATCACTTTTGAAGGGAGATGACAACCCTTTATACAAGAGGTGGTGAGAGAGTGATGGTATCTTCTCTGTCAACAATCAAAGAGAAGATTCAAGTGGAATGATGTTAGCAGCTTGCTCCCCCTGAGATCTTGAATGTATCAGGAAGACTGGAGCACTGCTATAGGGTGATAGGTCTTTAAAGACCTAGAATGCCTGGACCAGAATATGTTTCAGGAACTCCTTTGACAGATTGGTTGATTGTTGTCCTTTGAAGTTATACTGTGAATAGAGAGAAGAAGACTCTTAATTGAATTTGGTTGTTCTTCTTCTTCTTGAAAATATTCTCTGGTCAGGCTGATTGCAGTCAAGAACTTGTGATTTGAGAATGTTTGTTCTTCTGCAACTTTAGAAAATCTGTCAGATTGTTTGTTGTATTGTAATTCTTGAACTCTATCACTTCTTGATTATGTTATCTTGCTGTGACTCTATTTTTGTGTATCTATCTGTCTATAACTGACTGAGGAATATTCAAACTTTTGAATGTCGAGCAGTAATTACAGTCAGCCTTGGAAAGAATCAGCAATCAATGACTTTCCTAACTGTCCCATGGAAAAACGGCATGTAATCGTCCATAGTCAATGCACATTCTAACAGTAACATTCCGAGAAGATCTGACATTAAATGTTCAGGAATCAGCGCCAAGAAACGGGACGCGAACCTTGAAGAAAACCTAATTTGGATTCATCGAACAAAGAACACATTTCATCGAGCTGAACTTGTGTTCGTCGAGCTGAGCTAGAGTTCGTCGAGCTGAGCTTGATAGAGTTCGTCGACCAGATAATCTTCATTCATCTGATAGACAGTCTTCATTCGTCGAGCTGAGAATCAAATTCGTCGACCTGAGAAAAGTTCTGGACTTAGACAAAATATCCTGCATCTACTGAAATGCTATGTCGACAAAAGTTAGTGTCGTCAGATTGATCTTGGTGTCGACACAAATCCTGGTGTCGACATAAGCTGGTGTCGACTGAAATCCTGGTGTGGACATAAGCTGGTGTCGACTGAAATCCTGGGTGTCGACACAGATTCTATGAGTCCAGAAATCATCGAGTAGAGTTTAGCATTCGTCCACCTGAGAAGCTAACTTCATCGACCTGAGAAGCTGTGAACTTGAGGTCCAAGTTCATCGAGCTCAGAATATAATTCGTCGACCGAAGCATGAAGCTGGACTTAGAAAAATTTGAAGTTCTCCTAACTTTGGCTTGATGTAGAAACTGAGATTTCGTCGAACAGAGAACATAGATCGTCGAGCTCAACACAAAGAATTATCTCACGATCGTCGAGCGCAGAACTCCTTTCTTTGAGCTGAGTTCGACGAACGTCGAACTCACTTTACTTAGTCTTGAAAACTTTTGAGTCTGGAGTCTCTGAGGGTCTTGTTGAAAGCTGGTCCATCTAGAGTTGAGCCTAAGGACTTAACCTAGACTCTAGGACACAAATTGACCCAGGCTATACATGATGGGTCACATCCTAAGTCAGTGAACCTAGCCCAAATCAACTAGGGATCCAACAATCTCCCCCTATTTGGGTGAGGTCACTAACAGAGACTCAAAACAGAAAAACTATGCAAGAGAAGAGATATATCTGGCAGAGAATTATAACACATGCGACAAATATATATATACACACAGCTTTGCTTAACAGATAGCATAGTTTAAAAACAAATAACAAACAGAAATGAATCAACAAGAAAATTACTTCTTTGGGTTCTTCTGCTGAGGTTTGTCTTCTACTTTCTTTTCTCCTGGCTTCTTGAAAATGATTTCTCTGTTAGGATCTTGAGCTTGAGCCACTATCATGGTCATATCAGCTTCCCTAATAATTTTCAATGATGTAGCCCTGGGGACAACTACTTCTGGATGTAATTTCATATAATCATCAACATTAAACAGTTTGTTGCCTTTGTCAAATCTTTTCAGCTCTTTATTTCTATACTTTGACATTGTTGAAAGACCAGAGATATCTTTTCCTTCTGCTTTGGCTTTATTTATCAAAGATAGACCAATCAGCTCTTGGTACCTAGCCATTCTTGCAGTATTAGCAGTCTCTGGATCTTCAAAAGGAATTGGAGGAGAGAGAGGTCTTTTTGGGCTTTCAGCTTTATGTAATTCAGAACTTTGTTGTTGCTACTACTGCTGCTTACTTTGACTTCCTGAGGAGGATGGCCTCTGCTGGCTGCTTCCAGAAGATCTCCCTGACTGTCTCTGATAAGTTTGTATTGGGGTAGATCTCTGGGAGCTAGAGCCACTGACACCAGCTGCGGGAGGAGGAGGAGGAGGATCCTTCCTGTATCTGTGCACTGGAGGAGGGGAGTATCTCCTACTTATCTTTCTATCTTTCTGCTGGTTTTTGGAGAGCCACATCCATGCTGGTATTCCCTTATATGGAGTCACATTGTGCAGAATATAGTAGGGAGTGTCTGTATTGGGATTTGGCTTGGGAGCTGGAGGAGGAGCAGCCTTTCTCTTCTTTGCCAACAGTATCTTTTTCTTACTAGCTGCATCCTCATCAAAATCATTATCATCATTAGATTCTGAATCCTGAGGGGTTTCATACAAAGCATCCAAAGATTTTAAAGCTTTATCAGAAAAAACAGCCTTTGCTGGAGTAGAGGAAAAAGGTTCAGGAAAAGGGGTATCAGCAACAAGAGAAGAATTATCTATACAAGGTTCAGAAACAAAAGAGACAGAGCTATCAACTACTGCCTTATTCTCTTCTTCAATGTCTGCCTGAATAAGCTCATCTAGAGTAGTCATTGGAGAGTCATCCATAATAAAATCTGGTGCTGAAACTGACACTGATGTATCTTCTGGAATGACTTTTGAGCTGGAGGCAGAGAGAGCAAAATTGTCACAGAGTTGCTTGGCAACTGTTGGACTAGCTGGAGAGGTATATGGTACCATAGCCAAATATGGCTTAGAGAAACCTGCTGGAGGGAATTGCATATGTACAGTATCAAAACTTCTCAACAAAACTGATAAATTCACTGTGGGATTTAAATAGAAATCACCAACAAGAGTTATTTGAGCAACTGACTCATCCAAGTCAATGTCAGTATCCATAAATTGAATTAACTCAAACATCTCAGCGTCAAAGTCTGTCAAAATTGTTGTATCCTCAGCTGAATCTGAATCTGCTAGAGAGGGAACTGCTGTGACTGCTGCTGCTGCTGTATCTACATCTGTTGCAACTTCATCACAGAGCATCTCCCCCTACCTGGGTTCAGGAATACCTAGAGCCAGGCCCCTAGATGAAGAGGGGATAACAGATAGAAGAGAGAGCTAGGCAGATAAGGAATTAATGGAGGTCACAAGAGGTGTAATGACCTCTTGGATCAAAGATTGGATGAGAGGAGTGAGCAAAGAAATGAGGGTGAATGGATCAAATAGGGAAGGGGAAGGGGATGGAATGGGAGGAGGAATAATAGATGGAGTGGGGGCATCTTGCATGATTGTATCTGATGGTATATGATAAGATGGGATGATGGATAAGTGTGGGGGAAGAGGATACTGAGGAGGTGTAGGAAGTATTGTCTCATGAGGGGAATCTGGAGGATTGAGTTTTGATGAACTTGCAGAGGGGAAGATGGAGGTGGAGATGGAATGTTTGTCAGGTCAAGTGGTGGAGATGAAGGAGGGGTAGGCACATGAGGAGGCTTCTTTGGAGGAAGAGGTGCTGGAAGAGATGGTTGAGATGGAGGAACCTCTTCAACAGGGTGGGGAGCGGCCTTTACAGCCCTTGTACTCTCAGAAGTTTGGCGGGAAGAGGAAGAAGCCTTTGAGGGCTTGGAGATGGTTCTCTCCCACCTGCCAAACAGAGCGCAAGTGAGACGCTTGCTGGCATTTATGAAGATGGTCGGGGAGACCATACATTCAGCAGCCTTCTCTTTGAGAAATATTCCCAAAATTCTGCCAAAGCAGACTTCCTTTTTGCTGTTCTTCTTCTTGATCAATTCAAACAAGACCTTACTCTAATCAACTTGTCGTTTATTCACTACTGCACACATTATTAGAAATTGGTGACGCGTAATATAGTCATGAGCAGAGTGCTTGGCCATCAGTATCTTTCTCGTAATATCTTCCAGAAATTGGTAGGCGGCGGATAGTTATTTTTCAACAACTTATTAGGGTTGTTACCAGAGAAACCCATCAGTTTTAGCATATCACTGAATTCCTCAGAATCCATTTCCAGATTGACTTCTCCGTTCACTAATCCAAATATTTCAGTGAGAACTGCGGGAGAAAGGGAAACATCAGTGTTCCCTATGTTGCCGGTCAAAACATCTTCTTTAGAAACTATAGATGTATATACCCATTCTCGTATTTCCGTTCCATGAAGTTTAATGCGCTTGGTCATGAAATCCTTTAAACTGAGTTCCTCCAGTAGTTCCAGGATGTATAGAAAGATGGGGTCAGAATGTTGAAACGACTCAAAGTCCATGTCAAAACCAGTGTCAAACTTCATTGCAACCAAGGCACCTGAGGGAATCACCATTGATGTCCTGCAAAAAAACACAGAGAGAAACGGTGATAAGAGCAAAGGAACTGAAAGCGCGGGACGGAGGTCGAAGAAAACATAGATATAGGATTTTCAGAATATGAATCGACAAACTCCATTCCACGAAAAAGAAAAATTCTTCGAACTGAGCTCGACGAAATAAATTATAGACAGATAATTCGTCGATCTCATCCAGAAGAATCAAAAACAGTTCGTCGAACTCCGTTCGACGAAATGTCTTCTGAAGCAAAGTTCGTCGATCTCTGGTCGACGAAAATTGTTCCCTCACACAGAGAATTCGTCGATCTCCATTCGACGAGAATCTCTCAAACTTTCCCTGATTCGTCGAACTCCGTTCGACGAACTCTGGAAAATTCGTCGAATGCAGACAAAAACTAGGTTAACTCTTCTCCATCAATCATTCCCAGTTGATTTATAAAGAACAGATGGGTTTTCTCATCCAATGTCTTGGTGAAAATGTCTGCTCTCTGTAGATCAGTAGGAATATGGATCAAGTTAATTTTCTTTTTGTCCACATTATCTCTAATGAAATGATGTCTTATTTCAATATGTTTAGTCCTAGAATGGTGAACTGGATTCTGTGCTATAGCAATAGCACTAGTATTATCAAAAAATAATGTTGAATTATTTAAGTTGACACCATAATCTAAGAGTTGGTTTTGTATCCATAGCATTTGTGAACAGCAACTCCCAGCAGCCATGTATTCTGCTTCTGCAGTTGATGTAGACACAGATGTCTGCTTTTTACAAAACCAGGAGAGAAGTCTCATACCAAGGAACTGACATGTTCCAGAGGTACTTTTCCTGTCCACTCTACATCCAACATAGTCAACATCTGAGTATCCAGTTAACTCAAACTCTGACTCTGCAGGATACCAGAGTCTTAGACTAGGGCAACTCTTTATATATCTCAAAATTCTTTTTAGGAAAATAAGGTGAGATTCTTTAGGGTTCACTTGGAACCTAGCACAGAGGCATGTGGCAAATATTATATCAGGTCTGCTAGATGTTAGGTATAATAGGGATCCAACAATTGTCCTATAATTTTTCTGATCCACTGGTTTCCCTGCTGCATCAGAATCCACAACAGCATTTGTAGCCATAGGGGTTTTCATCCCTGAAGCATCACCCATCCTAAACTTTTTGATAAGCTCTTTAGAATACTTAGCTTGGGAGAGGAAGATACCATCTGGGAGCTGCTTCACTTGGAGACCAAGGAAGTAGGAAAGCTCACCCATGCTACTCATCTCAAATTTAGAATGCATGAGGTCAGCAAACCTCTTGCACAATTTGGGATCAGTAGACCCAAAAATAATGTCATCCACATAAATTTGTACTAACAAAATTTGGTCCTTATGATGTCTAGTGAAAAGTATTTTATCTATGATTCCTCTTGTAAATTCATGCTCTAAAAGAAAGCTTGCTAGAGTCTCATACCAAGCTCTTGAAGCTTGCTTTAAACCATAGAGAGCTTTATGCAATTTAAAAACAAAAGAGGGTTGAGTTGGAGAGATAAAACCTGGAGGTTGTTCTACATAAACCTCTTCTTGAAGTACTCCATTCAGGAATGCACTTTTGACATCCATCTGGTAGACCTTGAATCTCTTGTAAGCTGCATAGCCAAGAAATATCCTAATGGCATCTAACCTTGCAACAGGGGCAATGGTTTGGTCATAGTCTATTCCTTCCTCTTGTTTGTAGCCTTGAGCAACAAGCCTAGCCTTATTCCTCACTATGTTGCCTTGAACATCCAACTTGTTCCTGTAGACCCATTTGGTTCCAATAACTGGTTAGTTATGGGGTCTTGGAACCAAATCCCACACTCTACATCTCTCAAACTGATTGAGTTCCTCTTGCATTGCAATGATCCAGTGGGGATCTTGCTCTGCCTCATGAATGGTGAGAGGTTCAATTTGAGAGAGAAAACAGGCATGCATCAAGTCTTGGTTGAGTTGATGCCTTGTTTGTACACCTACTGAGATGTCTCCAATCACTTGAGATCTGGGGTGATCTCTAAGTGTGACAAGATCAGTTGGTGGAGTTGGTTGAGCAATAGTTTCAGTATTTAATTCCTCTTGGGGAATGATACTAGCTGTTGGGGGAAGTTTAGCCACTTCCTCTTGACTTTCCTCTTCACTATCTTCATCAACCTGTGGAGTAGAATGGTTTGATACCTCTTGGGTAAGGTTCAGTCCATCCATAGACTCACATAGTGGTGTATCCTGCAAAGAGCTTATGGTAGAAATTTCTTTCTCCTTGTATGACATGTTAGTTTCATCAAAAGATACATGAACAGATTCTTCAATCTTAAGAGTTGATTTATTATATACCCTATAAGCTTTACTGATCATGGAGTATCCCAGAAACACTCCTTCATCAGCTTTAGCTTGAAATTTTGCTAAGTATTTCTTGTCATTATTATGAATGTAGCAAATACAACCAAAGATTTTGAAGTAATCTACTTTAGGTTTCTTCCCTTTGAGTAATTCATAGGGAGTCTTGCCCTTCAGCTTATGTATCAAACTTCTATTCAACACCCAGTTGGAGGTGTTCACTGCCTCTGCCCAAAAGGATAGAGGAAGATGAGCATCTGACAACAATGTAGTAGCAGATTCAATAAGGGTTCTATTTTTCCTTCAGCTACCCCATTTTATTGAGGAGTTCTAGGAGCTGAGAAAGTGTGTCTGATCCCTTCACTCTGACAGAACTCTTGCATAAGAAGAGAATCAAACTCTGTCCCATGATCACTTCTGATCAGGGCAATGTGAGTATTGAACTCACTCTATATGCATTTGAGAAACTCTGTCAAATACTTAAAGTTATCAGACTTTTTCCTCAGAAAGAACACCCATGTGAATCTAGAGAATTCATCTACAACTACTAAAGTATAAGATTTCCCTCCTAAGCTTTGTACTGTAATGGGTCCAAAGAGATCCATGTGTAACAGATACAAAATCCTAGGTGAATCACTCTTATTAAGTGACTTGAAACTATTTTTGGTTTGCTTGCCTAATTGACAAGCCCTGCACAAAGTCCTTCCTTCTTGTAGGGGCCAGAAGATAGTCCTCTAACAAGGTTGTCCTTGGATAGCCTAGCAATGGTTCTAAGGTTTATATGTCCTAATCTTTTATGTCATAATTCATTAGGTCTACAAATAGAGTTAAACATGAATATATCTACCTTAGTTGAAATCAAATCCACAAGATAGATGTTACCTTTTCTTTTACCTGTCAACACAGTTGTGTTGTCCTCTGATTTGATCTTGCATGAGGATTTGCTGAAAGTCACTTGATAGCCTTCATTACACAGTTGACTAATACTGATTAAGTTGTGCTTCAGTCCTTCCACATAGGCTACTTTCTTGAATGTGACTATGCCAATCTGGACTGCACCATATCCTTTTGTTAGTCCAAAGTTTGAATCACCAAATATTACTTTGGGTCCAAGCTTGGATTTGAAGGATGTGAAATTGTCCTTATTTCCTATCATGTGCTTTGAGCACCCACTATCCAGATACCATTGCTGGTTTGATGTTGGATAGGTCTTCTCCTGCACATAAAATAATTTATTTGTTTTTGACCCAGTTTACCTTGGGCCTAGGTTGATAACCTTTGAATTCAGAAACAAAAGACATCTCTGGTTGACTCTTATAGCCTTCAGGATGATATCTCCTACGAGGTATTATCCATTCAGTATAAGGGTTAAACCATTGAGATGTAGGACCTCTAGGATTGAACTTTGATTTGCCTTTGAAAGAGTTTTCAAAACTCTGATTTCTGTTCGACGATCTCTGAGCTGAGTTCGACGATCTTGGGTCAGATCGTCGAGCTTCGTTCGAAGATCGACCATGCCAGAGTTCAGGGTTCAGAGATCGTCGACCTGAGTTCGACGATTTAGCCTGAGATCATTGAGCTCCATTCGGCGATCGTCGAGCCCCGCTCGACGATTTCTGTTGAACTATGGTTTTCTTAGGTAAATCAGAATTCTTCCTAGCTACCTCTACAACTCCCTTACCTTTATCAGAGATAAACTTGATTGGGGTTGTTAATACTATAGGTTGGCTAGATGAGCCACCCAAGCCCAGTGTACTATTGAATCTTGAGTTCACAGTGCTTGTGATGTCCATTAGCTTGATACTTCTCACATTGAGGGATTCTTCAAACATTTTGGCCTCTGATAGGTCACTTTTCAGTGAGGCTATCTGCTCCATACAACATTCGAACTCCTTAGAGAGTTTGAGGTTTTCTGATTTTTAAGTGCTGTGTTCAGATAGCTGATTTCTGAGAGAAATGTTTTCCTTCTCAGATTTTAATAAATCTAAACATAGTGCTTTAAACTCACACTTGAAGTCCTCAAAATTAAAATCAAAAGAACTTATTACCTGATCCTCTTCAGATTGAGTCTCTGATTGTGACTCTGACTCTTCTGCATCAGAATTTTGTTATGAGGCATTGATAGTCATCATGCAGAATTCTTTTTCATCAGCATCATCTTCATCATCACTAGAGCTGGATGAAGCTTCAGATTCTTCTTCTGTCTCACTCCAAGTTTCAGCTACAAATCCCTTCCTGGTGTGTTTGTTCTTGCTGGGGGAGGGTTTGTCATTGTTGTTCTTCCTGAAGTCTTTGTCTTTTATTCTTTCTTTCCTGTCCTTTTTATCCTTATACTGATTTTCTGGACAGTCAGACACCATGTGGCCTGTTTTCCTACATCCAAAACAAATAATCTCTTTGTTATTTGATTTGTCATACCTTGGCTTGTCATGCCCTCTGGAAGACTTTTTCCTGAAGTCCTTCCTGGCCATTTTGTAAAACATTTTGGCCAGTAGGCTTAGCAGCTCTTTATTGTCTGTGACCTTGTCTTCAGGCTGATCTTCAATGGCTTTGAAAGCTATTGACTTCTCTTTTCTGACTGTTGGTGAAGCAGCCTTCTGTTCTTCTTCTCTATTCTTGATGAGCAGCTCATAAGACTTGAGCTTGCCCAATAGAGCTTCAGTTGTGATCTCATTTAGGCTTCTGGCATCCTTGATTGGCCAGATCCTTGAGTCCCAAGTGCTTGGGAAGCACATTAGGATTTTATCATTGAGCTCAGTCAATGAGATCTATTTGTCCAATGTTTTCAGCTCATTGACTATGAGACTGAGTCTATTATACATATATGCTACTGACTCAGCTTCTCCTTTCTTGAAGTTCTCATATTGGGCTATGAGGTGAGATCTTCTATCTTTTCTCTCATCAGCAGATCCTGAGACTATCTCAGATAACTTGTCCCAGATGTCCTTTGCTAAGTTGCATTCAGCTACTTTTTGGAATATTTCATCAAACATAGTCTGGGCTAAAATATTCATTGCCTTAGCATCTGCCACTTTCCATTTCTTGATTTCTGCATCTGTTCCTAATGGAGGTGGAATAGCACTTGTACTTGTATTTTCTGGAGGTCTTGGACACACTATCAAAACAGAATTGAAAATATCTTCATCAATAGAGTTCATGTACAATCTAATCCTTGGCTTCCAAAGTGCAAACTTAGATAGATTGCACACTGGAGGACTGGTGCTAGCATAATCTTTGTTTTGGGCCATGTTCTGTGAAGAAATAAATCTAGTAACAAACTTGAAACAACCAGATCTAACTAGAGTGATCTTTGGGTTCAGGTGTTAGCCTGTGCAACCACTAAGGTGTGGTAATTTAACCAACCTCGCTTTGATACCAATTGAAAGTGCAGGTTAGATCTGATATACTCTAGAGGGGGGGGGGTGAATAAAGTATGCTGCTTGCTAAAAACTTTTTACAACTCTTGTTGTATTCCTAAGTGAACAGGGAAGCAATTAAACTAAGGTAAACACAACAACTAACTAAACATAGAGCAATTACAGACCACAGCCAGAAAACAAAAGAAAATAAGCAACCAGAAGACACAAGGAGCTATAGTGGTTCCCCAACCAATCTGGGTACATCCACTCTTCTACCACGCTAGGTAGGAATCCACTGCAGGATGAGTTGATCAGGTGTCCTGGGCACCAATGAGTTTTGATCAGGTCCCCAAAAACAAAACCTCAAGTCTTTTGGAAGGAGACTTGTGAACCAGGAATCACTTTTGAAGGGAGATGACAACCCTTTATACAGGAGGTGGTGAGAGAGTGATGGTATCTTCTCTGTCAACAATCAGAGAGAAGATTCAAGTGGAATGATGTTAGCAGCTTGCTACCCTTGAGATCTTGAATGTATCAGGAAGACTGGAACACTGCTTTAGGGTGATAAGTCTTCAAAGACCTAGAATGCCTGGACCAGAATATGTTTCAGGAACTCCTTTGACAGATTGGTTGATTGTTGTCCTTTGAAGTTATCCTGTGAATAGAGAGAAGAAGACTCTTGATTGAATTTGGTTGTTCTTCTTCTTCTTGAAAATATTCTCTGGTTAGGCTGATTGCAGTCAAGAACTTGTGATTTGAGATTGTTTGTTCTTCTGCAACTTTAGAAAATCTGTCAGATTGTTTGTTGTATTGTAATTCTTGAACTCTATCACTTCTTGATTCTATTCTCTTGCTTTGTCTCTATTTTTGTGTATCAATCTGTCTATAACTGACTGAGGAATATTCAAACTTTTGAATGTCGAGCAGTAATTACAGCCGGCCTTGGAAAGAATCAGCAATCAATGACTTTCCTAACTGTCCCATGGAAAAATGGCATGTAATCATCCATAGTTAATTCACGTTCTAACGGTAACATTCCGAGAAGATCTGGCATTAAATGTTCAGGAATCAGCGCCAAGAAACGGGACGGGAACCTTGAAGAAAACCTAATCTGGATTCGTCGAACAAAGAACACATTTCGTCGAGCTCAACTTGTGTTCGTCGAGCTGAGCTAGAGTTCGTCGAGCTGAGCTTGATAGAGTTCGTCGACCAGACAATCTTCATTCATCTGATAGATAGTCTTCATTCGTCGAGCTGAGAATCAAATTCGTCGACCTGAGAAAAGTTCTGGACTTAGACAAAATATCCTGCATCTGCTGAAATGCTGTGTCGAAAAAAGTTGGTGTCGACAGATTGATCTTGGTGTCGACACAAATCCTGGTGTCAACATAAGCTGGTGTCGACTGAAATCCTGGTGTCGACATAAGCTGGTGTCGACTGAAATCCTGGGTGTCTACACAAATTCTCTGAGTCCAAAAATCGTCGAGTAGAGTTTAGCATTCGTCGACCTGAGAAGCTGACTTCGTCGACCTGAGAAGCTGTGAACTTGAGGTCCAAGTTCGTCGAGCTCAGAATATAATTCGTCGACCGAAGCATGAAGCTGGACTTAGAAATATTTGAAGTTCTCCTGACTTTGGCTTGATGTAGAAACTGAGATTTCGTCGAACAGAGAACATAGATCGTCGAGCTCAGCACAAAGAATTGTCTCACGATCGTCGAGCGCAGAACTCCTTTCATCGAGCTGAGTTCGACGAACATCGAACTCACTTTACTTAGTCTTGAAAACTTGTGAGTCTGGAGTCTCTGAGGGTCTTGTTGAAAGCTGGTCCATCTGGAGTTGAGCCTAAGGACTTAACCTAGACTCTAGGACACAAATTGACCCAGGCTATACATGATGGGTCACATCCTAAGTCAGTGAACCTAGCCCAATTCAACTAGGGATCCAACATTACGCCACAGGTGTAGGCTCTCATGGCCCAAATACCCCGTGCATTCAGGGCACATTATCGGTGAATCCGGTTAATTCTGTGGCTTCACCACCATCCCTGGGATGGCAACATCTTGAGCATTTTAGCCTTTCTGACCAACGTCTAAGGCTCCCGACTATGCTAATAGCCAGTCCCTCTTTGGGTCTCTCACACCTAACCACATAGACTAGGTCTGATTCCACTTGCCCGTTGCTCACACCCCGTAGTCACCTTAAGACGTACGTACGAGCCAAGCTTCTCTCGGATCACGCATCAATTCCAAACATCACATAACCCAGTTATGTACAAGGCGGCTCCCCGGCCGCCAAGTTAGCAGAACCACGTTTCAGCTCAGATTTTTTGGGTGCACCTTGGAGTTAATCCCCAAGGATTCCTGCTGCAATCTACCGCGTAGAAACCCAAAAACACAAAGCACGGAGTCTTCTCCGGCAAACCATACAAAATGCAACATCACCGATCCAGACCAACACGTCCGGGTAGGCTTCACACACAATGCTGATGTTCGTACTTCGATTCCGGACTCTATATGCAACATAAGGGGGACTATTCCTCTCAACCCCAAGGAACACCGCACACTCATCGCACACTCGCGGGAGCGGGTTTCCTTATGCAAAAGAAAGAGAGCTTCACATGCTCAAGTAGAGAATCGTTACCCTTGTAGTATGCTTTTGCTCCATGGAAATCTATACAGATAGAAGGCTTCACAATGGAATTTCCTCCGCGGATCCGGTCTTGGTTCTCGAATTGGTGCTCCGATGCTCCTCCAGTGGCCGGAATCCTCCTCTTCCATCCTTATTTCTCTCTCCTCTCTCTAACTCCTTAGTAAGAGAATGTTAAAGAGAAAATGAGGAATTAAACCTCAATTCTCGGCCTTAATAAAGCAGGAGCACATCTGGGCCGTCAGATCTTATTTAAAGAAAACGAATGGCTCAGATCCATCCAAAAATCTCTCAAATCGGGGCCGAACACGGCCTTACACACGACCATATCCCAGGCCGTGTGCCTTGATCCAGAAACAATCGTCGAGCACAAAAAAGGACACAGGTCGAGACACGCCCGTGTCTCCACCTGAAACGCCTGTGTCGAGTCCCGACATGCCCGTGACCTAGGGCGTGTCATAGATAACTGCCACGCCAACTGTCACGTCCCTTGGTGAACACGAGTGGGGACACGGGTATGAACACGCTCGTGTCACCCCTGACACTCCTGTATCATAACTGTTCACAGCCGTGTTTCCTATAGTGTCCTTTTCTGGACACAGCCGACCAACACAGAGAATGACACGGCCTTGAACACGCCCGTGTGCTAGGCCGTGTACCCCTATAAAGACACCAAAAATCCCTTAGGCCGTGATCAGCTCGATTATGACTTTCGGGGTGTTACAAATCCCCCCCTTGAAGAATTTCATCCCGAAATAATGAAAAAGGTACACAAAATTTTAAATGTTACCTGAGTGGAATGACTCGGGGTATTCTTACAACATCGTCTGCTCTCGCTCCCAAGAAAGCTCCTCACATCCGCAATTATCCCAACGGACTTTAACCATTCAGATTTCCTTGTTGCGGAGTCATTTGACTTCAGAGTATTCAATGCGTACTGGCTTGACCTTTGCTGTCAACCCGTAATCAACGGGCACTTGATCGACCGCAACGACCTACGAAGGCTCTTGCACCTCCTTCCGCAACACCGATACGTGGAACACATCATGTAGCCCACTCAACTCCACTGACAGCTTCAATCGATACGCTGCTTCGCCAACACGCTCTAGGATTTCAAACGGTCTAAGGTATCTCAGACTCAGCTTCTTCAAGCGTCGAAACTGCGAGACACCATTAAACGGCTTGATTTTCAAATACACCCAGTCGCCAACACTGAACTCCACGTTCCTATGCTTGGCGTTATGGTATTTGTCTGCCTATCTTGAGCAATCTTCAACCATTCCTGAATTGTACGTATCATTGATGTGGCGTCTTCCACCGCTTGACGTTTGTACAACTTCGACTCTCCTGTCTCCAACCAAGACAATGACATGCGACACTTTCTCCCATACAAGGCCTCAAAGGGTGCCATACCAATACTCGCTTGAAAGCTGTTATTATACGCATACTCCACCATGTACAGGTGATCTTCCAATTGCTTCCCGAAATCCAAGACGCACATGCGAAGCATGTCCTCCATCGTCCTGTTGACCCTCTCGGTCTGACCATCTGTCTGTGTGTGAAAGGCTGTGCTGAAACTCAGCTTAGTTCCCAATAGACTATGAACCAGCCTCCAGTCCATCGACGTGAAGTGTCCATCTCGGTCACTAACAATTCTGCGGGGCACACCATGCAATCGCACAATATTATCCACATAGAGTTTGACTAACTTTTCCACCGGATCTTCCTTCCTGTTCGGGATGAAATGCAACACCTTTGTCAATCTATCCACGACCACCCAGATGGCGTCGTTTCCCTTCTGCAACTTTGGCAAACCATGTACAAAATCAATAGAAATGTCGTCGAACTTCCTCTCCGGGATAGGTAAGGATTTCAAGAAACCTCCAGGATTCTGGCACTCCGCCTTCACCAAGGCACAAGTTTGGCATTTGGCCACATAAAGTGATACATACTTCTTTAGTCCTGGCCACCAGAACAACTTCTTCATGTCCTTATACATCTTCGTGCTCCCCGGGTGGATTGAGTACTTGGTATGATGAGTCTCGTACATCAACTCCTCCCAAAGATTATCATCACTAGGAATGCATAGGCGACCGTCCCTCCAAATTAGTCCGTCCTCAACCGCAAATTGGGAATTTGACCCATCCCAAGATTCATCTAAGATTTGCTTCATGCTGCTATCCTGAACCAAAGCCTGCCGAACTCTATCAGCTAGGTTATACTGCACCTCTATCCAATACAATTTCGCCTTGTCACTAGCCTGCTTGTCGACACAAGATATCTCTAATGCCACCAAATCACGGACCAAACTCTCATCATGTACCGACAACCAGTTGGCTTGTGCAGGAGCCCTGCGACTCAATGCATCTGCCACTGCATTTCCTTTCCCAGGAACATAATGTATCTCGAAGGTGTAGTCCCTCAGGGACTCCATCCACCTCCGCTGCCTCATGTTCAGGTCCTTCTGATCTAACAGATACTTCAGGCTCTTATGATCGGTATAGATATCGACCTTCACACCGTACAAGTTGTGCCTCCATAGCTTTAGAGCAAACATCATGACCGCTAACTCTAAGTCGTGAACCGGATAATTCCTCTCGTGAACCTTCAATTGTCGCGAACCATAGGCTATCACGCTCTCATGTTGTAGCAGAACACAACCCAAACCACCGCCAGAAGCATCAATATAGATTTCAAACCCTTCGGTCCCACTCGGCGAACATAAAATAGGCGCCGTGGTTAACCGCCTCTACAATTCTTCAAAAGCTTGCTCGCACTCCAGCGACCACACAATCTTTTGATCCTTCCTTGTCAACGTCGTGAGTGGAAGCGCTATCCACGAGAAGTTCTCTACGAAGTGCCTGTAGTAGTCGGAAAGCCCCAGAAAGCTCCGGACTTTCGCCACTGTAGACAACACAGGCCACTCCCGTATCGCCACTATCTTCGCCGGATCCACCGCTATCCATTCTCCACTAACAACATGACCAAGGAACGCTACCGAGGATAACTAAAACTCATACTTGGAGAACTTAGCATACAATTGATATCTTCTCAACGTCTCCAACACCATATGCAGATGCTTGTAGTGATCATCCTCATACTATGAGTACACCAAGATATCATCGATAAATACTATCACGAAACGATCTAGGTACTCTCTGAACGTCCTGTTCATTAGATCCATAAACACGGATGGTGCATTGATCAACCCAAACGGCATGACCATGAACTCATAATGCCCAAACCGCGTGCTGTCCGCCATCTTTGGGATGTCGCTCTCCCTTATCCTTAATTGGTAGTAGCCGGATTTCAGATCTAACTTCGCATATACTGTTGACCCATCTAACTGATCAAATAGATCGTCAAACCTTGGGATCGGATACTTATTCTTTTCCGTAAGCTTGTTCAACTCCCGATCGTCGATACAGAGTCACAAGCTCCCATCCTTCTTCTTAACAAAAAGGACCAGTGCGCTCCAAGGCGACGAACTTGGACGCACATACCCTTGCTCTAACAACTCTTGTAGTTGCACCTTAAACTCTGCCATCTCTCTTGGCACAGTCCGATATAGAGAGCGTGACACTGGTTTGGCACACGACACCAGCTCAATAGTAAAATCAATCTCCCGCTGAGGAGGGGCTCCTGGGAGATCATCTGGAAACACATCAGGATACTCAGACACAACTGGAATACTGCCCAGACTTGGCTTAGGCGTTGAAGTCTGCACTAATTTGACAAACAGCTCTGCCCCAGATCAAACTGCCTTGATCACTTGAAGGGCCAAAATCAAAATCCTACTCGCCCCATTCATGCCCGCAAACGTAGTCTCCCGATCAGTATTCAGTCCCAACTTAACCTCCTTTCGGTTGCAATCAATACATGCTCGATGCTCCGAGAGCCAGTCCATACCAAAGATTACGCCAAACTCCACTAACGGCAGTACCGACGCTTGCAAGTCAAACTCCTGATCCCCAATCTGAATCTTAACCACACAGACTCTATCCGCGCGCATTGAGCGCCCATTGGGCAACAACTCATCCAACTTGTCTTTAGCCATCGAGGAAGGGACTCCGGTGCGCGATACAAATCGTTTGGACAAGAAGGAATGTGAAGCTCCCGTATCAAATAGGGTTCTCGCCGGACAATCAAAAATCAATACAAAGCCTAGCACCAACAAATATAAGCTAACATATAAAAAGGTAACAACTACATAAAGTTAAACTGCTATAATTTAACTCATACCTGTCACCACCTCAGCTTGTTTTATGGCCTCTTGCATACCAAGGTTATAAACTCTAGGCTAGGCTGGAGCATGGTGGGATGCAATTGACTCCATTTCCTTCCCTTTTTCTTCATAAGTTGCTCCAGGCTTCCTCTCGGACTTTGCACGTCCGCTCCAACATTCACGAGCAAAATGCCCCATCTTTCCACAGTTATAGCAAGCTCCTGGGACTCGACTTGTGGTTTCCCCTGTCGCACGAAACAAATGGGCTGAGCTCTAAGTCTTCATTTTCTTGTTCCATCTACGGAAGCCCAACTTTGAATTTGTCACTTTGAACTCTGAATTCTTTTCCCCTGGTTCCTTCTTCTATTGCACTTTCTTCATGACCTTTTCCAATGATCGGGCTGAATTGACCAAGGCTAGGAAGTCCTGCACCTTAGGCCCAGCAAGGAGTAGCTGTAGGTCGCCACGTGGACCCTCATAAAATCGGTTGGTCTTCCGCTCCTCTTCAGTAAACATAGCACCAGCATAACGACCCAACCGCGTGAACTTGTGGAGATACTCATCCACGCTTCTGCCTCCCTGAGTCAAACTAAGGTACTGATTCTCCCTCTCAAGCTTCTGAGCAGAGGGTAGAAATCTGGCCAAGAACAAACTTGAGAATTCCTCCATAGGCACATCCGCAAGTTGCCTTCCCACTAAGTGATGAACCTCCAACTCGTCCCACCACAGCCTCGCCACACTAGCCAAAAGGAAGGTCGTTATGGTGGTCCTCTTCCACTCTATAGTTTCTATGGCCGTCAAGACTCTCTTTATCGTAGAGAGCCAATCCTCAGCTTGAGTTGGCGTTCCAATCCCGTCGAACCTCGGAGGATTAAAGCTCATTACATGCTTGAGCTGCTTTCTCGTAGCTCTCCTTGGTGCTACTAGATCAACTGTCACGCATTCTACCACTCTCGGCTCTGCCGCCCTAATCGGTTCTTACTCATTAACAGGTGGTGCATGGTGCATTTGCCCTGCAGGTTGGTCATTTATCATAGCAAAGACTGCTTCAGCCACCAATCAGATGATTTCTGCTGAAGGAGGTATTGTAGGCACGTCCCTCGGTGCACTACTTTCCGCCGATTGCGGGAGTTCCAATTGCCCAGCACCGCTCCTAGCTGCCTATAATAGCAAAGACCCTTGATTAGAGGACAAACAGATTGCAAAAAGCAATCATTGGAACACTCAGATTCCTCAAAACAAGTGTATTTTTCATTCCTAAGTGGACATTCATGGGTTCTTTTAGATGTTAAAATGTTGACGCACACATGTGCTCACCATCCCTTAAATGAATTCGTCTACGAATTCATTTAAGTTGACTGAAATGAGAAGTCTGATACCAAATTATAACACCCTCATCCGCCGTATGACATATAACAAAAGGTCCAGCTGGAACCCGACGCCATATAACACAGACAATCGGAAGGGTTATATAAGAATATCAAACATCCTGAAAGAAAATTGTACCTAATCACCTAGAGGGGGGGGGGGGGGTGAATAGGTGACCTTATCTTTTTTAACTTTTAGGCAGATTATATCACAGATTTCACAGAATTATAACCAGCATACACAGCATCAATCACATACACAGAGTACACACAGTTTTATAGTGGTTCCTCAAGGTTTGGGTACATCCACTTTCCCCCTTCGCCTATCTAGTAATGTACTAGATTCGGCCAAACTCCTCCACTATACCTCAGATCCTCATATCTTACACTCAGAACCCCAAATGGTTCCTACAGCTCAGAGTGATCCCACTCCTACAACTCAGGCTCAACAGCCCTACCACTCAGTCTTCACAAAGACCTACACTCAGCCACAAGGCCTACACTCAGCCACAAGGCCTACACTCAGAGAAATGAATCTCCTATACTCAGGCACACAGGCCCTACCACTCAGCCTTTATAATTTCAGGCTTATAACTCAGATCCCTAAGGATCCTACAAGAAATTAAGAATACAATGTGTAAACCTACAACTCAGAATGAGAGAGTAGAGTTGACGGGTTTCTTGATGAGTTCTTGGAAGAACTCTGCTGAGATCAACCTCACTTGGCTTTCTTCAAAGCTTCTTGAATGTAGAACACAATAGGGTTGAGTCTCTCTGCAGCTGATCTTCAATCACTGCAACTTAAGTTTCAGATCTTAATCTGAAACCTTCTTCACAGCCTGGTTCCAACAGCTGTCTTCTTGGAAGGAGATCTCTCTCTCCAACTACTTAGATCTTCACTTGAATTGATTCTTCAATGAAGTGCTTGATCTTCTTCTCTGATTGTTGTTAATCTCATTCTTCTGTTGACAGAATATGCCTTTATATAGGCTTTCTTCATGGTGACCGGCTGATCCGGTTTCTAACAGCTTTCTGACAGCTCTGACAGTTGCAGTAGACTGGCTAGAATGGCAGCTGTCATGTCATCCAATCACTTCTTGAAATATCTATAACTGTCTGAAAGTGTCGAGACAGTCTGTCTTTAAGTGTCGACACTGATAGACTAAGTGTCGACATAAGTAGACTAAGTGTCGACACTAGCCGTCATGGTGTCGAAACAACTCCTTGTGTTGCAGAAATTACTTCTCGACACTGATATTGTGTGTCGACACAACTCCTTGTTCTGCAGTACTTAGTTGATTTCTTGTAAGTGTCGACACAACTCCTTTGTGTCGACACATCTTCTTGTGTTGAACTTGTTCAGTGTCGACACATCTTCTTGGTGTTGAACTTGTTCAGTGTCGACACATCTTCTTGGTGTCGACACATGCCTTCTGTGTTGATACTTTTGCTGAGTGTCGACACTTCTCCTTTGTGTCGATACTTGTACTTAGACTCTGTTGAAGTTTGCTGAGTGTCGACACAACCTCCTAGTGTCGACACTTTCTTCATGTGTTGAGTCTTCTGCTGAGTGTCGACACATTCTTTATTATGTCGACACTTGTACTTAAACTCTGTTGAAGTTTGCTGAGTGTCGACACAGCCTCCAAGTGTCGACACTTTCTGATGTCGACAAAGTTCCTCTGGGTGTCGACACTGCTTCTAAGTGTCGACACTGCTTCTCTGGACATTTCTTCATTGAGTGTCGACACTGCTTCTATATGTCGACACTTTCCTTCTGGTGTCGACTCTGCATCCCTGGTGTCGACACAATTACTCCAAGTGTCGACACTGCTTCTCTGGGTGTTGACACAAGTCTTCTTAAGTGTCGACACGTTTCTTCTGGGTGTCGACACTTTTCTTCTGGGTGTCGACACATGGACTTAGAAACTTTTCAGCTTTCCCTGCAAATACTTAACCTGCACAACTAAACTCAAAACACATCAAATACATTTTGATGTATATCATTGAGTAGGGTGAGGCTTCTTCAAATCAGGTACATTTATTCCAATGTACCCAACAATCTCCCCCTATTTGGAGAAGTCATAACCCTTAGTCAATGATATACACCATACATAATAAAATCACAGTATGATGTAAAGCAGGATTATATAACAGGGTAAGTACATAAACATGTATTAATCAAAACATGTATACACAGATATCTTAGAATAATTAATGTAATAGTTGAACATATATCACATTGTTCTAACAACTTTATCATATTCATTGTTCAAAAGTTTACAGAAAGTTTAAAATCAAATTATTACAACTAGTAAACTTAAGAAAAATTCTATCCTATTGCTGCTCAGTCTCCTTGATAACTATGCCCTTTCCAGATTGTATCTTTGCTTGGACTGGGGCTTCAGCATCTTCAGCAGCAGCAGGCTTCTTGCCTTTAAGATCCTTCTTCTTTAACTCTTCAGCTTTGATCTTCTGCCTTTCAAAGTAATGATAAGGCTCGGGAAAGTACTTGCTAGGCTCCTGGGCAGTAGGAGGTAGCTTTCCCATCTTTGTCTTTCTTCTATACTGCACAATAGCTTCTTGCCTGTTCTCATGCTTCCTCCACTCCACATCAGAATACCATTTGCCTCTGTCCACAATATTGTCTTTGGCAGCCTTCCATGCAGTCAGAATGATATTCCTGGAGGTGGGGCTCCATTGTTCAAAGTTAGGCCTCAATTCAGCTTGCTCCCTGAATATCTTCTTAGACAATTGGGCTTCTTGTTCCTTCAGCAAAGCTTCTTGTTCTTTCAGTATAGCCTCTGGCACTGGCTGAACCACTTTTTCTATGATGATCTTCTGATTTCCCTCAGGAGGGCTATACATTGATTGTATGTCTGCTTGTATCATATCAAAGTCTGGTGGAGGGTATATTACTTGAGCCCCTTCAGCTTGCTCCCCTCCAAGATATGCAGGATTAATCCCAGACTCTGCAACATTATCATCATCACATAATGGAGGATATCCAAGGGTGGCTCTGATGGAATTAGAAATCCACTTTGCATGATCAGAGCTGGCTTTGACTAACACCCTCTCCCCCTTTATGACTTCTCTAACAATATGATCCCTCAGATCATCTTTCTGAAATCTTATTTGGGCATCCAAATAGTTTACTCCATCCTTAAAGAAAGGTTTCAACCTTTGGAGCTTGTCAGTTATAGCCTTTTGAGAGTCTTGTATAGCAGTTTTAACAGCAGTTATGCCCTCTTGTAATGCTTTATCAAATTCTGCCTTAGCTGTAGCATTAGCTGTAGTCTGACCAGTAGCTATATTCTTCATTTCTGTGACTATTGCATTGTGTGAAGTAGTTAAATTATCATTCATCCTTAGCTGGTTCTCCAGAACATAGCCTTGCTTCACTTCAAGTTCATCCACTTGAGCTTTGATCTTCTCTTGATGAGTTGCTAGATAGACTACTGCATTTCCTCCCTTATGAAAGCAGTCAGTCATCTCTTTCTTATTCAGATTCATTTCAAATCTGATGGACTTAATATGTTGTGCAAGATCAAATTGTAGAGATTTGTTCCCTTCATCTACATACTTTTCCAGAGCTTGTCTTTGCTCATCAAGCTTTATCTGTAATGCAACCATCAGAGAACTGAAATCTATTGATGGTGTTGGCTGTGGTGCAGGCTGTGGTGCTATTGTTTGCAGAGCTTTCTTATAATTCTGGCTCCTCCTTTTGAAAACTTGAAATTTTCTCTTCTTGGCCCTTGCAGCCTCTTCATCTTCAGAAGCAGATATGCTATCAATAGTCACTCTGTCCTTAGGACTTGGAGGTAACTCCTTCTCAGTCCTTTGAACCTGCTCAGCATCTTTTGGCACCTCAGTCTCTTTGCCTGCAGTTTCTTCTATATGCTCCACTTGCTCCCCCTCAATAATTACCTTCTCCCCCTCAGCAGCAGCACTTTCTTTCTCAAAGTCTGTTTGAAGAAGGTCAGGGAACAGTTCTTCTAAGGTAAATTCTTGTTGATGATGGGGTGGAGAATCTCTAATCTCATCAACCACTTGATCAGATACCACTTGATCTACAACATATGTGTCCTCCATGACAACATCTTGGGGTTGGCTATGTGTTTGAGGTTGCTGATTAACATGAGGTATTAAATCAGACAAAATATCATCCTCAATATGAAAATCTAATGCATTAATCTCAGTGATTACCTCAAGTATAGTGTGGGTAGCTTGTTCACTTTCTAGTGGAGGTGGCTCATCCACAAGTAAGGGCTCCCCCTGGATGGAATCCTGGTGGATTGGGCTTGCCTGAGGTAGCTCCCCCTGCCTTGGTGCAACTTCTTGTCTAGCAGGAGATTGGCCAGCATTTCCCGTGTCTTCTTCATCAGGAGTAAAAATAACTTGCTCTTCAGAGCTACTAGAGGATTCTTGAGCCACAGGGGCTGACTTCTTCTTCCTTTTCTGTGGTGTTACCTTCTCAGGAGTTGGCATTTCCTTGGTCAAGACTCTATCCTATCTAGAGAAGATTCTCATGTCCATCTTCCTCATGTGATTGATCTTAGATCCCGCAGCTTGGCTCATTACTTCTGGTATACTACCAGCCAAGTAAAGACTTAGAATCCTACCCAAATTGGGCTTCTTCATGCTCTCTTTTATCTTCTCAAACACTACTGCAGACCAATCAGTTTGTAGTTTGAAGATAATCCTTGTCATGAGGCTAAACATATGAGCTGATACTCTGTTATGGCCTCCAGGCTTGCTCAGGATAACTTTGCCAACAATTTCAGATAGAAATTTTCCTTGCATGTTCATTCCTTTTCTATTGAACAAAGATCCAATTTTCATGTTGGAATGTAGTCCACACCATGTTAATGCTTCCCTAATTTTAGAAGCAGAAACATCATCTTATTCCTTAGTCCTAGGTAGTTGTAGTACCTTTCTCAGACTCTTAGAAGAAACTTTCACCTTAGCCCCATGAACCCTTGACTTTATCTTGAGTCCAGATTCATCTACTGTAGCTCCATTCAGGAATTCCAGGACCTCTTTCTTCCATATCTTGGTTGGTTCGGAAATAAGAAATTCTAACCCTGTCTCTTCTATTAGGGTTATCACGCCTTTGATCTCTGGTTCTCCGTCATCAAACGCATGCCGCACGAGTTCGTATCCTTTATTCACATTCTCTTCTAGCTTCGGCGCCATTAGGGTTTGAAGAAATTTGAATTGATAGAAGAGAGGTGTCGACACACAAGTTTGGTCTCGAAACTTTGGTGAGCGTGTCGACAAACAATGGTGAAACCCTATTTATACCTTTCTAGAATCGAAGATGAAAGGGCGCGACAAAATACTTAAATTGTGTCGATAATATTGATAAATGTCGACACAGACTTATAATGTCTCGACAACCATGAGTCGACACAAGTATAGTCGACAGAATATATGTGTCGACACTTGATGATGTGTCGACACCACTTAGCTCGACACTTAGTCGAGACTTTACTTGACTAATTCTGTGTAAATCTTAAGTGTCGACACCACCTTGGATGTGTCGACACCTACCCTGCATGTGTCGACACTAATTCTCTGAAGTGTCGACACCAACTTCCTAGATGTGTCGACACTATTTCTCTGAAGTGTCGACACCACTTTTCTGTGTCGACACAAACAACTCTGTGTGTCGACACCTTTTTACTTAGCCAATTTTCTTTTGTAAACTTATTCTAAGTTTATCATTCCTAACTCAATTTTGAACCTATTGAATTTGATTTCATCTAAGGGCTTAGTGTACATGTCAGCTAGCTGATTATCTGTATTAACATACTCTAGTGAAATATCTCTTTTTTCCACATGTTCTCTTAGAAAATGGTATTTGATTTCTATATGCTTAGTCCTACTATGGGAGACAGGATTGTTTGCAATAGAAATAGCACTAGTAGAATCACAAAATAGAGGTGTTCTACTTACTTGTATACCATAGTCTTCTAGCTGATGTTGAATCCATAGAAGTTGAGCACAACAACTTCCTGCAGCAACATACTCTGATTCTGCTGTGGAGATAGCCACACTTGTTTGTTTCTTGCTACTCCATGATATCAGTCTTCCACCTAAGAATTGACAGGTTTCAGTTGTACTTTTCCTATCTTCCTTGCAGCCTGCAAAATCTGCATCTGAATAACCTGTCAGTTCAAAGTCTCCATTCCTAGGGTACCAAAGGCCTAGATAAGGAGTGCCCTTAAGATATCTCAGTATTCTTTTGACTGCTGTCAAATGAGATTCTTTAGGGCAAGCTTGGTACCTAGCACAGACACATGTAGCATACATGATATCTGGTCTACTTGCAGTCAAATACAATAGGGAGCCAACTATCCCTCTATACAAAGTCTCATCTACAGGTTTCCCTGCATCATCTTTGCTAAGAGACATACTTGACCCCATAAGAGTTTTCATGGTACTGGATGATTCCATACCATACTTCCTTATCAATTCTAGGGTGAACTTAGACTGGTATATGGATAAACCATTCTCAGTCTGTCTAACTTGGAGACCCAAGAAGAACTTAAGTTCCCCCATACTGCTCATCTCAAATTGTCCTTGCATTAGTTTTGCAAACTCTTTGCAAAAACTACTTTCAGTAGACCCAAATATGATGTCATCTACATATATTTGGACTAGTATGATCTTGCCTCTGGATTCCCTAAGGAATAGAGTCTTGTCTATTTTCCCCCTTGTGAATTTATTCTCAATGAGGAAACTAGAAAGGGTTTCATACCAAGCCCTAGGGGCATGTTTTAACCCATACAAAGCCTTCCTAAGTCTATAGACATAATTAGGTTGAGTTGAATCAACAAAACCTGATGGCTGTTCTACATAGACTTCTTCCTTCAGATTACCATTCAGAAATGCTGACTTAACATCCATTTGGTATACTTTAAACCCTTGATAGGTTGCATAGGCCAAGAACATTATTACTGCCTCCAGTCTGGCTACTGGAGTAAAGGTTTGATCAAAGTCAATACCTTCTTCCTGCCTATATCCCTTTGTAACCAGTCTAGCTTTGTTCTTTATAATAACTCCATGTTCATCCATCTTGTTCCTGAAGATCCACTTAGTTCCAATTATGTTGTGGTCTTTTGGTTTAGGAACAAGCTCCCAGACTTTGCATCTCTTGAACTGATTCAGCTCCTCTTGCATTGCCTCAATCCAATGAGGGTCTAGGATGGCTTCTTCAGATTCCTTTGGCTCAACTTGGGATAGAAAACTGGAGTAGAGTAGTGAACTTAGATTTCTGCTCCTTGTTTGTACCCCTTGTCTTAAATCACCAATAATTTGATCTGCTGGATGATCTCTTAGATGCCTAGTAGCTGGAGGCAGTCTGGCTTCAGGTTGAACTCCTTCAGCTTCTTCAACTTGCTGCACTCCTTGATCTTCTTCTGCATCAGGTGCATCTAGTACTCCCCCTGGACAACAGCCACTATCATCCACTTGCTGTCTTGCAGTAGAACTTTCTTCAATAGTAAGCTTGTCCATCTTTTCAGTCACACCTGTGGAGCTGCAAATACTTCTAGATAATTCATGGTTAATGAGTCTAGCTTCATCAAATACTACATGTACTGAGTCTTTTACAACTTGAGTAGTCAAGTTGTAGACCCTATAAGCCTTACTGTTGTTGCTGTACCCAACAAAGATCCCCTCTTGGGATTTGGCAGCAAACTTGGTCAAGTAAGACTTACCATTGTTAAGTATACAACATTTACAACCAAAGATCCTGAAATAGGATAGGTTTGGTTTTTTGTCTTTCACAATCTCATAGGGGGTCTTATTGTGACTTTTGGTGATAGTAGCCCTATTAATTACATGGCATGCAGTATTAACTGCCTCAGCCCAGAAATATTCTGGGAGAGATGTGTCACTTAATAGGGTTCTACCAGCCTCAATCAAGGTTCTATTTTTCCTCTCAGCAATGTCATTTTGCTGAGGTGTTCTTGGTGAAGAAAATTCCTGAAATATCTCAAACTCTTCACATAGCTTTGTCATACTATCAGACTGGAATTCAGTACCATGGTCACTTCTTACTTTGACCACTGTACTGTCTAACTCATTCTGAATTTGTTTGATAAAACTATAGAAGATACTAGGTGTTTCAGATTTCTGTCTAAGGAAGAACACCAAGGAAAACCTTGAGTAGTCATCTACAACCACAAATGTGTAGACCTTCCTACCTAGGCTGTGAACTGACATAGGACCAAAGAGATCCATATGCAAGAGGTATAAACACCTCACAGCATCTTTGTTCTCAATGCTATTAAAGGTGGATCTAGTCTGCTTGCCCTTTTGACAAGCTGAGCATATCCCATCTTTAATACACTTAACCTGAGGACCATTCCTCACTAACTCTTTGCTATAGAGTTGGCCAATTATCTTGTAGTTAAGATGGGCCAGTCTCTTGTGCCATTTGACACAATGAGAGACTTTCTCATCAGCTACAAGACACACTGGAGAAACATTGTTCTCACACATAATGTGTAGACAATAGACATTTCTCTTTCTGTAACCAGTCAGAATGATCTCTTGATCATTTGATCTCCTGATATGACAACCATCTTTGACAAATGAGATGTCATATCCTAAATCACTCAGCTGACTTATACTAATAAGGTTATGTTTCAAATCTTTAACATAAGCCACTTGAGTAATTGTTATAAGGTTGCTAGAAATGTTACCAAAACCTTTGATGATTCCTTTTTCAGAACCACCAAAGGTGACTTTAGGACCATCCTTGATTGGTGTGTAGTCCTTTAGCAATCCCCTAGTTCCAGTCATGTGCCTGGAACATCCACTATCCAAGTACCATATTGGGCCATGGTCACTTGGACTCACCTTCAAAACAGATTAGTTAACCTTAGAACCCAAAGAATTCTTGGGTCCTTGGTGCTGGTTAGTTTGCCTCTTAACAAAGCTACCTGTAGTTTTTCTAGCAGGTAGATTACTACTCACCTTGGCACTATAATTGTGCCAACAGTCCATGGCAAAGTGGCCCATCTTGCCACAACACCAGCACTCAAATCTGTTGTACCTTTGCTTAGGTACAACCCTAGCTGTTTTATCTACAGCTGGCTTGTTGAGTACTGGGGCTTTGCCCTTAGACTTGGACTTTACAGTCCTAGCAGGTTGTGTAAACCCTAATCCAGTTTTACCGTTTTGATGTACAAATTCATCTATCAAAGGTAAAACAGACTTTGGTTTAGAAAACCTTGCAACTATGTCTCTCTCTTTCTGAAGACTAATCTCCAGATTTCTGATTTGATCATTCTTGAATGTTATAGTCCCCATCTGAATAACAGTTATGTTCTTCAGTCTGGCTATTTCATTTAATTTTTGATCAATCAACTTATCAAAATCTGTTGCAGCAACTTTAAGATTAGCAATCGCCTTAGCCTGACTCTTGGTCAATGATTTGCTTTTCTTTAAAGCTTGCAACACTACTCTATATTCATCAATCAATTGATGAATATCTCCTTCAGATTCAGATTCACTCTCATCACTTGATGCTGATGAATCTGATTCTAAACTAGCACTAGAAATTGAACTTAAAGAATAATTTTGTACCTGACTAGGTCCAGGCTACTCCTGGATTTTGTCACCTTCAGATAAGGAAATCAGTCTCTGACACTGATTGTCCTCATGCTCATATATAAAGTTCATTAACTGGATGAACTCCTCTTCCTCTTCTTCAGCAAACAGTCCAATGTAAGCTTCAGATTCTGAATCTGATTCTGAATAAGACAAATCTGACAGACTTTTGTCCTTCTTTGCAACAAAGGACCTTTCTTTCTTGCCCTTGAATTAAGTCTTCTTCTTATCATTAAACTCTTTCCTCTTCTCTGGACAGTCAGCAACAACATGTCCTTGTTTGTTACAACAATAACAAACTATCTTTGAAGATGTAGTTCTACTTGACTTAGGCTTTCTCCTGTCATTCTTTGAAGACTTCTGTGAAGTGGATGGCTTAGACCTCCACTGTTTCTTCTTTAGGAATTTCTGAAAATGTGTTGTGAAAGCTGCAAAATCCTCATCACTCTCACTGCTTTCAGAGTTCCTGCTTTCTGATTCATCTGACCCAATCTCAGCCACTTTTGGAGGTGGAGATGGAGACTTACTTTTATATTTCTTGGTGGCTTCTGTCTTGAATGACACAGCTCTTTCTTTATGCTCAATTCTGGTAGTCTTCTCCTCTTCTTTCCTTACCATCAGCTGCATTTCATAGGATAACAACTTTCCAAACAAAGTTGGAGGAGGAATATCTGCTAACTTGGTCATTTCCCTTATGACACAGATCTTGGTGTCCCAGTCCTTTGTTAGGGATCTCAAGAACTTATCATTCAGCTCATAATTGTTGAATTCTCTTCCATAGGACATCAACTCATTGACAATCCTATAGAATTTCTTGTAGCATTCTGTTATACTATCAGAACTGCCTTGTCTGAAGCTCTCATATTCTTGGTTTAACAAAGACTTCCTGTCTTGTCTAACTTCTTCTGAACCCTCCATGTACACTATCAGAGTATCCCACATCTCCTTTGATGTTTTACAGTGTATCAAGTTCTGAAATGTAGCATCATCTATTGCACTTATAATGATATTCTGAGCCCTCTTGTCCATTGTAGCCAGAATAATCTCATCCTTGGTCATTTCAGAATAGTCTTTTGGAGTTCTCTGATTTGCATCTAACACAGATACCTTCATAGACACATAAGGCCCTTCTTTAACCGTGATATAGATTCTAGGGTCAGAGGATTCCATAAATAGCCTAACCCTTTCTTTCCAGATGCCAAATATCTCCTTTCTATAAATTGGCAACTTCATGGATCCAAGTTCTTTATGATTCTCTATTGAACCCATTTTCTTGATTTTCTTGATTATGCTGAATCTGTCCTTGATTTCACTGAATCTGCCAACAGGATCTACTCATACAGTTATGTTCCTTTTTGAGTAACCTCGCTTTGATACCACTTGAAAGAAAATTGTACCTAATCACCTAGAGGGGGGGGGGGGTGAATAAGTGACCTTATCTTTTTAAACTTTTAGGAAGATTATATCACAGATTTCACAGAACTATAACCAGCATACACAGCATCAATCACATATACAAAGTACACACAGTTTTATAGTGGTTCCCCAATGTTTGGGTACATCCACTTTCCCCCTTCGCCTATCTAGTAGTGTACTAGATTCGGCCAAACTCCTCCACTATACCTCAGATCCTCAGATCTTACACTCAGAACCCCAAATGGTTCCTACAGCTCAGAGTGATCCCACTCCTACAACTCAGGCTCAACAGCCCTACCACTCAGTCTTCATAAAGATCTACACTCAGCCATAAGGCCTGCACTCAGCAACAAGGCCTACACTCAGAGAAATGAATCTCCTACACTCAGGCACACAGGCCCTACCACTCAGCCTTTATAATTTCAGGCTTATAACTCAGATCCCTAAGGATCCTACAATAAATTAAGAATACAATGTGTAAACCTACAACTCAGAATGAGAGAGTAGAGTTGACGGGTTTCTTGATGAGTTCTTGGAAGAACTCTGCTGATATCAACCTCACTTGGCTTTCTTCAAAGCTTCTTGAATATATAACACAATAGGGTTGAGTCTCTCTGCAGCTGATCTTCAATCACTGCAACTTAAGTTTCAGATCTCAATCTGAAACCTTCTTCACAGCCTGGTTCCAACAGCTATCTTCTTGGAAGCAGCTCTCTCTCTCCAACTACTTAGATCTTCACTTGAATTGATTCTTCAATGAAGTGCTTGATCTTCTTCTCTGATTGTTGTTAATCTCATTCTTCTGTTGACAGAATATGCCTTTATATAGGCTTTCTTCATGGTGACCAGCTGATCCGGTTTCTAACAGCTTTCTGATAGCTCTGACAGTTGCAGTAGACTAGCTGTAATGGCAGCTATCATGTCATCCAGTCACTTCTTGAAATATCTGTAACTGTCTGAAAGTGTAGAGACAGTCTGTCTTTAAGTGTCGACACTGATAGACTAAGTGTCGACACAAGTAGACTAAGTGTCGACACTATCCTTCATGGTGTCGACACAACTCCTTGTGTTATTCAAATTACTTCTCGACACTGCTACTTCAACATGTGTCGACACTGATAGTGTGTGTCGACACAACTCCTTGTTCTTCAGTACTTAGTTGATTTCTTGTAAGTGTCGACACAACTCCTTTGTGTCGACACATCTTCTTGTGTTGAACTTGCTTTGTGTCGACATATCTTCTTGGTGTTGAACTTGTTCAGTGCCGACACATCTTCTTGGTGTCGACACATGCCTTCTGTGTTGATACTTTTGCTGAGTGTCGACACTTCTCCTTTGTGTCGACACTTGTACTTAGACTCTGTTGAAGTTTGCTGAGTGTCGACACAGCCTCCTAGTGTCGACACTTTCTTCATGTGTTGAGTCTTCTGCTGAGTGTCGACACATTCTTTATTATGTCGACACTTGTACTTAGACTCTGTTGAAGTTTGCTGAGTGTCGACACAGCCTCCAAGTGTCGACACTTTCTGATCTCGACAAAGTTCCTCTGGGTGTCGACACTGCTTCTAAGTGTCGACACTGCTTCTCTGGACATTTCTTCATTGAGTGTCGACGCTGCTTCTGTGTGTCGACACTTTCCTTCTGGTGTCGACTCTGCATCCCTAGTGTCGACACAATTACTCCAAGTGTCGACACTGCTTCTCTGGGTGTTGACACAAGTCTTCTTAAGTGTCGACACTTTTCTTCTGTGTGTCGACACATGGACTTAGAAACTTTTCAGCTTTCCATGCAAATACTTAACCTGCACAACTAAACTCAAAACACATCAAATACATTTTGATGTATATCATTGAGTAGGGTGAGGCTTCTTCAAATCAGGTACATTTATTCCAATGTACCCAACATATCCAACTACAACTACTCGCCCTAACACATAGCATTCTAGCGGAAGCTTTTAAACAGTTGTCAAGAACCCATAATTGAATACCAACTATCATGAATGTCCACAAACTACTATAGGAATGAAAGAACACATACACTGAAAGTACCTGGCCTTATGGCCTTACAAGAGTTCACTTAACAAAGTAATATTTTACGTACATCGGCTCGCAGGCCGGACACACATGACAAATTAAAAACAACTATTCGCTTTGTCCTTCGAGGGTCAGCTCGGCAACATGGGCTTCTGCCCGCTATTTGGTACTTGGCTCCGCAGCACATGCAAGCAACATTCCACCGCACGGTGGCAAACAAAGTAACGGTCAGCCAAAGCCGACCAAATTATAATAACCCCGCCCCTTACTCGGGACGGCGGTGCTCCTTCCATGCATTTCATTAGCCCAGCTAAACAATAAAGTATGAATATACTACGCCACAGGTATAGGCTCTCACGGCCCATGTAACACCCCCTATCTGTCGCATAGCATATAGCAGTAGGTCCGGCTGGGGCCCGACTCCATATACCACAGACAGACCTGGTGGTTACTCAGTGGAAACCATCCAACCAATCCAACGTCCTACACAGAGTCATTCTAGCGGAAGCAGTTTTAAAAGTTGTAATTAAAAGAACCCAGCACAAAAAACATGAATGTCCACTAAACAAACCTAAAGGAATGAAGTACAAATACACAAGTACTGGCCTTAAGGCCTTACAAATTGTTTCCTTCAAAATTACATGTTTTCAAACCTCGACACGTAGGCCGACCATACATGAATAAAGAAAACATCCCAAAATTAGGTCTTCGAGGGCCGGCACAGCAACTTGGGCTTTAGCCCGCTATTGACCGCTTGGTCCAGCAGCACCTGCAAGCAACAAACCACCGCACGGTGGCAAACAAAAGCAACAGTCAGCAATGCTGACCAAATTATAATGATCCCACCCCAAATTTGGGGCGGCGATGCTCCTTCCCTATAGTTTATTAGCATAACCAAGTAGTATATATATACATTGCATCACAGGCGTTGGCACGCACGGCCACACGCCCCGTGCACTCAGGGCACATTCTCGGTGATCCGGTCCATGTCACGTCAATTTAACCCATAGACATTCTGATCTCGCAACCGCCACTTTGACGGCCACACTACGAGCATTTTGTCTTCCCGGCATGGGTCACGTCAATTTAAGCCATAGACCGCCGAAGACCCTCATCTATGCCAATGGGAAGTACCACGTACCCTAAGGTCTCTTTAACCGAACGACATAGAACGGGTACGGTTCCATATAACTCGTACTCACATCGCAACGACAATTTAAGCCATATGAGCGGGTCAAACTTCTCCCGAGTCCGTTTTCGTTACACACTTCACATAACCCAGTAAATGTTCAAGTTGGCTCCTCAGCCACCATGTTGGCAGAACCATGCATCTGCCCAGTTTTCCGGGTGCACCTTGGAGTTAATCCCCAAGGCTCCCTGTTGCAATCTACCTCGTAGAAAACCCGAAAAACAAACATTCGCACGGAGTCTTCTCCGGCCATTATGCAATGCAACATCACCGATCCAGACCAACTTGTCTGGGTAGGATTCACTCATCATGTCTATGTCCGTTCTCGAATACGGACTCTAAACAACAGAGACTTTACATATCTACCCGAAGGAACGCCTCAAACTCACCGCAAACTCGCGAGAGCGGACTTCCTATGCAAAAGAAGGAGAGCTTCACATGCTCAAGTAGAGGATCGTTACCCTAGTGTTCTTACTTGGCGCCATGGAAATGTAAGCGGATGAAAAGCACCGCACTCTCCTTGCCTCCGTAGATCCGAAGTCGGTTTGCGATTTGGAGCTCCGAAGCTCCGCCAGTGACCGGATCTAGGCTTCTTCTTCCTCCTTTGCTCTCCCCTCTCTCTTGACTTAGAAAGAGAACAACTTAAGTAAAAATGAGGGTTTCAAAGGCCCAATCCCGGGTATATCCATGTAGGAACAACCCCCAACCATCGGATCACAAAATAAGGAAACGAATGGCTACGATTCGTAGCTGAAAAGTAAAACCAGGGCCGAACACGTCCTGCGACATGCCCGTGTCCAGGGACGTGTCCCTCATTCACTGTAAAAATCGACGCGTCTCAAAAAACACACGGGCATCTGACATGCCCGTGTTCGACCTGACACGCCCGTGTTCGACCTGACACGCCCGTGTTCCAACTGACACGGCCGTGTGGTTGGCCGTGTACCCCCATCGACACAGCCCCGAAAACAACCCGAGACTCACACGGGTCTTGGACACGCCCGTATCCTATTTGACACGCCCGTGTCAAGCCCAAATACGCTTGGGCTCTAGGTCGTGTTCACTGTCTCGACACTTCGTCGAGCGAAGTTCCTCGACACCCGACACGGCCTTGGACACGCCCGTGTCCTAGGCCGTGTTCCTTGTCTCGACACATCGTCGAGCGAAAATGTTGACTCCCCGGGCCGATCGTCGACACGGGCTCGACATGCCCTGAGACACGCTCGTGTCTCAGTCCGTGTGCCCCATCTCGACACATCGTCGAGCGAAAATGTCAACTCCCTGGGCAGATCGTCGACATGGGCTCGACACGCCCTGAGACACGCCCGTATCTAAGGCCGTGTGGCCCATACCAAATACTAGATTTGGCCCAAAACGCCTCCCGTCGCTCTTTTGAGTTTCGGGGCGTTACAACTCTCCCCCTCTTAAAAAAATTTCGTCCTCGAAATTACATAAAGGAAAGAAACATAAAACAAATGGTACCCGAGTGAAATAACTCCGGGTACTCCTCAAGCATAGTCTGCTCTCGCTCCCAAGAGAGCTCCTCTCGACCGTAATTGTCCCAACGGACCTTGAACATCTTGATCTCTTTATTGTGTAGCCGCTTGACTTCTGAGTCTTCAATACACACAGGCTTGACCTTCATCGTCAACCCACTATCAACCGGCACTTGATCGCCTTCCGTAGTACCGATATATGGAATACATCATGTAGACCACTAAGCTCCACTGATAGCTTCAAACGATAGGCTGCTTCGCCAACCCGCTCCAGAACCTCAAACGGCCCAAGGTACCTCGGGCTTAGCTTTTTCAATCGCCGCACCCGCGAGATACCCATGAACGGCTTGATCTTTAAGTACACCCAGTCACCCACAGCGAACTCCACGTTTCTGGGCTTGGCATTATAGTACTTTGCCTGACGATCCTGAGCGATTAGCAACCTCTCCCGAATGGTTCACACCAATGAAGTAGCATCTTCCACCTCTTGACGCTTATACAACTTTGATTCACCCGTTTCCAACAAGGACAACGGCGTGCGACATTTTCTACCATAAAGGGCCACGAAGGGCGCCATTTGAATACTCGCCTGATAGCTATTGTTGTAAGCGAATTCCACCAAGTATAGGTGATCTTCCCATTGCTTTCCAAAGTCCAGGATACACATGCGAAGCATGTCTTCCATTGTCCTATTGACCCTCTCGTTCTGCCCATCCATTTGCGGATGAAAGGCTGTGCTAAAACTCAACTTTGTTCCCAACATCTGCTGCACAAGCCTCCAATCATTGGACGTGAACCGCCCATCTCGGTCACTCACGATGCTGTGGTGCACACCATGAAGTCGCACAATATTGTCTACATACAACTTTGCCAATTTCTCAACCGGATCATCCTTCCTATGCGGAATGAAATGCGACACCTTCGTTAAACAATCTACGACCACCCAAATGGCGTCATTCCCCTTTTGAGACCTTGGCAACTCATGCACAAAGTCCATAGTAATGTCGTCGAACTTCCACTCCGGAATAGGCAAGGATTTCAAGAATCCTCCCGGCTCTTGGCATTCCGCCTTCACCAAGGCGCAAGTTTGGCACTTCGCCACGTACAACGCCACATCCTTTTTCAGTCCTGACCACCAGAACAATTTCTTAACATTGCGGTACATCTTCGTGCTCCCCGAGTGAATTGAGTACTTGGTATGATGCGCCTCGTACAACAATTCGACCCGCAAATTGTCCACGCTTGGGACGCACAGACGACCGTCTTTCCAAAGTAATCCGTCCTCCACAACGAATTGGGAATTTGACCCACCTAGAGCCTCTATCATGAGTTGCTTCATGTGGACATCCATATCCAACGCCTGCCGAATCCAATCAGCCAGGTCATATTGGACTTCAGTCCAATACAATACCGCTTCAGCACTTGATTGCTTATCAACGCAAAAGATCTCCAACGCCTCTAACCCCCAAACCAACCGCTCATCATGAACCGACAGCCAATTGGCTTAAGCTGGGGCCCGACGAATCAACGCGTCCGCAACCGCATTACCTTTACCAGGCACGTAGTGGATCTTAAATGTATAGTCCCCCAGTAACTCCATCCATCTACGCTGCAACATGTTCAGATCTTTCTGATCAATCAAATACTTCAGGCTCTTGTGATCGGTGTAGATATTAATCTTCATACCGTACAAATAATGTCTCCACAGCTTCAAGACAAAAATCACGGCCGCTAACTCCAAGTCATGGACCGGATAGTTCCTCTCGTGCACCTTCAGCTGTCTCGAGTCATATGCTATAACGCTTCTATGCTGTAACAATACACAACCCAAACCACTGCCCGAAGCATCGCAATAAATCTCATAACCTTCGGTCCCACTCGGCGAACTCAACACAGGCGCCGTGGTCAACCGACATTTCAACTCCTCAAAAGCTCGAGCGCACTCCGGCGTCCAAACGAACTTCTGCTCCTTCCTCGTCAAAGTAGTGAGAGGTAACGCTATCCGCGAGAAGTTCTCTACAAAGCGCCTATAATAGCCGGCATGCCCCAGAAAGCTCCGGACTTCCGCTACCGTAGAAAGCTCAGGCCACTCTCGTATCGCAACAATCTTCGCCGGATCCACTGCAATAGCTTCCCCACTCACTATATGACCGAGGAACGCCACTGAGGATAACCAAAACTTGCACTTCGAGAACTTGACATACAATTGATTCCTCCTTAGCGTCTCCAAAACCAAATGAAGATGTCTGAAGTGATCTTCCTCACTCTGCGAGTACACCAAAATATCGTCGATGAAGACGATCACAAAATGGTCCAAGTACTCCCTGAAGGTCCTGTTCATCAAATCCATGAACACTGACGGTGCATTCGTCATCCCAAACGGCATGACTGTAAACTCGTAATGCCTGTATCTTATACTCAACGCTGTCGTAGGGATATCACTCTCCCTTATCCTCAGATGATAGTAACCAGACTTGAGATCCAACTTAGAGTACACCGTCGACCCGACCAACTGATCAAAAAGATCATCGATCCTTGGGATTGGGTACTTGTTCTTTTTCGTTAGATTGTTTAACTCCCGATAATCAATACAAAGCCTTAAGCTTCCGTCCTTCTTCTTAACAAAGAGGATCGGTGCGCTCCAAGGCGAAGAACTTGGACACACATACCCTTGCTTCAACAACTCTTGAAGTTACACCTTCATTTCCGCCAATTCCTTATGCGCTAGCCGATACGGAGATCGTGACCCAGGCTTTACACTGGTACGAGCTCTATCGTGAAATCTATCTCTCGCTGCGGCGGGGCTCCAGGAAGATCGCTAGGGAACACATCAGGGTACTCTGATACCACTGAAATACTGTCCAACGCGGGCTTAGGCTTTGCAACCTCCACTAGTGTAAAGAACAGTTCTGCACCGGCTTGAACTGCCTTCACCACCTGAAGAGCAGACATCAACATCTTGCTCGACCCCTTCAAGCCCGCAAAAGTCGTCTCACGACTTGCTCCCAACTTGACTTCCTTGCGACCGTAATCAATACAGGCTTGCTGCTCTGAGAGCCAGTCCATGCCAAATATAATGTCGAACTCCACCAACGGTAGTAACGATGCTTGCAGATCGAACTCTTGATTCCCAATGCGAATCTTAACAACGCAGACTTTATCTGCGCGCATCGAACACCCATTCGGTAACAAAACATCCAACTTGTCCTTCGCCATCGAAGAAGGTACTCCGATGCGTGATATGAATCCTTCGGACAAGAAGGAGTGTGAAGCTCCCATGTCAAAGAGTGCTCTTGCCGGATACTCACAAATCAAAAAAATCCTAAACAAGCAGTGGTAAGGTAACAAGCACATAACAAGTATTTAAAAGATTAACTTTCTATAAATTTAAATTTTACCTGTCACCACGTCCGCCTGTTTGATGGCCTCCTGTTGGCCAAGATTATAAACCCTCGGTTGGGCCGGAGCATAATGGGACGCAGTTGACTCCACCGCCTTGCCCTTCTCTTCAAAAGTTGCTCCCGGCTTCCTTTCGGACTTGGGACGTCCGCTCCAGCAATCGCGGGCAAAGTGCCCCGGCTTTCCACAAGTAAAGCATGCACCCGGGGTACGACCCGTAGTCGCACAAGAAGCACCAGAAGGGGGGGGCTAGACCCGAAGTCCTAGCCTTTTTGTAGAACCTTCGATAGCCGGACTTAGAAGTAGTCGGCACCTTGAACTCAGACTTCTTGTCACCAACTCTTTTCTTTGCTTGAGCCTTCTTCATGTCCTTCTCCAAGGACCGGGCCGTGTTGACCAGGGTCAAGAATCCCTGCGTCATAGACCCCGAGAGTAGTAGCCTCAAATCATCTCTCAACCCTTCGTAGAATCGATTCGTCTTGCGCTCCTCATCTGCGATGGTGGGGCTAGCATACCGACTCAATCGAGTAAACTCATGGAGATATTCATCCATGCTACTCTCTCCTTGAACCTACTTTAGGAACTCGTTCTCCAAAGTTATCCTCTGCGTCGAAGGGAGGTACCTAGCCAAGAATAGTCTCGAGAACCCCTCCATCGAGATGTCTGTAAGTTGCCTACCTCTCAATAGATGCAGCTCCAAGCCTTCCCACCACAATCTCGCTTCACCGTCCAGAAGGAACGTAACAATAGTGGTCATTTGCCATTCTTCCATCTCTGTTGCTGTCAAGACTCTCTTCACACGGGAGAGCCAGTCTTCGGCTTGAGATGGGGTTCCCAACCCCGAGAATACCGGAGGATTAAAGCTCATGACATGTTTGAGCTGTCTCTCGGTTGCCCTCCTCGACAACACCGGTTCCTCTACTACATATTCCACTCTTCTCTGCTCCGCCGCTTGCAGTGGTACCTGCTCCATCGTAGGAGAGGGTTGCTGCACCTGCCTTGCAGGCTGCGCATTGATCATTGAAAACACTACTTCAGCCACCAGTCGAATGGTTTCGGCCGAAGGAGGTGTTGCAGGAGCATCATTTGGTGCACAACTAGCCTCAAAAACTCAACGCTCCGATGGCCCAGCACCGCTTCTGGTCACCTATAGTTGCATAAAATACCGTTAAGCGACCAAACAAAATTGCAAACAACAATTATAGGAACACGCAGGTTCCCCAAACACGTGTATTTTCATTCCTAAGTGGACATTCATGGGTTCTTTTGTTGTTATAACGATGACGCACACACATGTGCTCACCACCCCTTAAAAAGAATTCGTCCACGAATTCATTTTAAGACTGATCGAAACCAGTAGTCTAATAATAAATTATAACACCCCCTATCCGTCGCATAACATATAGTAGTTGGTCCGGCTGGGTCCCGACGCCATATACCACAAACAGACCGGGTGGTTACTCAATGGAAACCATCCAACCAATCCAACATCCTACACAGAGTCATTCTAGCGGAAGCAGATTTAAAAGTTGTAATTAAAAGAACCCAGCACAAAAAGCATGAATGTCCACTAAACAAACCCAAAGGAATGAAGTACAAATACACAAGTACTGGCCCTAAGGCCTTACAAATTGTTTCCTTCAAAATTACATGTTTTCAAACCTCGGCACGCAGGTCGGCCATACATGGATAAAGAAAACATCCAAACATTAGGCCTTCGAGGGCCGGCACAGCAACTTGGGCTTTAGCCCGCTATTGACTGCTTGGTCCAGCAGCACCTGCAAGCAACAAACCACCGCACGGTGGCAAACAAAAGCAACGGTCAACAATGCTGACTAAATTATAATGATCGCGCCCCCAATTCGGGGCGGCGATGCTCCTTCCATGTAGTTTATTAGCATAACCAAGCAGTATATATATACATTGCATCGCAGACGTTGGCACGCACGGCCACATGCCCCATGCACTCAGGGCACATTCTCGGTGATCTGGTCCATGTCACGTCAATTTCAGCCATATATATTCTGATCTCACCACCGCCACTTTGACGGCCACACTATGAGCATTTTGTCTTCCCGGCATGAGTCACGTCAATTTAAGCCATAGACTGCCGAAGACCCTCATCTATGCCAACCGCAAGTACCACATACCCTTAGGTCTCTTTAACCGAACGACATAGAACGGGTACGGTTCCATCTAACCCATGCTCACATCGCAACGACAATTTAAGCCATATGCGTGGGTCAAACTTCTCCCGAGTCCCGTTTCCGTTACACACTTCACATAACCCAGTTATGTTCAAGTTGGCTACCCGGCCACCATGTTGGCAGAACCATGTGTCTGCCCAGTTTTCCGGGTGCACCTTGGAGTTAATCCCCATGGCTCCCTGTTGCAATCTACCTCATAGATAACCCAAAAAACAAACATTCGCATGGAGTCTTCTCCGGCCATTATGCAATGCAACATCACCGATCCAGACCAACTTGTATGGGTAGTCTTCACACATCATGCCTATGTTCGTTCTCGAATACGGACTCTAAACAGCGGGTACTTTACATATCTACCCGAAGGAACGCCTCAAACTCACCGCACACTCGCGAGAGCGGGCTTCCTATGCAAATGAAGGAGAGCTTCACATGCTCAAGTAGAGGATCGTTACCCTAGTGTTCTTCCTTGACGCCATGGAAATTTAAGCGGATGAAAAGCAACACACTCTCCTTGCCTCCGTAGATCCGAAGTCTGTTCGCGATTTGGAGCTCCGCTAGTGACCGGATCTAGGCTTCTTCTTCCTCCTTTGCTCTCCCCTCTCTCTTGACTTAGAAAGAGAACCACTCAACTAAAAATGAGGGTTTCAAAGGCCCAATCCCGGGTATATCCCAGTAGGAACAACCCCGAATCGTCGGATCCCAAAATAAGGAAATTAATGGCTACGATTCGTAGCTGAAAAGTAAAACATGGGCCGAACACGGCCTGCGACACGCCTGTGTCCAGGTCTGTGTCCCTCTTTCGCCGTCAAAATCGATGCATCTCGAAAAACCCACGGGCATCCGAAATGCCCGTGTTCGACCTGACACGCCCATGTTCCAACTAACACGGCCGTGTGGTTGGCCGTGTACCCCCATCGACACAGCCTCCAAGATATCCCGAGACTCACACGGGTCTTGGGCACGCCCGTGTCCTATTCGACATGCCCGTGTCAAGCCCAAACAGGCCTGGGCTCCAGGCCGTGTTCACTGTCTCGACATTTCGTCGAGCGAAGTTCGTCGACACCTAACACGGCCTTGGACACGCCCGTGTCCTAGGCCGTGTTCCCTGTCTCGACACATTGTCGAGCGAAAATGTCGACTCCCCGGGCCGATCGTCGACACGGGCTCGATACGCCCTGAGACATGCCCGTGTCTCAGGCCGTGTGCCCCGTCTCGACACATCGTCTAGGGAAAATGTTGACTCCCTAGGCCGATCGTCGACACGAGCTCGACACGCCCTGAGACACTCCCGTGTCTCAGGTCGTGTGCCCCTGCCAAATACTAGATTTGGCCCAAAACGCCTCCCGTCGCTCTTTTGAGTTTCGAGGCGTTACAACCCAAAAACCCGTGCACTCAGGGCACATTATCGGTGAATCCAGTCAATTTTGTGGCTTCACCACCATCCCCGGGATGGCAACATCATGAGAATTTTAGCCTTTCTGACCAACGTCCAAGGCTCTCGACTATGCCAACGGTCAGTCCCTCTTTGGGTCTCTCGCACCAAACCACATAGCCCAGGTCCGATTCCACTTGCTAGTTGCTCACACCACGTAGTCACCTTAAGCCGTACGCATGAGCCAAGCTTCTATCGGATCCTGCATCAATTCCAAACATCACATAACCCAGTTATGTACAAGGCCGGCTCCCCGCCCGCTAAGTTAGAAGAACCACGTTTCCGCTCAGGTTTTCCAGGTGCACCTTGGAGTTAATCCCCAAGGATCCCTGCTACAATCTACCGCGTAAAACCCGAAAACACAAAGCACGAAGTCTTCTCCGGCAAACCATACAAAAAGCAACATCACCGATCCAGACCAACACGTCCGGGTAGGCTTCACACACAATGCCTATGTCTGTACTTCGATTCCGGACTCTATATGCAACACAAGGGGGACTATTCCCGTCAACACCAAAGAACACCGCACACTCGCGAGAGCGGGTTTCCTTATGCAAAAGAAAGAGAGATTCACATGCTCAAGTAGAGAATCGTTACCCTTGTAGTACGCTTTTTTGTCATGGAAATCTATACAGATAGAAGGCTTCGCAATGGAATTTCCTCCGCAGATCCGGTCTCGGTTCTCGAATCGGTGCTCTGATGCTCCTCCGGCGGCCGGAATCCTCCTCTTCCTTCCTCCTTGCTCTCTCCTCTCTCTAACTCCTTAGGAAGAGAATGTTAAAGAGAAAATGAGGAATTAAACCTCAATTCCCGGCCTTAACAAAGCAGGAACACATCTGGGCCGTCGGATGTTATTTAAAGAAAACGAACGGCTCAGATCCGTCCAAAAATCTATCAAACCTGGGCCAAACACGGCCTTGCACACGGCCGTGTCCCAGGCCGTGTGTCTTGAACGAGACACGATCGTCGAGCACAGAAAAGGACACGGGTCGAGACACACCCGTGTCTCAACCTAACACACCCGTGTCGGTTCCCGACACGCCCGTGACCTAGGGCGTGTTGTAACGCCCCCATCCGTCACATGGTATATAACAGAAGGTCTAGCTGGAACTCGATGCCATATACCACAGGCAGTCGGAAGGGTTACATAAGAATATACAAACTATCCAATTAAGACTACACGTCCTACACAGAGCATTCTAGCGGAAGCTTTTAAAGTTAAAAGAACTCAAAACTTAAATCCAATAAACATGAATGTCCACAACCAAAATCACTGGAATGAAACCCAAATACACTAAAAGGGTACATGACCTTATGTCCTTACAAATGTTCACTTAACAAAATAGTGTCTTACATACATCGGCTCGCAGGCCGACCACACATGTCAAAGTAAAAACAAATATTCTATTTGGCCTTCAAGGGCTAGCACAGCAACATGGGCTCCAACCCGCTATTTGGTACTCGGCTCCGCAGCACCTCCAAGCACAATTCCACCGCACAGTGACAAACAAAGCAATGGTCAACCAAAAGCCGACCAAATTATAATGACCCCGCCCCTTACTCGGGATGGCGGTGCTCTTTCCCTGCATAACATTAGCCCAGCTAACAATAAAGTGCAATAATATACTTCACCACAGGTGTAGGCTCGCACGGCCAAACACCCTGTGCACTCAGGGCAAATTAACGGTGAATCCGGTCAATTCTGTGGCTTCACCACCATCCCAAAGATGGCAACCATGTGAGTATTTAGCCTTTCTGACCACCGTCTAAGACTCCCAACTATGCCAACGGCCAGTCCCCTTTTCGGGTCTCTCGCACCGAACCACATATCCTAGGTCTGATTCCACTTGCCCGCTGCTCACGCCGCCTAGTCAATTTAAGTCCTATGCGCAGGACAAGCTTCTCTCGAATCCCAACATTTCCAAACAATCATATAACCCAGTTATGTTCAAGGCCGGTTCCCAGACCGCCAAGTTAGCAGAATAATGATTCTGCTCAGTTTTCCGGGTGCGCCTTGGAGGTAACCTCCAAGGATCCCTACTGCAATCTACCGCATAGAAACCCGAAAACCTAAAGCACGGAGTCTTCTCCGGCAAATCATAACAAATGCAACATCACCGATCCAGACAATACACGTCCGGGTAGGCTTCACACACAATGCCTATACCCGTACTTACGATTCCGGACTCTATATGCAACATATGGGGGACTATTCACATCAACCCCAAGGAACACCACGCACTCACCGCACACTCGCGGGAGCGGGATTCCCTATGCAGAAAGAAAGAGCTTCACCTGCTCAAGTAGAGAATCGTTACCCTTATAGTCCTCTTTGGCACCATGGAAAAACTACACGGATGGAAATCTTCGCAACGAACTTTCCTCCACGGATCCGCTCTCAGATCTCAAAATGGTGCTCCGATGCTCCGCCGGCGGCCGGAATCCCTTCCTTCTTCCTCCTCTTTCCAACTCCTTGAGAGAGAGAATGGTTGGAGAGAAATGAAGGATTAACTCTCCTATTCCCGGCCTTAACAGAGTAGGAAACTATCTGAGCCCTTGGATCTCAATTAAAGAAAACGAACGACTCAGATCTGCACAAAATTCCCCAGACCTGGGCCGAACACAGCCTCGCACACGACCGTGTCCCAGGCCGTGTGCCTTGATCTAGGCACGATCGTTGAACGAAGGAAAGGCACACGGGCAAAGACACGCCCGTGTCTCACCTGACACGCCCGTGTCGGGTCCTCGACACGCCCGTGATCGGGGGCGTGTTACGCATAACTGCCACGCCAACCGACACGACCCAACTGAACACGGGTATGAACATGGGTAGACACACGCCCGTGTCAAATGACACACCCGTGTCATGAAGCCGTGTTCCTGGCCATGTCCTTCTCGGGTTGAAAACGACCAAAAATCACCAGCCAGACACGGCCTTGGACACGCCCGTGTCCTAGGCCGTGTACCCCAATACCGGCACCAAAAATCCCTTTTTACGCGACCGACTCAAATACGATTTTCGGGGCGTTACAAATCTCCCCCACTTAAGGAATTTCGTCCCGAAATTAAGTAAAGGTACACAAATCTAAATAATTTCTGAGTGGAATAACTCGGGGTATTCCTCCAACATAGCTTGTTCTCGCTCCCATGAAAGCTCCTCACGTCTGCAATTATCCTAACGGACTTTAACCATTTGGACTTCCTTGTTGCGGAGTCGCTTGACTGCAATGTCTTCAATACGTACTGGCTTGACCCTTGTTAATTCATAATCAAACGGTACTTGATTCTCCGCAATGATCTGCGAAGGCTCTTGCACCGCCTTACGCAACACCGATACGTGGAACATGTCATGTAGCCCACTCAATTCCGCCGTCAGCTTCAATCTATACACCGCCTCGCCAACACGCTCCAGGATTTCAAATGGTCCAAGGTATCTCGGACTCAACTTCTTCAAGCGTCGAACCCGCGAGACACCTTTGAACGGCTTAATTTTTAAGTACACCCAGTCGCCAACATTGAACTTCACATTCCTATGTTTGGCGTTATAGTACTTTGACTGTCTATCCTGAGAGATCTTCAACCATTCTTGAATTATCCGTATCACTGAGGTGGCATCTTCCACTGCTTGATGTTTGTAAAGCTTCGACTCGCCCGTCTCCAACCAAGACAACGACGTGCGACACTTTATTCCATACAAGGCCTCGAAATACGCCATTCCAATACTTGCATGAAAGCTGTTGTTATACGCAAACTCCACCATGTGCAGGTGATCTTCCCACTGCTTTCCAAAATTTAGGACGCACATGCGAAGCATGTCCTCCATCGTCCGGTTGACCCTCTTGGTTTGGCCATCCGTCTGCGGATGAAAGGCTGTACTGAACTTTAGCTTAGTACCCAACAGACTATGCACCAACCTCCAGTCATTCGACGTGAAGCGTCCATCTCGATCACTAACAATACTGCGGCGCACACCATGCAATCGTACAATATTCTCCACATAGAGTTTGGCTAACTTTTCCACCGGATCTTCCTTCCTGACCGGGATAAAGTGCGACACCTTTGTCAACCTATCTACGACCACCCAAATGGCGTCGTTTCCCTTCTGTGACTTCGACAAACCATGCACAAAATCCATAGATATGTCGTCGAATTTCCATTCTGGGATAGGTAGGGTATTCCGCCTTCACCAATGCACAAGTACGACACTTGACCACATAAAGTGCTACATCCTTCTTCAAACCCGGCCACCAGAATAATTTCTTCATGTCTCTATACATCTTCATGCTTCCCGGGTGGATTGAGTACTTGGTATGATGAGCCTCATACATCAACTCCTCCCGAAGATTATCCATACTAGGAATGCATAGGTGACCGTCCTTCCTTAGCAAACCATCTTCAACAACAAACTGGGAATTTGGTCCATCCAAAGATTCATCCAAGATCTGCTTCATGTTGTTATCCTGAACCAAAGCCCGCCGAACTCTATCCGCTAGGTCACACTGCACCTCTGTCCAAAACAGTTTCGCCTCGGCACTAGACTGCTTGTCGACGCAAGATATCTCCAAAGCCTGCAACTCATGGACCAATCTCTCATCATATACCGATAACCAGTTGGCCTGATCCGGAGTCCTGCGACTCAACGCATCCGCCACTGCATTTCCCTTCCCAGGCACATAATGTATCTTGAAGGTGTAGTCCCCCAAGAATTCCATCCACCTACGCTGCCTCATATTCAGATCCTTTTGGTCCAACAGGTACTTCAAGCTCTTATGATCGGTGTAAATATCGACCTTCACACCGTACAGGTAGTGCCTCCAAAGCTTTAGAGCAAATATCACGGCCGCTAACTCTAAGTCATGGACCGGATAATTCCTCTCATGAACCTTCAGTTGTCGTGAACCATAGGCTATCACTCTCCCTTGCTGTAACAGAATACAACCCAAACCATTACCCGAAGCATCACTATAGATCTCGAACCCTTCAGTTCCACTTGGCGAACATAAAATAGGCGCCGTGGTCAACCGCCTCTTCAACTCTTCAAAAGCCTGTTCGCACTCTGGAGACCACACAAACTTTTGATCCTTCCTAGTCAACATCGTGAGTGGTAGCGCTATCCGCGAGAAGTTCTCTACGGAGCGCCTGTAGTAGCCAGCAAGCCCCAGAAAACTCCGGACCTCTGCCATTGTAGTCAAAACAGGCCACTCTCGTATCGCCACTATCTTCGCCGGATCTAAAACTATCCCCTCTCCACTAACAATATGACCAAGGAACGCTATCGAGGATAACCAGAATTCACACTTGGAGAACTTAGCATACAACTGATTCGTCCTCAACGTCTCCAACACCATGTGTAGATGATTGTAATGGTCCTCTTCACATTACGAGTACACCAGGATATCATCGATAAATACTATCACGAAACGATCCAGGTACTCTCTGAACGTCCTGTTCATCAGATCCATAAATACGGATGGCGCATTCGTCAACCCAAAGGGCATGACTGTGAACTTGTAATGCCCAAACCGCGTACTGAATGCTCTCTTTTGGATGTCGCTCTCCCTTATTCTCAACTGGTAGTAACCGGACTTCAGATCTAACTTCAAATATACCGTTGACCCAACCAACTGATCAAATAGATAGTCAATCCTCGGGATTGGATATTTGTTCTTCTCTGTAAGCTTGTTCAATTCCCGATAGTCGATACAAAACCGCAAGCTCCCATCTTTCTTCTTAACAAAGAGAACTGGTGCGCTCCAAAGCGACGAACTTGGACGCACATAACCTTGCTCTAGCAACTCATGCAATTGCACCTTCAACTCTGCCATCTCTCTTGGCGCTATCCGATATGGAGAGCGAGACACCGGTTTGGCACCCGGTACCAGCTCAATGGTAAAATCAATCTCCCGCTGAGGAGGGGCTCCTGAGAGATCATCTGGGAACACATCAGGATACCCGGACACAACTGGAATACTGTCAAGACTTGTCTTAGGCGTCAAAGTCTGCACTAGAGTGACAAACAACTCTGCCCCAGACCGAACTGCCTTGAACACCTGAAGGGTTGACATCATAATCTTACCCGACCCCTTCATGCCCGCAAAAGTATTCTCCCGATCAGTGTTCAGACCCAACTTAACTTCCTTATGATTGCAATCAATGCATGCACCCTGATCCGAGAGCCAATCCATACCGAATATTACGTCGAACTCCACTAATGGTAGATCCAACGCCCGCAAATCAAACCCCCGGTCTCCAATCTGAATCTTCATAATGCAAACTCTATCCGCGCGCATCAAGCACCAATTGGGCAGCAACACATCCAACTTGTCTTTTGCCATCGAGGACGGAACCCCGATGCACGGTATGAATTTTTCGGACAAGAAGGAATGCGATGCTCCCGTATCAAACAGGGCTCTCGCCGGAAACTCAAAGATCAACACAAAGCCTAGCACCAACAAAAGTAAGCTAACAAATACGAAGGTAACAACTATGAAAGTTAAACCACTAAAATTTAACTCATACCTGTCACCACGTCCGCTTGCTTTATGGCCTCTTGCAGACCAAGGTTGTAGACTCTAGGCTGGGCTGGAGCATGATGGGCCGCGGTTGACTCCACCGCCTTCCCTTTCTCCTCATAAGTCGCTCCAGACTTCCTCTCGGACTTTGAACGTCCGCTCCAACACTCACGAGCAAAATGCCCCGTCTTCCCGCAGTTGTAGCAAGATCCTGGTACTCGACTTGTAGTTGCCCCCGACGCATCAGCCGAAGGGGCTGAGTTCGAAGTCCTCCGCTTCTTGTTCCACCTGCAGAAACTTGACTTGGCATTTGGCACCTTGAACTCGGACTTCTTTTCTCCTGGGTCCTTCTTCTCTTGAACTTTCTCAACGACCTTCTCCAACGATCGGGCCGAATTGACCAAGTCTAGGAAGTCTTGCGCCTTAGGCCCAACAAGTAGTAACTGTAGGTCGCCGCGTAGACCCTCATAAAACCGGTTGGTCTTCCGTTCTTCTTCCATAAACATAGCACCAGCATAACGACCCAACCGTATGAACTCATGCAGATACTCATCCACGCTTCTGGATCCCTGAGTTAACCCAAGATACTGATTCTCCATCTCCAACTTCTGAGCAGAGGGTATAAATCTGGCTAGGAACAACCTCGAAAATTCCTCCATAGGCACATCAGTAAGCTGCCTACCCACTAAAAGATGAAACTCCAACTCATCCCACCATAGCCTCGCTTCACCCACCAAAAGGAAAGTCGCTATGGTGGTCTTCTGCCACTCCTCAGTTAATGTGGCTATCAGGACTCTTTTTATCGAAGAGAGCCAGTCCTCAGCTTGAGCTGGCGTTCCAACCCCATTGAACCTCGGAGGATTAAAGCCCATTAAATGCTTAAGCTGCTTCTCCGTAGCTCTCCTCGGCTCTACCAGATCAACTGCTACGCGCTCCACCACTCTTGGCTCTGCCGCCCTAATCGGTTCTTGCTCATTCGCAGGAGGTACGCGATGCATTTGCCCTACATGTTGGGCATTTATCATTGCAAATACGGCTTCAGCCACCATCCTGATGGTTTTCGCTGATGGAGGAGTAGTAGGCATGTCTCTTGGTGCACTACTTTTTGCTAATTGCGGACGCTTTGACTGACCAGCACCGCTCCTAGCTGACTATAGTAGCAAAGACACATGATTAGACGGAAAACAAATTGCTAAAAGCAATCATTGGAACACTCAGATTCCACAAAACAAGTGTATTTTTCATTCCTAAGTGGACATTCATGGGTTCTTTTTGATGTTATAACGATGACGCACACATGTGCTCACCACCCCTTAAAAGAATTCTCCCGCGAATTCATTTAAGCCTGACCATAACCAGAAGTCTGATACCAAATTGTAACGCCCACATCCGTCACATGGCATATGACAGAAGGTCCAGCTGGAACCCGACGCCATATACCACAGACAGTCGGAAGGGTCACATAAGAATATACAAACTATCCAATTAAGACTACTCGTCCTACACAGAGCATTCTAGCGGAAACTTTTAAAGTTGAAAGAACTCAAAACTTATATCCAATAAACATGAATGTCCACAACCAAAACCACTGGAATGAAACCCAAATACACTAAAAGGGTACATGGCCTTATGGCCTTACAAATGTTCACTTAACAAAATAGTGTCTTACATACATCGGCTCGCAGGCCGGCCACACATGACAAAGTAAAAACAACTATTCTATTTGGCCTTCAAGGGCCAGCACGGCAACATGGGCTCCAGCCTGCTATTTGGTACTCGGCTCCGCAGCACCTGCAGACACAATTCCACCGCACGGTGGCAAACAAAGCAACGGTCAGCCAAAAGCCGACCAAATTATAATGACCCCGCCCCTTACTCGGGACGGCGGTGCTCTTTCCTTGCATAATATTAGCCCAGCTAAACAATAAAGTGCAATAATATACTTCGCCACAGGTGTAGGCTCGCACGGCCAAACACCTCGTGCACTCAGGGCACATTAACGGTGAATCCTGACCAATCAGCGTTTTCACCACCACCCCCAGGATGGTAACAACATGTGAGCATTTAGCCTTTCTGACCACCGTCTAAGGCTCCCGACTATGCCAACGGCCAGTCCCCGTCTTTGGGTCTCTCGCATCGAACCACATAGCCTAGGTCCAATTCCACTTGCCCGTTGCTCACGCCGCATATACAATTTAAGTCCTACGCACGGGCCAAGCTTCTCTCCGATCCCAAAGGTTTCCAAACAATCTCATAACCTAGTTATGATCAAGGCCGGTTCCCAGACCGCCAAGTTAGCAGAACACGTTTCCGCTCAATTTTTCGGGTGCGCCTTGAAGCTAACCTCCAAGGATCCCTGCTGCAATCTACCGCGTAGAAACCCGAAAAAACCCAAAGCACGGAGTCTTCTCCGGCAAAACATATCAAATGCAACATCACCGATCCAGACAATACACGCCCGAGTAGGCTTCACACACAATGCCTATGCCCGTACTTACGACTCCGGACTCTATATGCAACACAAGGGGGACTATTCACATCAAACCCAAGGAACACTACGCACTCACCGCACACTCGCGGGAGCGGGATTCCCTATGCAGAAAGAAAAAGCTTCACATGCTCAAGTAGAGAATCCTTACCCTTATAGTCCGCTTTGGCGCCATGGAAAAACTACACGGTTGGAAATCTTCGCAACGAACTTTCCTCCACGGATGCGCTCTCAGATCTCAAAATGGTGCTCGGATGCTCCGCCGGCGGCCGGAATCCCTTCATTCTTCCTCCTCTTTCCAACTCCTTGAGAGAGAGAATGGTTGGAGAGAAATGAAGGGTTAACTCCCCTATTCCCGGCCTTAACAGAGCAGGAAACCATCTGAGCCCTTGGATCTCAATTAAAGAAAAGGAACGGCTCAGATCTGCACAAAATTCCCCAGACCTGGGCTGAACACAGCCTCGCACACGACCGTGTCCCAGGCCGTGTGCCTTAATCGAGGCACGATCATCGAACGAAGGAAAGGCACACGGGCAATGACACGCCCGTGTCTCACCTGACACGCCCGTGTCGGGTCCTCGACACGCCCGTGACCGGGGGCATGTCACGCATAACCGCCACGCCAACCGACACGACCCAACTGAATACGGGTACGGACACGGGTAGGCATACGCCTGTGTTAAATGACATGCTCGTGTCATGAAGCCGTGTTCCTGGCCGTGTCCTTCTCGGGATGAAAATGACCAAAAATCACCAGCCAGACACGGCCTTGGACACGCCCGTGTCCTAGGTCGTGTACCCTAATACTGGCACCAAAAATCCCTTTTTACGCGACCGACTCAAATACGATTTTCGGGGCGTTACACGTGTCATAAATAACTGCCATGCCAAATGTCACGTCCCTTGGTGAACACGGGTGGGGACACGGGTATGAACACGCTAGTGTCACCCCTAACACGCCCGTGTCACAACTGTTCACAGCCGTGTTTCCTGCCGTGTCCTTTTCGGGACATAGCCGGCCAACACAGAGAACAACACGGCCTTGGACACGCCCGTGTCCTAGGCCGTGTACCCCTATACAGGCACCAAAAATCCCTTAGGCCTCGACCAGCTCGATTATGATTTTCGGGTTGTTACAGACTGTGAAGACCCTTGTTCCGGGCTTCCCAAAATGTTCGGCAGTGATTTTCACCAGTGAATTGTAGTAAAGAGAACACAATACAAAAGAGTAACACAAAACTTTTTATTTCATTCCTTTATTTATGTACAAGATCATACAGGCGTTTACTCAAAATCTGCTAAACATTTACAGTAATCTTCTGAACGTAGTAATTTGTGACTCTCAGAACCCTCTTCGATTCCTTTATAGACGTTCAACCATACCTTCTCTAACTCTTCCGGTGCGAACCTCCGCCGTACATTTAGAGTTCCACCTAATGTCTGTAAAAAACGAATCCACCGCAGGTTAGTCATACAAATATGACTAGGTGAGATAAATATTTCGTGAAATGTAGTACATGCAAACAATGAAAATACTATCAATATGCATACAATACAATAATGAATAATCCTTCTCAAAGCTGAAATCTTAATTACCCCTTAATTTGAGTTACATAAAATAGGAAATGCTTCGGTGATGCAAACATGAATTGGGCCCCGCCCCCGAAGGACGTAAATGTAAGCTCACCCCTACTGGTGAATCCATCAGTGGACGCGTCCACATCATTGGATTTGAAACCATCACATTTCCCCATGCAGAGTTTTAAATGAATTTTATCTTGTTATGAATAGAAGTTTATAATAAACTGATCCTCTCAGAAATAAATATATCGCTTTCATATTTTTCCCTTGCCCACATTTTATCCCACAATGATATCTTAATGAGTTAAACTCGTATGCACATGCACTTGTGTATTTCATAAAATGCAACAGAATAGGAAAGTAAGTGAATAACTAATTCAAGAAATAAGAAACTCACTATAACTTTGCCTTTCTTTGCATTTCCGTCACGATTTCCTTACGACGCCATCCTCTGTTTTTGAAGTCTTGGGAACCACTGAAATTATACGCATGTTTATTGGGTTGCGTCACTTGGAATTTGTAGCGAAAAGTGCAAAAGATTTAGAAAGATTCGCAAAATCATCGGAAAACAAAAACGATAAATCGAAAAGGCCAAAATCTGATTTTATACGTTGCCGGACAGCTAGAAATATGCCTCGGAATGGGCTAAAAATCAGCCCCCGAATGGACTTCCCGTCCTCTAAAACGTAATTGTACAGCAAGGTATAAAGGTTAACTTGGCTATATCCCAAAAATCAACAATTAAAACCAATAATCAGTCCAAACAAGTAACTAAGTAGAGAAAATAAACTAAACCAGCCAAGAAGAGGAGGTAGAGGCCTGGAAGTAACAGCAGGGAGGCAGAGGCTCGGGAGAAGCTACAAGGAGCAGCGACAACTTTGCAGTGACAACGGCTAAATAGGAGAAGCTCAGGAGTAGCAGGAACCCTAAACAACAGCTGAAGAATGTCAGCAAACTAAGAAGGTTAGGGCAGAGAAGCAGTCAGCCAGTGAAAGAAAAAGAAGAAGAAACCTTGGTGCAGTAGCAATAGCGGGAGAAGAAGAATGGCAGCAACCCTAGTAGAAGAAGATGGAAGCAGCAGCCCTAGTAGAATCATGGGCCCGGAAAATTGACGGCGAAGCTAAAGCAGCTTCGGCACAGGAGCACGGCAACACCGACGCAAATCGCCCGGCACAGAGAAAGGAGAAGAAGAGGAAGATGAAGAAGCTTTCCTTCTGTCGCCACCGAGAAACGAGGAGCAGGAAAAATGTTGGAAATCGTAGAAGCAGGAAGGCAGTGCAGGAGGAGAAGAGCAGACGGCTCGACTTGTACGGTAAAATCAGCAGTTTAGCGGCAACATCAGCCAAAGCACCGCTCCAGGTGTTAATAATCATGTCCAACACATATATGCAACATAGCCAACACACATAGCCAACACAGCCAGCACACATAGACAACACAGCCATCACACATAGCCAAATAAGGCAGCCATCAAGAAAAAAAACCCAATATTATATTCAGCCCACTAAACCAGCAAAGGTAACAAACCCCATGAAAGCCCACATAAAAAAAGTAACCCAAACTCATCCAAAAATATCAAAATGATAAGCAAAACAAAAAAAAAACAAAACAAAATTCGTCAAAATATTGCGACAATATAAATGTGCCTTTTTCATCATTGGGGAGAGAAAAATAAATGATATTCAGTGCGCGAAAAATGAGGGTGTTACATTCATTCCCTCCTAAAAGAACTTTTCGTCCCCGAAAAGATAATATAGATTTATAAGGTGTCATTTACAATATGTACATTTTTATTTTTTACGATATTGTTCTAAATTAAAGGCTCGCGGCATAATTAAACATTCTTCCGGTACTTCTGGAGGAGGAATTGGAGCAGACGCTGGAGCAGGTACAGTGCAGGTGCTGGCGCTAAGGATTCAGTCATCATTTGATATAATTGTCATTGCAGAGGAGGTTGTGAATTGATTTCTTTATTCAAGAGCTTTGGACAATTTTTCTTTGTATGCCCTGGCTGACGGCAATAATAGCATGCCCCAATTAAACATTATCCTTTATGAAAGCGGTTAAACTTGGCGCATTTCGTCGAGCTAGCTTGGGACGTAGTACTGGTTGATGGACCAGGTTGTATCGTCTTAGCAACATCCTTGCCTTGTGTTTCACTTAGAGTTGTATCGTCAAGTCGAACAAATTTTGTGGCGACTAAATTGTTCCACCAATGCTTTGCTGTGCCTTCAAGTAAAAAGGACGCGAGTTCAACTTTCCGATCTTCTGGGCAGCGCATAACTTGGAAAATAGTTTCGATTCGGAGTATCCAATCTTCTGTTTCTAAGGGACATGGGCCTCGTACAAAAGTTGGTGGTTTTAATTCCATAAACTACTTCAGATCGAAGTCCATTTGACGGTATTGGGGCGTCAGAGCTTCTACTCTTGGGGGAAGATTTGGAGGAGGATTCATCGGATGTTGTTGTGGTTGATGGGGTTGATGTTGTGAATTAAAGGCTTCTGCTATTGACAACACAAAATCCGAAGGACGCCGATGGTGTTGACTGCGGCGGCTAGAATAAACTTGAACGGGTTCTTATATACGAAGGTGATTTAATTAAATTAACTTTTGTGTTATATTTTCGTACTGCCTACGACCACACTGAGTGAAAATAAACCTGGCTCTGATACCAATTGTGAAGACCCTTGTTCCGGGCTTCCCAAAATGATCGGCAGTGATTTTCACCAGTGAATTGTAGTAAAGAGAACATAGTACAAAAGAGCAACACAAAACTTTTTATTTCATTCCTTTATTTATGTACATGATCATACATGTGTTTACTCGAAATCTGCTAAAAATTTACAGTAATCTTCTGAACATAGTAATTTGTGACTCTTAAAACCCCCTTTGATTCCTTTATAGACGTTCAACCATACCTTCTTTGACTCTTCCGGTGCGAACCTCCATCGTATATCTGGAGTTCCACCTAATGTCTGAAAAAAATAAATCCACCGAGGGTTAGTCATACAAATATGACTAGGTGAGATAAATATTTCATGAAATGTAGTACATGCAAACAATGGAAATACTATCAATATGCATACAGTACAATAATGAATAATACTCTTCTCAAAGCTGAAATCTTAATTACCCCTTAATTTGAGTTACATAAAATAGGAAATGCTCCGATGATGCAAACATGAATTGGGCCCCGCCCCCGAAGGACATAATTGTAGGCTCACCCCTACTTGTGAATCCATCAGTGGATGCCTCCACATCATTTGATTCAAAACCATCACATTTTCCCATGCAGAGTTTTAAATGAATTTTATCTTGTCATGAATAGGAGTTTATAATAAACTGATCTCCTCAGAAATAAATATATCGCTTTCATATTTTTCACTTGCCCACATTTTATCCCACAGCGATATCTTAATGAGTTAAACTCATATGCACAAGCACTTGTGTATTTCATAAAATTCAACAGAATAGGAAAGTAAGTGGATAACTAATTCAAGAAATAAGAAACTCACTATAACTTTTCCTTTGTTCGCATTTCCGTCACGATTTCCTTGCGACGCCATCCTCTATTTTTGAAGTCTTGGGAACCATTGAAATTATACGCACGTTTATTGGGTTGCGTCACTTGGAATTCGTAGCGAAAAGTGCAAAAGAGTTATAAAGATTCGCAAAATCATCGGAAAACAAAAATGATAAATCGGAAAGGCAAAAATCTGATTTTATACGTTGCCGGACAGCTAGAAATATGCCTCGTAATGGGCTAAAAATCTGCCCCCGAATGGACTTCCCATCCTCTGAAACGTAATTGTCCAGCAAGGTATAAGTTAACTTGGCTATCTCCCAAAAATCAACAATTAAAACCAATAATCGGTCCAAACAAGTAACTAAGTAGAGAAAATAAACTAAACCAACCAAGAAGAGGAGGTAGAGGCCTGGAAGTAACAGCAGGGAGGCAGCGGCTCGGGAGCAGCTACAAGGAGAGGCGACAACTTTGCAGTGACAACGGCTACACAAGAGAAGATCAGGAGCAGCAGGAACCCTAGACAACAGTTGAAGAACAGCAACAAACTAAGAAGGTTAGGGCAGAGAAGCAATCGGCTAGTGAAAGAAAAAGAAGAAGAAACCTTGGCGCAGTAGCAGTAGCGGGAGAAGAAGAATGACAGCAGCCCTAGTAGAAGAAGAGGGAAGCAACAGCAGCCCTAACAAAATCATGGGCCCGGAAAATCGGCGGCGAAGCTAAAGCAGCTTCGGCACAGGAGCATGGCAACGCCGACGCAAATCGCCCAGCACAGAGAAAGGAGAAGAAGAGGAAGATGAAGAAGCTTTCCTTCTGTCGCCACCGAGAAACGAGGAGCAGGAAAAATGTCGGAAATCGCAGAAGCAGGAAGGCAGTGCGGGAGGAGAAGAGCAGACGGCTCGACTTATACGACAAAATCAGCGGATAAGCGGCAACATCGACCAAAACACCGCTCCAGGTGTTAAAAATGAAGTCCAACACATATATGCAACATAGCCAGCACACATAGTCAACACATCCAGCACACATAGCCAGCACAGCCAACACACATAGCCAAATAATGCAGCCATCAAGAGTAATAAGCCCAATATTATATTCAGCCCACTAAACCAGCAATGGTAACAAAACCCATGAAAGCCCACATAAAAAAGTAACCCAAACTCATCCAAAAATATCAAAATGATAAGCAAAACAAAAAAAAAAAACAAAACAAAATTCGTCAAAATATTACGACAATATAAATATGCCTTTTTCATCATTGGGGAGAGAAAAATAAATGAAATTCAGTGCGTGAAAAATGAGGGTGTTACACAGACCTTGTGCCAAAGGTTGATGGCGTTACTCCTGTGACTTACAAGTGAGTATATAAGTTGAAGAAGAAGGCGGATGGAAGCATCGAGCGGTACAAGGCTCGCCTTGTAGCTCGAGGTTTTTCACAACAGTACAATGAAGACTATGAATAGATGTTTAGTCTCGTGGCAAAGATGACTTCAGTTCGGGTTGTGATGGCCTTGGGGGCTTGCCAGGGTTTGAAGATGTGGCAGCTAGACGTAAAGAATGCCTTTGTTTACTGGAAAATCGACAACGACATTTTCATGGATCAGCCACTGGGATACATATCTGAAAAACATCTAGACTACGTCTGCAAGCTCCGGAAAGCCCTCTATGGTTTGAAGCAGGCTCCTCGAGATTGGTATGGGAAGATTGCAGAATACCTCCAGTTCTGCGGTTACCTTGCTTCTAATTCAGACTCGATCTTGTTCATCAAGAAGAAGGGGTAGCTTATGATCTTGGTGATGTTACACGTGGATAGCATAGTCATCACGAGTAACTCCAAGGAGGAGGTAGCTAGGCTCAGGGCAGAGTTAGCTATAAGATTCGAGATGATGGACTTGGGTGAGCTCCACCACTTCCTTGGAGTCGAGGTGGAGAGGAAAGAGAGCGGCATACTCGTGTCCCAAAATGGCTATGCAGAACGGATCATTGAGAGATTCGGCATGAGGGAGGGAAAGAGTAGATCTACTCATTTTGATTTTGGCGTCAAACTTCGTCGGGATGTGGGGATGATTCTTCCAGTTCCTTTAGTGTTTCGGGCTCTGGTTAGGAGTCTTATCTACTTGATGATTACAAGACCAGACATTGCTTATGCGGTTGGCTGAGTAAGTGGGTATATGGCAGAACCCAGAAAGCCTCATCTGATGGTGGCAAGAAGTATTCTGAAATATGTGAAGTCCACTTCTGATATGGGTCTCCTTTATGGGAGAGACACAATTTTACTCTTCAAGGATACTCAGATGCTGATTATAGGGGAGATTCAGATGACCAGAGTCAACATCCGGTTATGTTTTCACATGTGGATCAGCTAGTATCTCTTGGTGTAGCAAGAAACAAGACTCGGTGTCCGTCTGAACTACGAAAGCAGAGTACAAGAATTCGGCCTTGGCAGCTCGGGAAGCCATCTAGCTTAGGAAACTAGTAGAGGATGTCTATGAAGAAGTGTGCAGTCCAACTCTGCTTCGCGGTGATAATGAAAGTGCCCTGAAGGTGGTTAATAATCCAGTTTGTCACGCGAAAACCAAGCATATAGAGATTGAGTACCACTTCATTCGGGAGAAGGTGTTGGAGGGATCTATTATGGTTGAGCGTGTGCAGAGTGAGGACAACATCACGAACATCTTCACGAAACTGCTGCCGAAGGTGCCATTTACTCGATTATGGGGATTGCTGGGTTTGGTCACCACTTCTCACATCAAGGGGACTGTTGAAAATCGTGAAGTGAAAGTATGGATTGATCAGGCAGACCGTGTGAACTGGGCAGACAGTCTGGCAGACTGGTGGTGCGGCCTGAGGAGTCTGTATTTGCGGCCTGGTTGGTTTGTCCTTGGTGGTAGCCGTGTGAATGGGTTGATTATCCATGTCTTGGTCAGACTAGTTTGGAGTCCCCACCTCGCTCTATGCAGACAGTTCTTGGAGCTCACGAGATCGGCATTGTCCTGTGCCCTTGATCTTTAGTGCTACGGTTAGGAGGTAACCGCAAAGTTCGTGATAAGGCGAACTGGAGTAGAATAGGCGGACTGTGCAAACTGTTGTTCATGTCTGCAGTTGTCTCACTTGATGTTTTCTGATTGCTGACTTGGTCATGATCTAGGACAAGTCCAAGTTGATCGCAGAGTCTGTTGTGTCTGCTGGTTTACCGGGCGGTTTGTACCTTGGTCGTGGACTTGTCGTTGCGGACTGGAGTGGTGTACGCAGGGTGTGCGGACTGAAGCTATCTGCTGCGGCATATAGACTGGTGCGGAGTCCACAGGGATACAGACTGGCTTCTATCTATCCTTCTTTGATGAAAGACGGATAGGTTGCTGTCCTAGCTTGTCTATATGGACTGGGCAGACTGCTTGGTGCTAGTTGCGAGCTGGGGTGGTGTTTCTATCCACTAGGGCGGTGATCACACTCCTGTCTGTGCCTATAAATAGGACCCCCTGTCACATAATAATTAACTGAATGAACATTAAGTTGAGCGTGGGTAAATTGCTACGGCCTCAGATTTTCTGTCCGCACGGTTTGAGAAGGTTAACCGGTTTGTTGTTTGCAGGTTGTGCGGCTAGCACTGAGAACCCGGGATTTTGGTGCTGACTGCAGTCAGGGATCAATGAAGCTTGCAGATAACAATCAGTGGTTTTGCAGCAGGTCGTATTTGCAACCAGCCTGAAAGTGCAGCTAGATCTGATATACTCTAGAGGGGGGTGAATAGAGTATATGATGCTTTGAAACTTTTTACAACAATTGTTGTAATATGAGTGAGCAGGGAAGCAATTAAAAATCTAATCACAGAACTATACTAATCAAAAGCTAATCACAGAATAATCAAGGCCAGAAACAAAAATAAAAACAAGCAAAACCAGAGGACATAAGGAAATATAGTGGTTCCCCTAAACTTGGGTACATCCACTCTTCTACCACCCTAGGTAGGAATCCACTGCAGGATGAGTTGATCAGGTGTCCTGGGCACCAATGAGCTTTTGATAAGGTGCTCAAAAACCAAATCAGATTTTTTGATCAGGTGTCTTGCCACCAATGAGCTTTTGACAAGGTGCTCAAAAACCAAGCTCAAACTTTTGAAGGGAGTTTGAGAAACCCATTACAGAGAGGGGGTGAGAGAGTGATGGAAGTCTTCTCTTTCTCAAACAACTGAGAAGACTATATGGATTGTTGATGTCAAAGCTCCCCCTGAATCCTTGAGATCTTCAGGAAAAGAAGCTTTGCTGAGGGTGATAGGCCTTCAAAACTTGAGCTCCAGCAAAAGATGATTCCAGTAACAGCTGAAATGTTGAATGTCTGGAGTCTTGAAATATGTTGGCCTTGAACACTTGAAAACTAGAGAGATCTGAAGATTTGTTGATCTCCTTGGATGAGTGTTCTTGAGAATTCTTTGAGACAGAATATTTTGTTGAAGATTATTGATGTCTGTCTGTGTGTGTCTGTGTATCTCTGTAATCTATCTTAGAGATTCAAAAATTCTTCTCTTTTATTCTCTGGTATTGAACAAAACATTCTCTGAGAAGAATAGCCGTTGGTCTGCATTAATTGCATCCTTAATTGCAAAATCTCTTCCGGAGGAAAGTCCATAGAAATATTCCTTGAAACTTGGTCCAGAAATGAATGAAAACGGCTAGGAGATCTTCAGAATTAATTACAGAATAACTCCTTAACTGATTTGAATTTGAATCTAGAAACATCCTTGAAGTTATCTGAAAACTTCGAACTGAGCTCTGCTATCGTTGAACTGAGCTCAGCGATATGGACTAATACAGCAGCAAAATATCGTCGATCTGAGCTCAAAGATCGTCGAACTGAGCTCAGAGATAGAAATCCAAAGCTGAGTCAAGATCGTCGACTTGAGCTCACCGATCGTCGAATGGAGTTCGACAATATGATGAGGTTGAGCTCAGCGATCGTCGAATGGAGTTCGACGATCTGTCGAAGTTGAGCTAGACGATCGTCGATCGGAGTTCGACGAATCGTCGTGCTGAGCTCGACGATATGACTTAGTCTCCAAACAGAAAATCTTGGTCTTCAGGGCAGCTTCCAAACCTAGACTTCTAACCCTTAGACTCAATTCTAATTGACCTATTGAGCTATACAGGAGGTCAAGCATTGATTCCTAGAGACATAGTGATCCTGACCCAAATTAGTAATAGGGTGTTCCAACAATCTCCCCCTATTTGGGTTAGGATTACTATTTACAAACTTTGGAAAAATTTAGATAACATACAAGCAACAAAATAGAAAAGCAACAAGCTACACATTGCAGAACCACAGAGATATATAACATCCCAGATAGTAAACAGAAATCACAGAGAATGTCACCTTACATTGTCATTTCTTTTCCTTGCCCTTAACAAGTTTGATCTCTCTGTTGGGATTGAGGGCTTCTTTCTTTGTTCTGGTATCATCTGCTGCACCTAAAGATGTTTGCTGTTTAAGCCTGGGAACTACAGCTTCAGGATGCAATTCCATATACCTGTCAGAATCAAAGAACTTGCTTGATGCATATCTTTCTAGCTCTTTCTTTCTCTGTTCAGACATTGTTGAGATGTTGGAGGAATTTTTTCCTTGCTCTCTAGCCTTTCTGATCTGATCTAGTGCAGCTAGTTCTTTTAATCTTGCAGTCCAAGCAGCTGGATTGTTCTCAGGGTCCTCAAAAGGTACTGGGGGCTCATATCTGTTAGAGGGATTGTCTTGAGGAGGCCTGGAAGACACAGTTTCTTTCAGCTTATGTGGTATCGGTTGAAATTTGTCCTCCCCTAGAATATGGGTGTTGCCTTGAGTAACCTTTGGAGTAGACTTGGAGATCTCTTTGATTTCCTCTGTATCCTCCTCTCCTGGATTGAGAACCCCTGGATTGGCTTCCCCTATTATAGGATCTAGCATGAGGCTGATAGGGGGCCTGACTTCTGGCTGGGGGTTGAGCTGCAGAGCTTCCACCTGCACCTGCATCAGGAGGAGGTGGTGGAGGAGGATGAGAGTGTTGGAATTGTGAGGAACCCTTTTCATATTTTCTCTTCGTTTTCATTGCCTTCAGCTGATTCTTAGAGTACTGCATCCAGTGCTCAGTGATAGGGCAGTCATGAAGAATGTAGTATGGAATATCATTGTTGTCTTTGACCTTGGCAGGAGGTACTCTCTTCATGGCTTTGCTCCTTGCCTTTCTTTTCCTGGCAATGGTAGCAGAAGAGTCATCAGAGTCTGTTCTAAACTCATCACTTTCAGAACTCTGGTCATCATACAGAGCATCTATTTTCTTCATCAGATCCTTCTTGAGCTGTACAGAAGCAGATGAGGCAACAGAGGGTGTAGCAGCAGGTGTTGAAGCAGTAACAGCAGTGACAGCAGCAGATATTAAAGGTGTTGCAATTGGAGTAGAAGCAGTAATAACAGCAGCAGCAACTATAGGCTCTAGAGAAGTGACAGCAGCAACAACAGTCTCACTAACAGCACCATCAATAGTGGAGAAATCATCAGAAACTGCATAAGGCTCAAACTCAGGTGCCTCTGACATAAGAATTTCCTTGGAAATTGGCTCAATAGCAATAATAGAAGTTTCAGCAGCAGTATCAACATTTTCAGCAACAGTAGAGGCAACAATATCAGAAGCAACAATAATGCTTTCATCAGAAGAAGCAGCAGCATACACTGAGTTGACAAAAGAGGTGATGATGCTTGGGTCACAGCAAGAAAATGGCACAAGTGCCTTGGATAGATCCTCTGGAGGCTGGACAGCAACTGGCTCTGGCAGACAGCTGAAATAAAACTGATCAAAGTTTGATAGCAAAGACCTGAGGTCTATTGCAAGGACTGCAGCAGGAGGAAATTATGCTTGAGGCACAACAACAGCAGCAAGAGCAGGAGCTGAAGAAGCAGCAATAACAGCAGCAGCAGCAGACATACTCACAGAAACAGCAGCAATAGCAGCAGCAGCAGCAGTAAGACTCACTTCATAGGGCATCTCCCCCTGCCTAGATTCAGACAAGGCTGGATCAAGGCACACTGCTGTAGGGGCTGCCTAAGGGAATAGAGATGAGAGCCTGGCAGAGAGAGCTGCCACTGACAGGTGTAATGGAGCCAAGGTGGTCTCCAAAAGAAGAGATAGCCTAAGGGCTAGCAGTTCATACAACCTGTCAGCAAGGGCTGAGATGTCCACTTGCTCAAGGTTGACTGGAGCAGAGGTAGAAGATGGAGGAGCAGCTGAGGGTGAAGGTAGTGGAGAGCTGGAGGAGTGGGGCAGGGATGGCTGAGGTGTGGGTAAGGTGGATATGGAGGATAGTGGGATATAGATAGATGGGGTGAATGTGGGTTGGTCAATGATCTGTTGTAGAAGGTCTTGATAGGAAGTGGAGGATGAGGGTAGCTTAGGAGGAGAGGATGGTGAATCATCCATAAAGGAATCATTAATGAGGGTGAAGGATGGAATGGAGGGTGATGAAGTGGCATCTGGTTGAGGGTAGGAGAATAATGGATGGAAGTGGTCTTCTGGTGTTGGTAGAATAGGTACTGGAGATGGTGTGGATGTTGGAGAGGGGCTGGAGATGATGATGGTGGATGGAGTTTGAATGGTGGATGGCATGGGAAGAGATGGAATTGGAGGAGGAGGAGGAAAGGAAACAATAGTAGGCAGGTCATCTGCAGGGGCAGAGACCTGTGAGGAAGTCACTCTGAGAGTCCTTGTGCCTGAAGGAGTGCTGGAGGAGGGCCTGCTGGGCTTGCTGATTTATCTGTCCCATTTTCCAAAGAGGGCACAAGACAGTCTCTTGGAAGCATTAATATGGATTCCAGAGGAGACCAGCAAAGCAGGGCACCTGTGCTGCAGAAACACGCCAATAATCCTTCCAAAGTTGACAAAAACTTTGTTGATTTTCTTCTTGATAAGGTCAAATAAGACTTCTCCCCAATTCAGATTTTTCCTGTCTACAAGGGCTCCTATGAGGCAGAGCTGATACCTTGAAATTCTATCATGTGCAGAGTGCTTAGCCAGTAGCACTTTCCCAACAACATCTGCCATGAATCTGTATTCCACAGACAGGTTCTTTTTCAAAAGCTTGCTAGGGTTAGCCTCTGAATGACCCATTCTGGCAAGCAGGTCAGAATACTCTTCTCCAGACAGGTCAGCAGTATCTTCACCATTTCTCAACTCAAAAACCTCTGATAAAATTTCTAGGGTTAGAGGTACCTGTGTGCCAGATATTGACCCAACAATGGTGGAGTTGTCCTGATTGTGGGCAGTGTAGACCCATTCCTTGATCTCATCAGATGCAAGCTTGATCCTTGTGGTCATAATTGCTGTCAGGTTCTAGTCTTTGAATAATCCCAAAATATCTTGAAAGACCTGGTCGGTTATGCTGAAGGATTTCATGTCAATGTCGAAGCCAGCATCAAACTTCATGGCAACAAGAACAGCAACAGACACAGCCATGGGTACCTGCAAAAATTTAACAAACAAAACGACCAAGTGCAGAATTGTTTGGAGGGAAAGAAAATTCTTGCAGAGAAATCGAAAGTGCAAAGGAGAACGACGGCAAAAAATGAATTTTATATTAGGGTTCGACGCAGAATTGGAAAGATCGTTGAACTCAGTTCGACGATCGAGGCTACTAAAGGAATCTGAAGAGTCTTCAACATCGTCGATCTCCGTTCGATGATATTGGAGAGCGTCGAGCTCTGTTCGACGATCGTTCAAAGAACAAAATCATCGAGCGTTGTTCGACGATCGTTGACCGGAAGAGATAGTTCATACTATCTGAGAGACGCTGAACTCAGGTCGATGATTTTGGAAATCGTCGATCTCCATTCGACGATCTTGGGGCAAATCGTCGAGCGCAGTTCAGAGATCAGAAAAACTCTAGACACTAAGAAAAATCAAGATGTTTGCTTAGTCTTGGTCAATTTTAAGCTTTCAAAATCTTGGATATTATTATTTAAGACTTCCTCCATCTAACATTCCTAACTGATTTAGGAAGAAGGTGTGTTTCTTTTCATCCAAGGGTTTGGTGAAAATATCTCCCCTTTGTAAATCAGTTGGGATATATTGTAGTTCAATTTTATTCTTTTCAACATTATCCCTTAGGAAATGATGCCTAATCTCTATGTGTTTTGTCCTACTTTGGAGGACTGGATTTTGAGCTATAGAAATAGCACTGGTGTTATCACAAAAGATTTTAGACTTCTCTAAGTTGTAGCCATAGTCTAGGAGTTGGTTTTGAATCCACAAGATTTGTGAACAGCAACTGCCTGTAGCCATATATTCAGCTTCAGCAGTTGAAGTTGACACAGATGTTTGTTTCTTACAAAACCAAGAGACAAGTCTGTCATCAAGGAACTGACAAGTTCCACTGGTGCTTTTCCTGTCAATTCTGCATCCAGCATAGTCAGCATCAGAGAATCAAGTTAAATCAAATGCTGAATCTTTTGGATACCAGAGACCTAGATTTGGACAACTTTTAACATACCTGAGAATCCTCTTTACTAGTGTTAGGTGTGACTCTCTAGGGCTTACTTGGAACCTAGCACATATTCATGTAGCAAACATTATATCTGGTATACTAGCTGTAAGATACAGTAAAGAGCCAATCATTGCTCTATATATTGTCTGATCAACAGGTTTCCCATGTTCATCAGCATCCAATACAGCATTAGTAGGCATGGGTGTTTTCATACAAGATGCTTCAGACATACCAAATTTCTTAACCAATTCATGTGCATACTTGGTTTGAGAAATGAAAATGCCTTCAGCATGCTGTTTGACCTGCAATCCTAGGAAGAAGGATAGCTCACCCATGCTACTCATCTCAAATTTAGAATGCATCAGGTTAGAAAACCTTATGCACAATTTGGAGTCAGTAGAACCAACAAGAATATCGTCTACATAAATTTGTACTAGTAGGGTATGAGACTTATGGGTTCTAATGAAAAGAGTTTGGTCTACTCTACCCCTTATAAAACCATTTTCCAAGAGAAAGCATACTAGGGTCGCATACCATGCTCTAGGAGCTTGCTTGAGACCATATAATGCTTTGTTCAATCTAAGAACATAATCAGGATAAGTTGGAGAGATAAAACCTGGAGGTTGTCTGACATATACTTTCTCTTTGATGTCTCCATTTAAAAATGCATTTTTGACATCCATCTGATATACCTTGAAGCCTTTATGTGCTGCATAGGCTAAAAATATTCTGATGGCTTCTAATCTTGTAACTGGTGCAAAGGTCTGGTCATAGTCTATTACTTCTTATTGAGAATATCCCTGAGCAACTAGCCTTGCCTTGTTCCTTATAATTACTCCTTGATCATCCAGTTTGTTTCTGAATACCCACTTTGTTCCAACAATGGAATGATCCTTGGGCTTTGGCACTAGTTCCCATACTTTGTTCCTCTCAAATTGATGCAACTCCTCTTGCATTGCAATAATCCAGTGTGGATCTTGCTCTGCATCTTGAATGGACTGAGGTTCAATTTGAGATAGGAAGCAGGTGTGCAACAGGTTTTGGTTGACCTGATTTCTGGTTTGCACACCAGTTGAGATGTCTCCAATTATTTGGGAAATTGGATGGTCTCTTGATGTTATTAAATCAACAGGGGGTGTTGATTGTTCACCAACCTGTGTTGTTGTTTCCTCTTGTGGTACAACAACTGGCTCTTCAAGTTGTTCTTCAATATGTTGAGCACTTTCTTCATCTTCACTGCTTTCATCCCCTTGAGTAACCTGTAACTTGTTCAAGTCTTCAACTAGAGAATGTTCCTGCAAAGGTTCTATGGTAGAGGAAATCTTCTCCTTGAAAGACATGTTAGATTCATCAAATGATATGTGAACAGATTCCTCAATATTTAAAGATGATTTGTTATAGACCCTATAAGCCTTGCTGATCATGGAGTATCCCAGAAACACTCCTTCATCAGCTTTAGCTTGAAATTTTGCTAAATATTTCTTGTCATTGTTATGAATGTAGCAAATACAACCAAAGACTCTAAAATAATCAACTTTAGGTTTCTTCCCTTTGAGTAATTCATAGGGAGTCTTTCCCTTTAGTTTATGTATCAGACTTCTATTCAGCACATAGTTGGAGGTGTTCACTGCCTTTGCCCAAAAGAATAGAGGTAGGTGAGCATCTGACAACAATGTAGTGGCAGATTCAATAAGGGTTCTATTTTTCCTTTCAGCTACCCCATTTTGTTGAGGAGTTCTAGGAGCTGAGAAAGTATGCCTGATCCCTTCACTCTGACAGAACTCTTGTATAAGAAGAGAATCAAACTCTGTCCCATGATCACTTCTGATCAGGGCAATGTGAGTATTGAACTCAATCTGTATACATTTGAGAAACTTTGTCAGACACTTAAAGTTATCAGACTTCTTCCTTAGAAAGAACACCCAAGTGAATCTAGAGAATTCATCTACAACTACTAAAGTGTAGGATTTCCCTCCTAGGCTTTGTACTGTGATGGGTCTAAAAAGATCCATGTGTAACAGATACAGTATCCTAGGTGAATCACTCTTATTAAGTGACTTAAAGCTGTTTCTAGTTTGCTTGCCTAATTGACAAGCCCTGCAGAGTCCTTCCTTCTTGTAGGGGCCAGAAGGTAGTCCTCTAACAAGGTTGTCCTTAGATAGCCTAGCAATAGTTCTAAGGTTTATGTGTCCTAGTCTCTTATGCCGTAAAATATTTGGTCTACAGACAGAATTAAACAAGTAAATATCTACATCAGTTGAAAGAAAATCTATTAGATAGATGTTACCTTTCCTCTTACCTGTCAACACAATTGTGTTGTCTTCTGACTTGATTTTGCATAAGGCTTTGCTGAAGGTCACCTGGTAGCCTTCATCACACAGCTGACTGATGCTTATTAAGTTGTGCTTCTGTCCTTCCACATAAGCTACCTTCTTGAAAGTTACTGATCCAATCTGGACTGCACCATATCCTTTAGTCTGTCCAAAATTTGAATCACCAAAGATAACTTTGGGTCCAAGCTTGGCTCTAAAGGAAGTGAGGTTGTCCTTGTTCCCTGTCATGTGCTTAGAGCACCCACTACCAAAGTACCATTGCTGGTTAGATGTTGGATAGGTCTTCACCTGCACATAAGACAATTCATTTATTTTTGACCCAGTTTACCTTGGGCCTAGGTTGATAACCTTTAAATTCTGAAATGAAAGACATCCCAGGTTGACTCTTATATCCTTCAGGATGATATCTCCTTGGAGGTATAATCCATTCAGTATAAGGGTTAAGGATTTGGGATGAAGGACCCTTAGGATTGGATTTTGATTTGCCCTTGAAAAATTTTCTAGAGCTCTGACCTCTGTTCGACGATCTTGGAGCTGCGTTCGACGATCTTGGGTCAGATCGTCGAGCTCCGTTCGACGATCGACTATAGCTGAGATCAGGTACTTGAGATCGTCGACCTGCGTTCGATGATTTTGCTTGAGATCGTCGATCTGCGTTCGGCGGTAGTCGATCTCCGTTTGGCGATCGTCGAGCTCCGTTCGGCGATTTCTGCTGGGACTTAGTTTTCTGGGGCAGATCAGAATTTTTCCTAGCAACCTCTACAACTCCCTTTCCTTTGTCAGAAATGAATTTGATTGGAGTTGTTAGAACTATGGGTTGGCTAGATGAAGCACCCAAGCCTAGTGTACTATTGAATCTGGAGTTCACTGTGCTTGTGATGTCCATCAGCTTGATGCTTTTACCATTAAGGGATTCTTCAAGCTTCTTGGCCTCAGACAACTCACTTTTCAGTGAAGCTATCTGCTCCCTACAGCACTCCAACTCCTGAGAGAGTTTGAGGTTTTCTGACTTTAAAGTATTGTGTTCAGATAATTGATTTTTGAGAGAGATAATTTCTTTCTCAGACTTTAGCAGGTCTAAACACAATGCTTTAAATTCAGATTTAAAGTCCTCTGAATTAAAATCAAAAGAGCTGATTACCTGATCTTTTTCAGGTTGAGTCTCTGAATCTGACTCTGACTCCTCTTCTTCTGAATTGTGCTGTGAGGCATTGATTGCCATCATGCAGAACTCTTTCTCTTCTGCATCATCTTCATCATCACTGGAGCTGGATGATGCTTCTGAGTCTTCTTCAGTCTCACTCCAGGATTCAGCAACAAACCCCTTTCTTGTATGTTTGTTTTTGCTTGATGAGGGTTTGCCATTGCCATTCCTCTTGGAGTCTTTCTCCTTTCTTCTTTCTTTCCTGTCCCTTCTGTCCTTGTTTTTGTTTTCTGGACAGTCAGGAACTATGTGCCCTGGTTTCCTGCAACCAAAGCAAATAATGTCTTTATTATTATTATTGATGGACTTGTCATACCTTGGCTTATCATGTTCCTTGTATGATCTCCTTCTGAAGTCCTTTCTGGCCATCTTGTAAAATCTTTTGGCCAACAGACTGAGCAGTTCATCATTGCCTGTGGCTTTGTCTTCAGGCTGATCTTCAGTTGCCTTGAAGGCTATGGTCTTCTCTTTTCTTGTGGCTGGTGAGGCAGCCTTCTGTTCTTCTTCTCTATTCTTGATGAGTAGCTCATAAGATTTGAGCTTACCCAATAGAGCTTCAGTGGTGATCTCATTCAGACTTCTGGCATCCTTAATTGGCCAGATTCTTGAATCCCAAGTGCTAGGGAAGCACATTAGAATCTTGTCATTGAGTTCAGTTAGGGAAATCTCTTTGTCTAATGTTCTGAGTTCACTGACAATTAGACTGAGTCTGTTGTACATATCTCCCACTGACTCAGTTTCTCACTTCTTGAAATTCTCATATTGAGATATGAGGTGGGATCTCCTATCCTTTCTCTCATCAGCTGAGCCTGAGACTATTTCTGAGAGTTTGTCCCAAATTTCCTTTGCTGAATTACATTCAACCACCTTTTGAAATATGTCATCAAATATTGTCTGGGCTAAGATGTTCATAGCCTTGGCATCAGCTACCTTCCATCTCTTGATATCAGCATCTGTTCCTGATGGAGGTGGAACAGCATTTGTACTTGTGTTCTCTGGGGGTCTTGGACACACTGTCAAAACAGAATTAAAAATATCTTCATCAATAGAATTCATGTACAGTCTGATCCTTGCTTTCCAAAGTGCAAACTTGGATAGATTGCACACTGGAGGTCTGATGCTAGCATAATCTTTGTTTTGGGCCATGATATGTGAAAACAAAATCTAATAATAAATACAACAGAAAAACAGATCTAACTTGGGATCTTTGGGTTCAGGTGTTGAATTCTGTGAAGTGAAAGTGATGAATGGAAGGCTTGGGAAACCTATCCGCGCGGACTACGCGGACTGGGTTGGCGGACTGCTAGGTCGGCAGGGATGTTGCAGGCGGTTTGCTCTGTGGCGGCCTGGGCGGTCTGTTCGCGCGGACTGCGCGGACAGCAGCGGCGGTCTGACAGGGCCAGTGTATGCTCAGCAGGCGGTTTACTCCCAGGAAGTAACGGGCGGATAGAATGTTATCCGCGGAGTCCGGCTTGAAGCGGACTGAAGAACTGGAGCTCGGCAGACCGGTTTGGCAGTTGCCTTGGTCTTGCTCTAGTGAAGCGGCAAGTGGAAGCCGCGGAGACCGCCGGTCAGCGCGGACAGGAACTGGAGGTCGCCCGGTATGGCGGGCTAGATCCAGTGTCCGCCAGTAAGTGCGGACTGGCCCTTGCGGCCAGTGGACTGGACTTGGTGGGAATGGAACCAAGTCCAGGATGGCTCAGTCCGGGGAGATCGCGCAGTGGAGCGCGGGCTGGTTTCTCAGTCCGCCAAGCTTAGTAGAAGTGCTGTTGCCTTGTGTGCTAGCTTGGGGATATGCGGACTGAAGAACTGCTTGTGCAGGAGCGTGCGGACTGGAGCCAGAGTCTGCGAGTCGGTTGAGCCTTGTGATGAGGTTATGGACTCAGGGAAGCGGACTGGAGTTCGCTGTATCGCGGACTGGAGTCTGCTGTTAGCGGACTGGATTGGCGTGTCCGCTAAGTCGGAGGTGCCTTGGCAATGAGGTTATGGACTTGGGATATGCGGACGAAGCTGGGTATCGCTGAGTCCGGCAGGTGCCTTGATGGTGCGGTTGCGGGCTCGGGTTTTGCGGGCTGATGCCTTGTCCGCAGAATGGCGGATACGGCTTTTGTGGAGTCCGGCTGTGGTGGTCCTGGCTTGGTCTCTGGCGCAAGGCGGACTGGATATGTGGAGTCCGGCCTTGGAGAAGCTGGGCGGACTGGCTAATCTGCACAGGGCGGCGAACTGGCATGTGTGTCCGCGGGCTGGCGACACATAAGTTCTTGCTGCGGGTTGTGGCGGTGATCCTATCGGGAAGGGCGGTGACCATACTCATCGTCGTGCCTATAAATAGGACCCATGTCACATCAAGAAAAAGAGAGAACCTAGACCGAAGTAAGTGAACAGTGTTTGAGCTCGCGTAAGTTGCTGCGGCCTGGACTTTGTGTCCGCGCGATAGAGTTGACCCGGTTGTGCTGTGCAGGTTGTGCGGAATAGCGCTGGAAAGCAGGACTTGGCTCTGATTGCGGTCAGACAGTGCGGACTCTGCGGTTAAGCAACAGGCGGTAAACAGCAGGTCGCGAATAGCGACCAGGCGGTCTTCTCTTTGGCGACTTGTTCGGGGTTCAGGAGGTCGCCTGCATCAGGCGGACTGTTCCATTCGTGGCGCAGCTTGTGCGGTCTGGCGGCGTGCAGACCGGCGGTGAAGAGCTAAGCATTGGAGCAAGGGTGAGTCCGCGCGGCTTGGGTTGCGGTCTGGCGACCTGGCGGACTGAGCGGACTCCACACAGTAGGTCGGCGGCTTGATTGTTTGAGTCCGCGCGCTTGTTTTTTGTTCTTGTCTTTGTAACTGTCTCTGCTCTCCCGTGTGGGTTTTTGGTGAAGCTTGTCTCGCCATGTATGTCTTGCCTTGTAAAGAAGTTTGCTCTTGATCAATAAAGAAGCTTGTGCTGCATGTGTTGCTGGTTGTTACTGCTTGTTGAGATAACCACTGTTAACTCCACGATCCGGAGAAAACTTTCAACATATAAGTGGGCGTTTTCTCCTTCGGTTTTGTTGAGTGTTCAGCAGGGTATCCAAGGGGGCGTCTGCAGTTTGTTGAATTTTAACATGGTATCAAAGCGAGGTTGTTGGAGTGGTCAAGCAGTGCTCAATGGAAGTAGTTGCTCTTCTGAAGAGGAAACCAGTGGTAGAACCATGGCAGTGGAGGATGCAAGTGTCTTGGTATTGATCTTCTTACAGAGGCGAACTGTGAACGGTGGATGTCCTGTATGAAGACTTTCTTCTTGGCGAGGACTTTGGGAGGTTGTATGCGGAGCAGAAGACAAGAGGATACTGCTGGCAATGCTGAGCGATGAAGCTTGGAAGGAGGCAAATGCGAAAGCGGAGTCCTATTCTCAAGCAGGTGATCTCATCGAGCTCTTGGACCACATCAGTGATGTCGGTCAGCTGCGGAGGTTTGGACTTCCCTTGATGGGTTGTTCAGAAGAAGGTGAAGGAGGTTGCTGCTGATGATGTCCCTCTACTTCATATCAGGAAGAAAGGAGTTGTTCTCCTAGGCGTGATAAGAAGAGGAAGGAAGGACCACGTGCTATAAATGCAAGCACAAGGTCATCTTCGAAGGAGTGCAAGGTTACCTGGCTCTCGGCGAACGTTGCTCAGGTAGGGAGGAAGGAGAAAACGTAGTTGGGACTTCAACTAGTTCTGGATCTGATCGGCTGGATGCCACTGATAGTGCAGCTATCTGGCATGAAAGACTGGGGCATGTAGGGATGGACAAGCTGAAAGCAATGGCGGAAAGAAGACTCGTAAGAGGCTTGCCTAGATTGTCATCCTATGGCGATGGTCGGGGTGTGCGGGATGTCAGGAAAGTGAGCCTATCGCTTCATGGTCGACAAAGCACAAGCCAGGAGTAATGCACCATTGGCGTTGTCCATTGTGCTCTGGTGGGACCGACCGTCACGGCCAGTCTTGGAGCAGCAGGTTCATGCTGATATTGGTTGATGACTATTCTGGTATACTTGGGTTACTTTATGAAGACGAAGTCCAGCATGGTACGCTTGTTTGTGGAGTTCAAGAAGCTTGTCGAAGGCCAGCTTGCCGGAGGATCAAGGTGTGAGGACAGGTTTCGGTGGTGAGTTTGACTCAACCGAGTTCTCACGCTTTTGCAGGAAGCAAGGGATCCGGATGGAGCTTTCTTGTGGACATACTTCCACAACAGGGTAGTGTTGCAGCTCGGATGATCCGTTGGTTAACGAGACCTGCAAGTGTTGGCTTCGGAGTAAAGGCGTTCCGAAGGCTCTTTGGGCGAAGGAATGGCCTGTGCTGCTCATGTCATCAACCGGATGCCTCTAGTCCGATCATAATGAAGACTCCTTATGAGCTAATGTTCGGAGTGAAGCCCTCAGTGAAGCACCTTCGGGTGTTTGGATCTACCTGCTATTTACACTCTCCGGTGCTCTCAAAACAAAGCTAGTCTTTGTAGGGTATGATGAGCAGAGAAGAAGATGGAGGTGTATGGATCCTGCGAAGAAGAAACTCATAGTGTCGAGAGACATTGTTTTCGATGAGTTGACGCCGTATTGGGGTACTCTTATGTGGAGCTAGAGATAAGCAGGTCAGATGGTGGGCTGAAGGAGGCTGCTGCTAAGGAAGTGGAGTTGTCTGAGTCACCAGGTGCTCCAGGTTGTTCTAGCTCCGGGGCAAAGGCGTCAGAGTCGGGAAGAAGGGGGAGCGATGCTCCAGGACCTTCTGACTCAAAGGCGGAGGCTTCCTGTTCAGGAAGCAAGGGAGCGATGTTTCCAGGCAGTTCATGTTCAAGAGGGAAGTCTTCTGGTTCAGGTACAGGGGGAGCGTTGCTCCAGGTGCTCTTGGTTTCCAGTAAGGAGCGTCTTGTTCAGGAAACAAAGGGAGCATTGTTCCGGTTTGCCCGAACGGAGCTGGTTCAAAAGCAGCGGAGGTGTTAGCCATGATCAGGTTCTTCGGAGATCGAAGAGGATCAGTAAGCCACCAGCTCGATATAGTGAAGGGAACACGGCGGACTTGGTCCCGTGTTTCCTTGTAGCCCTCAGGTCGAGCAAGGGACTTCTGGCTGTGATGACCCCACTAGAATCAAGGAGGTGGTTGACACCAAGTCTGATGAGTGACTTCTCTCAGAGGCAACGAGGCTTGGGCTTCTGGATCCAAGAAGTTGGTGATTCTCCTTTGATGCATGAGTGGAGGTTGAAGCTGAAGAAGGCAGAGGAAGCATGGCTCCTTTTGGGAGATGCTGGAGGCTCCCTCATGGTCCATGATATGCGGGCGAGGACTATGTCTTGGACATCTCTTCGTAGATGCTATCGGAAGGACCAGGTGCAAGGTTACGGGAGCTGCTGGAGTTATTCACCACTTCTCACTTCAAGGGGAGTGTTGAATTCTGTGAAGTGAAAGTGGATGAATGGAAGGCTTGGGAAACCTATCCGCGCGGACTACGCGGACTGGGTTGGCGGACTGCTAGGTCGGCAGGGATGTTGCAGGCGGTTTGCTCTGTGGCGGCCTGGGCGGTCTGTTCGCGGCGGACTGCGCGGACAGCAGCGCGGTCTGACAGGCCAGTGTATGCTCAGCAGGCGGTTTACTCCCAGGAAGTAACCGGGGCATAGGAATGTTATCCGCGGAGTCCGGCTTGAAGCGGACTGAAGAACTGGAGCTCGGCAGACCGGTTTGGCAGTTGCCTTGGTCTTGCTCTAGTGAAGCGGCAAGTGGAAGCCGCGGAGACCGCCGGTCAGCGCGGACAGGAACTGGAGGTCGCCCGGTATGGCGGGCTAGATCCAGTGTCCGCCAGTAAGTGCGGACTGGCCCTTGCGGCCAGTGGACTGGACTTGGTGGGAATTGAACCAAGTCCAGGATGGCTCAGTCCGGGGAGATCGCGCAGTGGAGCGGGGGCTGGCTTTCTCAGTCCGCCAAGCTTAGTAGAAGTGCTGTTGCCTTGTGTGCTAGCTTGGGGATATGCGGACTGAAGAACTGCTTGTGCAGGAGCGTGCGACTGGAGCCAGAGTCTGCTGAGTCCGTTGAGCCTTGTGATGAGGTTATGGACTCAGGGAAGCGGACTGGAGTTCGCTGTATACGCGGACTGGAGTCTGCTGTTAGCGGACTGGTTGGCGTGTCCGCTAAGTCCGGAGGTGCCTTGGCAATGAGGTAATGGACTTGGGATATGCGGACGATAGCTGGGTATCCGCTGAGTCCGCAGGTGCCTTGATGGTGCGGTTGCGGGCTCGGGTTTTGCGGGCTGATGCCTTGTCCGCAGAATGGCGGATACGGCTTTTGTGGAGTCCGGCTGTGGTGGTCCTGGCTTGGTCTCTGGCGGCAAGGCACTGGATTATGGAGTCCGGCCTTGGAGAAGCTGGGGCGGACTGGCTATCTGCACAGGGCGGCGAACTGGCATGTGTGTCCGCGGGCTGGCGGACACATAAGTTCTTGCTGCGGTTGTGGCGGTGATCCTATCGGGAAGGGCGGTGACCATACTCATCGTCGTGCCTATAAATAGGACCCATGTCACATCAGAAAAAGAGAAGAACCTAGACCGAAGTAAGTGAACAGTGTTTGAGCTCGCGTAAGTTGCTGCGGCCTGGACTTTGTGTCCGCGCGGATAGAGTTGACCCGGTTGTGCTGTGCAGGTTGTGCGGATAGCGCTGGAAAGCCAGGACTTGGCGCTGATTGCGGTCAGGGACAGTGCGGACTCTGCGGTTAAGCAACAGGCGGTAAAACAGCAGGTCGCGAATAGCGACCAGGCGGTCTTCTCTTTGGCGACTTGGTTCGGGGTTCAGGAGGTCGCCTGCATCAGGCGGACTGTTCCATTCGGTGGCGCAGCTTGTGCGGTCTGGCGCGTGCAGACCGGCGGTGAAGAGCTAAGCATTGGAGCAAGGGTGAGTCCGCGCGGCTTGGGTTGCGGTCTGGCGACCTGGCGACTGAGCGGACTCCACAGCAGTAGGTCGGCGGCTTGATTGTTTGAGTCCGCGCGGCTTGTTTTTGGTTCTTGTCTTTGTAACTGTCTCTGCTCTCCCGTGTTGGTTTTGGTGAAGCTTGTCTCGCCATGTATGTCTCGCCTTGTAAAGAATTTGCTCTTATCAATAAAGAAGCTGTCTCATGTGTTGCTGGTTGTTACTGCTTTGTTGAGATAACCACTGTTAACTTCACGATCCGGAAAACTTTCAACATATAAGGGGGCGTTTTCTCCTTCGGTTTTGAGTGTTCAGCAGGGTATCCAACAGAACGTCTGCATTTTGAATTTTAACATTCAGGTGTTAGCCTGTACAACTAATCAGGTATGGTATGTTTAACCAACCTGCCTCTAATATCAATTGAAAGTGCAGCTAGATCTGATATACTCTAGAGGGGGGTGACTAGAGTATATGGTTCTTTGAAACTTTTTACAACAATTGTTGTAATATGAGTAAGCAGGGAAGCAATTAAAAATCTAATCACAGAACTGTACTAATCAAAAGCTAATCACAGAATAATCAAGACCAGAAACAAAAATAAAAACAAGCAAAACCAGAGGACACAAGGAAATATAGTGGTTCCTCTAAACTTGGGTACATCCACTCTTCTACCACCCTAGGTAGGAATCCACTGCAGGATGAGTTGATCAGGTGTCCTGGGCACCAATGAGCTTTTGATAAGGTGCTCAAAAACCAAATCAGATTTTTTGATCAGGTGTCTTGCCACCAATGAGCTTTTGACAAGGTGCTCAAAAACCAAGCTCAAAATTTTGAAGGGAGTTTGAGAAACCCTTTACAGAGAGGGGGTGAGAGAGTGATGGAAGTCTTCTCTTTCTCAAACAACTGAGAAGACTATGTGGATTGTTGATGTCAAAGCTCCCCCTGAATCCTTGAGATCTTCAGGAAAAGAAGCTTTGCTGAGGGTGATGGGCCTTCAAAACTTGAGCTCCAGCAAAAGATGATTCCAGCAACAGCTGAAATGTTGAATGTCTGGAGTCTTGAAATATGTTGTCCTTGAATACTTGAAAACTAGAGAGATCTGAAGATTTGTTGATCTCCTTGGATGAGTGTTCTTGAGAATTCTTTGAGACAGAATATTTTGTTGAAGATTATTGATGTCTGTCTGTGTGTGTCTGTGTATCTCTGTAATCTATCTTAGAGATTCAAAAATTCTTCTCTTTTATTCTCTGGTACTGAACAAAACATTCTCTGAGAAGAATAGCCGTTGGTCTGCATTAATTGCATCCTTAATTGCAAAATCTCTTCTGGAGGAAAGTCCATAGAAATATTCCTTGAAACTTGGTCCAGAAATGAATGAAAACGGCTAGGAGATCTTCATAATTAATTGCAGAATAACTCCTTAATTGATTTGAATTTGAATCTAGAAACATCCTTGAAGTTATCTGAAAACTTCGAACTGAGCTCTACTATCGTTGAACTGAGCTCAGCGATATGGACTAATACAGCAGCAAAATATCGTCGATCTGAGCTCAAAGATCGTCGAACTGAGCTCAGAGATAGAAATCCAAAGCTGAGTCAAGATCGTCGACCTGAGCTCACCGATCATCGAATGGAGTTCGACGATATGATGAGGTTGAGCTCAGCGATCGTCGAATGGAGTTCGACGATCTGTCGAAGTTGAGATAGACGATCGTCGATCGGAGTTCGACGAATCGTCGTGCTGAGCTCGACGATATGACTTAGTCTCCAAACAGAAAATCTTGGTCTTCAGGGCAGCTTCCAAACCTAGACTTCTAACCCTTAGACTCAATTCTAATTGACCTATTGAGCTATACAGGAGGTCAAGCATTGATTCCTAGAGACATAGTGATCCTGACCCAAATTAGTAATAGGGTGTTCCAACACAGCCAGTCTTCTTTCCAGCTTTCCCAGTTCAATAATCTATCTGTCAGTCTCGGTGGTCTATTCGTCAGTTCGGCATCAGCTCTTATTTGCGGACTCTAGCAGCTAGGCAACCAATACAGTTAGGCGGCTTGCAGAGAGCGGACAAAGCATTCTGTAGAATAATGGGTTGTCCGCGGAATTCGCGGACTCTGTAGCTTAGTTCGGTGCAGCAGCGGACTTGGCGGACTCAACGGCCTTTGAGGCAGTCTGCCCGGCTTGTAGTTCTTGTTTGCTTATATGCTTCTCCTTTGTACATTGACGAATTATGTCTCGCCATATATGTCTTGAATTGTAAAGAAGATTGTTAATATTACAATACTTGTTGTTGTCTTCTGTTGTCTCTGGTTTATTAAACTCAGTTTATTGTTGGAGTGTTCCTGCGCCTTGTTCCCGCTTTTCGCTTGAACAAGTTGTTAGCTTGATAGCTCTGAAAGTTTTTTACTTGGTATCAGAGCTATCTCCTAGTCATCTTGTGAAATTTTAACAGGCTTGAATCTTAATCAGAGGTAAAGCATCCACAGAACTGGAGGTATTCTGCGATCTTCTCATACCATGCCCTTGGAGCTTGCTTCAACCCATAAAGAGCCTTTTGAAGCTTGCAGATGTAGTCCAGATGATCTTTAGATACGAAACCTGGTGGTTGAACCATGAAGATGTCTTTATCTATCTCTCCATAAAGAAAAGCATTCTTTACATCAAGTTGCCACATCATCCACCATTGGCAAGCAGCCAATACGATCAGCACTCACACCGAAGTCATCTTGGAAACTAGAGTAAACATCTCTTCATAGTTGTTGCCGAACTCTTGGGAGAACTCCCGAGCAACCAGATGAGATTTGTATCTTTCGATACTTCCATCACCCTTCTTCTTCAGTTTGTACAATCACTTACACGTCACATGAGTAATGCCAACGACCTTAGGCACAATGTTCCAAGTTGCACTACTAGAAAACAAAATTTTAGCCAAGGCAAATTTCCCTGGCAAAAAGTCCAAAACCGTGGCTAAAAAGTTTTAGCCACAGTCTAGCCACGAGAAAATTTTGTGGCTAAAGTCGGTGTGGCTAAAACTTTTAAGCCACGAATTGGTCGTAGCAAATAGTATTAGCCATGGGGAAAACTGCCGTGGCAAATAAGTCAACTATTAGCCACGGTATGAAACCCTGACTAAAAGTGAACTCATCATTTAAAAAAAACTATTTGTCACAGTTATAAGCCATGACAAATACTAATTTATGTTTTTTTTTTTAAAAACACATTGTAATGTTAGGCATGTGCTGCCCTTATTGTAATATAATACTGCAACAATATCTATTGGCATAGAAATTATCAAAAAAAATTATCCAAGGAGAGCTTTGTGAATTTCTTGTTAACCAAACACTAAATAAGAGAGAGAGGGAAATTTGTTCTAATTTTCTTGTTAACCAAACACAAAACAAGCGACAGCTTAAGTAGGTTCCACGTGCCCCCCATTTGGGCTTGCTACATATGAGTAAAATACTACTAAAAATTAACATAACATAAACAAAAGTTTAAGATAACTGACGTCGTAGCGTCTCATAACACAAACCTCCGACTCCCCTCTCCGACCATCATGTCTTTAAAAAAACAAGCATTACTAAGAGAAGTTCAATTGTATAGAATAATTTTGTTAAAAATCTGCTCGGCATAACATCTAGTAAGTGTGTTCCAACAAAAACTAGCTAGTTTACAGTTGTCCTCTCTCTCTCTCCCTCTTATCTTCCGGGGACCATAGTGCTCTGATCACAGTGTCCTCTATCTTTTGGGGACCACAATGTTTGCTTCCCTACCTCCTGCTAGCCACATTTCTGCATCTTTTTGAATTTGTTTCACTTCATATTTTTTTTGTATGGACATGAAACCATATAAGCCTACCCAACAGGCGACAACTCTCACTTGTAATAGTAACAAATGATACAAAATAACGAAGACCAAAACAAACACAATAATTATTTCAGAAGAAATAATCAAATTCACTCAAATATTTAGTCATGCCTGCAAGTCACCGTGGCCCTCGGCCCTGAATGTCACTGTGATGTAGGGATGTCGGATCGGAGATCTCCGCGAAGCTAACGCTCTCCCTACGCACAACACGTCGTAGATCTACCGCACCTACACAGCACCTATCGCCCACAATATTTCCTCGTCACAAAACGCAGCACAAACAACAAAGGAGGAATGGTCGACTCGAAAACAACGATCGGAAATTTGAGTCGGATTATTCCCCAAGAAAACACAAAGGTTGCCACTCCTTTTTGAGAGCAAGACCAAGGCTATAGGCCAAGATCCGCTCAAGCAAATAGGATCCACCCGATCCGGAAATAAAAGCCTGGCAACGGCGATTTCGATTCAAAACTTGCAGCGATTAAATTAAAGATCCGGAGAAAACGATGAGCGAAATCCACCACAACTAAAGAGAAGAAATCACACAAGGGGGGGGGGGGAAGAGATTACCCAACCGGAAAACTTTCACACGAGATAACTGTGGGAGAATCACTCTCTCCACGGATCCACCGGCGTCGCACCGAATGGTTTGCAACCTTCTTCCAAGGAGTCGCACCGAAGGAAGCCACGCCGGAGTCGCACCGAACGGGGATGGAGGAGGCAAGGCTTGGCTTCACACCAAAGGGGAGGGGGCGGCTATGGACTTCTCCATGGTGGCCGAAATTTCCACAAGGGGTTTTTTTAGGTTTCTTTTCCAATTGCTTTAACTCTTCATGATAGCCTCCTTTAAATAGGAGTTACAAATAAGACTTAGCCCTTCATGATGGAGATTTAATCTCATCCATCCGAATGGCTAATAGGAGTTACAAATAAGCCTTAGCCCTTCATGATGGAGATTTAATCTCATCCATCCGAATGGCTAATTGCACACCAAAACTAAAATAGTTCAAATTGAAAATACAACAACACATGCAATGAATATAAAATTATCACATAAGCATAGGATAATTTTATATTCCAATTATAAAATAAAGTGCACAAAAAGGAAATAAATAAAACTAAGGCGTTGTCGTGGCGGTAGCACGACGCGGGCGGAGGTTGAAGCGTAGCCGTCCGTTAGCGTCATCGTGCCGCCTCACATCCTTGAGTCGTATGGCCTTAGCAACCGGATCATCAACAGCATCATCAGCATTGTCTTCAACCGGTAGAGGAGGGGCCGCGCCATCAATCCTCCCCCGCTCAAATGCATGCATCTCCGTTGCGTGGTCCAAGCGATAGCGGTGAAGGAGAGCGGCATACAAACTCTGCAGCTCCGTCTTGAGTACCCAAGAGTCATCCGAAGGGGGCCGATCACGCCAACGGATGAGAAAGCGGTGGGTGTCGCCATCAGCAGTGGTAACAGGCTCAGCATCAAGTATCATCTCTGGAGTGGAGAACGTCCGTGGAAACCTGGGGAACATATTAGCAGTAGGCAGGAAAGAAGGCAACTTACCATCCGATGATATACCTGTGGGGACCGAAAGAGAGAGATCATCCGTACTACCACTCCCCAACCCATGAGAATTTTTAGTGGGAGAAGAAGACGACAAAGAAATCAACTCTTGTGGTGGTGACACAAACATCGTTAAATCTGAAACATTAAAAATGGGGGAGATACCCCAATCAGCAGGCAAGTCCAAAACAAAAGCGTTGTCACCTAGCTTTTTAATAATCCGAAAAGGGCCGGCGCGCTTTGGTGCCAACTTTTTAACGGTGCCAGTTGGCAAGCGTTCGAGAACCAAACAGACTAAAACTAGATCGCCAATTTTGAAGTCTGATACTCTCCTATGTAAATTAGCGTGCGCTTGATAAGAGTCATATTGCGTAGTCAAGGTGTCTCGTATACGTGCGTGTAAATCATGGATGTGCTGGGCGAAGGATTGTGCAAACTGACTTGCCTTGTACGTTGGGGGCAACAGCACCAAGTCAAGCGGCACAGGAGCCTTATACCCGTGGACAATCTCATTTGGAGACAAACCCGTAGACCGATTCTTGGAATTATTGTAGGCTAATTGGGCATGGGGAAGGAGAAGATCCCAAGTGCTCTTGTGATCACTCACGAGGCATCGTAACAAATTTCCTAAGCTCCGATTAACCACTTCCGTCTGCCCATCAGTTTGGGGATGATAGGCAGAGGAAAACAATAATTTCGTTCCCATTAATATCCAAAGAGTCTTCCAAAAATAACTAGTGAATTTTACGTCCCTATCCGATACTATGGTCTTTGGCACTCCACGGTGACTAACGACTTCTTTAAAATAAAGTTTAGCGACGTGAGACGCATCATTCGTCCTACTGCACGGGATGAAATAAGCCATCTTTGAAAACCTATCCACAACTACAAAAATTGAGTCGTGATGGCGTAGGGTAATGGGGAGGCCTAATACAAAATCCATACTAACGTCGACCCAAGGCATGGAAGGAATAGGCAAGGGTGTATATAATCCTACGTTGGTTTTACTACCCTTAGATACCTGGCATGTGCGGCAGCTACTCACTACCTGTCCCACCATAACCCTAAGTTTTGGCCAATAGAATTTGTCCTCTACTAACGTAATGGTCTTATCTCTACCGAAGTGGCCACTCAACCCTCCGCTATGCAACTCCCATATGATATGTAGTCGTAACGATGACTGTGGAATACATAGTTTCCCGTTCCTAAACAGGTAACCGTCCTTGATGACGTAGGCAGATATCGTCGTTGGGGAGCTATCCTGGGCAGAAAGATAGAAGTCCTGGAAGTCAGGACACGTGGCGTACTCATCCTTAATCCGCTCAAAGCCTATAACATGTACTTCCATAGAGGTGAGTAAAAGGGTAAGACGACTAAGGGCGTCCGCGACTCGGTTATCAGCTCCCTTAAGGTGCTTGAGATTAAACGTGTAACCTTGTAGGAAAGCGACCCACTTAGCGTGATGTGGGCTGATCTTATGCTGGCCGTTAATGAAACGTAAAGCCTCATGATCGGAGAGGATCACAAACTCCTTGGAGAGGAGATAGTGCCTCCAATGGTGTAGACATCAGACTACAGCATAAAACTCCCTATCGTAATTGGAATAGTTCAGTTTAGGGCCGGACAACTTCTCGCTAAAATAATTAACGGGATGGCCCTCCTGGCTCAAGACACCTCCAATCCCTACCCCAGATGCATCGCATGTGAGCTCAAAGACTTTAGCAAAGTCAGGTAGACGTAAGACAAGTGCCTCTGTCATAAGCTCCTTGATTCGCTCAAAAGCATGGGTGGCGGACTTCGTCCACGTAAACTCTCCCTTCTTCATACAGTCCGTGATAGGCGCCATAATACTACTAAAGTCTCGTATGAAACGACGATAAAACGTGGCTAACCCATGGAAACTACGCACCTTACGTAGGGTGGTTGGCACGGGCCAGTCCTTAATGACCTGAACCTTGCCCGGATCAACTCGAATACCCTCAGAGCCGACTATATAGCCTAGGAACTCTACCTCCGAGACATAGAAAGTGCATTTCTTAAGGTTAATAAATAACGTCTCCTTCCGCAGGGTGGAAAGGATCACTCTCATGTGGGAGATGTGCTCGGTAGTAGAGGTGCTATAAATCAGAATATCGTCAAAGTACACGACAACGAACTTTCCCATAAATGGCTGAAAGACGTGTGTCATCATCCGGGAGATGGTACTAGGGGCATTGGACAACCCAAAGGGCATCACAAGCCATTCGTACAGACCATCCTTCGACTTAAACGCTGTCTTCCACTCATCACCCTCTCGTATCCTAATCTGGTGATAGCCACTCCGAAGATCTAATTTGGAGAATACGGTGGCTCCAGACAAGACATCCAACAAATCATCTAGGCGGGGAATGGGGAACTTATACTTGATGGTGATTTTGTTGATAGCCCGACTATCAACGCACATCCTCCATGTACCATCCTTCTTGAGGGCAAGTATGGCTGGTACAGCACATGGACTCATACTAGTCCTAATAAAACCTTTCGCTAGCAAGCCCTCGATCTGAGACTGCAACTCTAGGTGAGCCGCGGGGTGGAGTCGATAATGGGGCTGGTTTGGCAAGGAAGACCCCGGGATGAGATCTATCACATGCTGGATATTCCTAAGCGGGGGTAACGTGGGCGGCAACTCATCCGGGTACACGTCCCTATACTCTTCCAACAGTACCCGTAACTCACTAGGTAGCTCATCCAAAATGCTAGAATCGGGCTTCGCACTTAAGAGGACTAGCGCATACATAATTCCATCAAAGAACGGATCCCTCTCAAACTCTTTCCTACCAACTAGATTCAATGTTTTCTGTTCTACCGGAATAGTGGTGTCCTTAGCCAAGACTACGGGCTCCTTTGGGATGGTCGGCCTCAAAGTGATGGTTTTGCCATTGAATTTGAATTCGTAAGTGTTGGCCCTACCAAAATGTGTAACATCACGGTTGTATAGCCAAGGGCGGCCTAACAACACATGACAAGCGTCCATCGGAAGGACATCACACCACACCTCATCAATGTAGGATTTGAATGAGAGTGGACCAGGCATCGCTTGGTAACGGGTACAGAGAGCTTGTTGATCCAAGCGACCTGGTATGGGGTCGGGTGTGGTTCCGTGATCAAGGACATACGTGCTACGGCGTTCTCAGATATGACATTCACGCAGCTACCACTATCAATAATCAACTTGCAAAGCTTCTCGCCACTCTTAAAAATCAGGGAAAATATGCTCGTCCTCTTCCAATCATCTAATGGACGAGGAGTGGTCAAAATACAACGCATCACCATAAGGGGGTGATCGTCCTCTAAGTCACTAGGGACTCCTTCGGGGTCACTCTCTTCTGCGGCCTCGTATACATAATCGTCAGGGTCGGTAGTTGGCTCTAACAAGGCTAGAGTTTTTGTCTTTGTTGGGCATTCGTAGGCATAGTGGCCTTGAATGCCGCAAGAGTAACAAGTGGTGTTAGCCTTGCTAACCTTCCCAATAGGGACACGCTCACTCGCAGGGTTCTTGGAGTTCCTAGCGGTGATCACGATTGACTTCGACTCGGTAGATTTAAACTTTCCCTTATCAGGATATGTGGAAGAAGATGCCCCAGTGGTGGACTTGTGCTTCGCATGAGCGTAACGGGAGTGAGCCTTAGAGGCTAGGTGTTTTTCAATGTCCAAGGCGGCATTGAAAGTCGTGCTCAAGTCCGTATGCCCATATCGCAAGAGCTTCCTTTGGATATCGGGGTTAAGGCCCTTTCGAAATCTAGATAAAGTGACTTCGGGAATCTCCCTAAGGTCACATCGCACCATTCGGTCCTTAAGTTCACCCATATATTCAGCTACCGAGCTTGAGCCCTGCCGCAGAGTGGCAAGCTCATCGAACATCTGTGTCCGATGGTACGCAGGAACGTACTGATCGGTCAACAGGTTCTTCATTACGGGCCAACCTATAAGGGGGGCTCCGTGTCCGATTCCTAATCTTCGCTCCTCATTCAACCAGAATGTCTTTGCACGACCTGTTAACTTCATCCGGGCAACTTGGACCTTTTGGGGATCTGTCAGGTTGTGCCACTCGAAGTAACACTCCATATCCACAGTCCAGTTAAGGAAGATTTGGGGGTCTCACATGCCATCATACGTGGGGGCATTTATCTTAATGGCCCTAGTAATGTCAAAGTCTCGCTCGTGGCGGTGTCCTTTATGGGGCACCCGCGGAGAGTCCCCATCAGAATCCGAATCAGAGTTATGTTGGTGCCGGTTGGGTCGGTCAACATTAACGGGTGGCGGGGGTGGCCTAGCTTGGTTTTGTAGGATCTGGGCTAAGACGTTCCTAAGCTCAGCCATTTCAGCATGAAGACCCTCTATAGCCGCGGTTTTGGGATCACCATGCTCGTTCGCAGCCATACTAGACGTAGACATGGTTGCGTACTCCGTTCCTAACCTTGTGCGCATTCAGGTTTGGGAGGCCCCGGGCAAGATGAATTTTCCTAGGGCTGTAGCTATATTGAAAATAAGATATTTTTATATATTCCCAAAGTGAATAACACGTATATCGTTAAAATTTTTTTTTTTGAAATTTTGCTGAAAAATAAAGATTTCCGACCGCTATTGGCAGACCACAGAAATAATTTTTTTGATTTTTTTTAGATCCGATCGACCAACAAGGAATGCAGAGAGGATGTTTTCAATGTGGGAGTTGAAACGACCGCCTCTGATACCAAATTGATGTAGGGATGTCGGATCGGAGATCTCCGCGAAGCTAACGCTCTCCCTACGCACAACACGTCGTAGATCTACCGCACCTACACAGCACCTATCGCCCACAATATTTTCTCGTCACAAAACGCAGCACAAACAACAAAGGAGGAATGGTCGACTCGAAAACAATGATCGGAAATTTGAGTCGGATTATTCCCCAAGAAAACACAAAGGTTGCCACTCCTTTTTGAGAGCAAGACCAAAGCTATAGGCCAAGATCCGCTCAAGCAAATAGGATCCACCCGATTCGGAAATAAAAGCCTTGCAACGGCGATTTTGATTCAAAACTTGCAGCGATTAAATTAAAGATCCGGAGAAAACGATGAGCGAAATCCACCACAACTAAAGAGAAGAAATCACACAAGGGGGGGAAAAGAGATTACCCAACCGGAAAACTTTCACACGAGATAACTGTGGGAGAATCACTCTCTCCACGGATCCACCGACGTCGCACCGAATGGTTTGCAACCTTCTTCCAAGGAGTCGCACCGAAGGAAGCCACGCCGGAGTCGCACCGAACGGGGATGGATGAGGCAAGGCTTGGCTTCACACCAAAGGGGAGGGGGCGGCTATGGACTTCTCCATGGTGGCCGAAATTTCCACAAGGGGGTTTTTTTAGGTTTCTTTTCCAATTGATTTAACTCTTCATGATAGCCTCCTTTAAATAGGAGTTACAAATAAGCCTTAGCCCTTCATGATGGAGATTTAATCTCATCCATCCGAATGGCTAATAGGAGTTACAAATAAGCCTTAGCCCTTCATGATGGAGATTTAATCGCATCCATCCGAATGGCTAATTGCACACCAAAACTAAAATAGTTCAAATTGAAAATACAACAACACATGCAATGAATATAAAATTATCACATAAGCATAGGATAATTTTATATTCCAATTATAAAATAAAGTGCACGAAAAGGAAATAAATAAAACTAAGGCGTTGCCGTGGCGGTAGCACGGCACGGGCGGAGGTTGTAGCGTAGCCGTCCGTTAGCGTCATCGTGCCGCCTCACGTCCTTGAGTCGTATGGCCTTAGCAACCGGATCATCAACAGCATCATCAGCATCGTCTTCAACCGGTGGAGGAGGGGTCGCGCCATCACACTGGGGGAGGATCAGGTTGTATGCGTATCTATACAACCGAGCAGGACCATTCAAGGTCATCAATAGCTTCCTTGAGCACTGCAGACTGGAGGTTAAATAAACGGTAGATCAAATGATAGGGATCAAGGTAAAATTGACAGGATGCATGGTAAATGTATATACTGTGACGGTAAAAGAAACAGGAACATTCCCAGTGTGCTCAAAATGATAGTCCCAGGAAATGGTATCTGGGATCCTTGTTCTGATCTCTGCATACGTACAAGCATCTGGGAAATCCATGGACCTAGGAAAGTAAATTTGTATGATACAATTATCATTCATAAGAAAACAATATTAGAAATAAGTAGTCATTTCTTTGAGCACCAAATCACCGACACACTCGAATATATAATTCTGTAAGAATTGAAAAGACAAGAGTGCTGAAAGATTGGATTTCAGTATTAAATATCCAACATGAAGATAAAAAAGAAGAAGAGCGATGCAAGTCATGGTTACTGTTACAGGTTTCAAGTTAAAGAAAGAGGCTTAAGCATGGCTAGACATAATCTTTAAAACCATTATGTATTAGCAATATATTGTTTGATAGATGATCAAGCTAAACTCCTAAGCAACCAAGTGCCCTGACTTTTGTGTTTGGTTAAAGGTGTCAAATTTTGAGTGTTAATTATTTATTTTGAATCAAAAATTGAAGATGCCAAAAGCAATTTCTGTTCAGTTATGGAATTCATAATCAAAAATTCCATTCCAAGCAACCTAAAAAAGAGTGTATGAGGAAATATTTCTATGATAATTGCTCAGAACTTAATCACTTAGCAAGCCTTTGGATACTATACGATCATGTTCATCAGACCGCTTACCATCCTGAACAATATCAACATCCAAAATATTCTGATCTGGGCAGTTGGACAAACCCAACTCCCTTGATCTATCTGCTGCAGCAGAACCTGAATGTTCAAGAGGCAAGGGATCTTAATTACATTTATTGAAGGAGAAAAAAAAACAGTTTATAACAATAATAAAGTTCCAAAATGAATTAGATTACTTATAAATAAATTTCCGACCCTCTTACCAAGATCAAAGAAGGGTTTGATCTATTATTGCAGAAAGCAAGTTTTGAAACAGATTTGAGAGAATCAAAGAAGGCTTTGATCTATTATCCTCCACTTTACAGGCACAAATGGTCTAATCATATTTTCTACTACTTTATGCTTAATAGAAGTAACTTTCATATCCAGTATCCACTCTAATAAATAAAGTTAAAAATTGAAATCAAAGCTCCAACTTCACCTAGAAAACCTGAAAATTAATGTTCAGAAATTTAAGGAATTAGATGATGTTTCATTTAAAATGATGAGTAGATAAGAAGAAGTGCGGGGGATAAGATGATGTTTCATTTTCTGCTCAAGGTAGCATGGAGCAAAAACAGAAGGTGGAAGAAGTGGTTTTGAAAATGTCAAACTCACTAAATGGCTTAAGTTACTCGTACCTGGAGTTGAGCTAACTCTCAACACCTGGCGGCACATCTTTATACTCATAGCATGGTTTGCAAACTGGGAAAGCACATTCATTGCAAGCCACAAAAATGTCACCTTTTTCGGTTAGGTCAATGGTGTCTCCACATATTTGGCATATTTGCCCATTCAGATTTTTCAAAGGTTAAGCTGCATTACCATGAGACAAATGTTCAGAAAATAAATGCACATATGATTCTGAAATCAAGTATAAAATATGTAAACATAACGACATATAATACTTCAATTTATAGAGTTTCATAAGAAAATATTTTGGGCAAAGTCCTCTTGTAGTGACAGGTTGAGACTTCAAGAAAACAAAGATTGAAACTTCTCTAGGTTGGAGTTTACCATAAAGATAGAATCACAAGTGTTTATACAGTACTCCATTAGTAAATGAATTCCCTAAAATAACATTGATTATTCCAGATTGTATTGTAACATAAGAAAATTAAGAATGTACCATAAATAATCATGAATATGTAGCTGGTTAGGATTCAAGACATGCAAATTATAGAAGTGGGTCGATCTTGACCGAAATAGGAAACTTCCACAACCTTTTGTGTGAGATGGTTTTTTGTTTGTTGTGTTTTACTACAAAATTTCTATTCATCATTCAGATAAAAATATTGTTTAAACTAGGAGGGAATTAAAAGAAATACAGGAATTACTACTGAACATTCTACATAATATTGCATTCTCTAATCAAGATATTATTGAACCAAAGAGACAGCATTTGACATATATATAATTTCTATTTGGGAAACATTGAATCCATTAATTTCTTTGAAAGAATAAATCAACAAATTGTTGACTATGACTCCAATGGGCAGATCAAAACAGTCAATTCCAAGAGAGATCAATTTCTCAATGGATTGGCCAAGTACAACACTACACATGATATCCAAAAAATTTTTAGCTCAAACAAATGAATTTCAACATTCTCACAAAGAAGATCAGATCTACTAAGTCAACTTTCGAGTTGGAAAGGAAAAAATGGAGTAGACATGAAGTGGTAAGGGCCTAACGGATCGTATGTGAAATTACTGATACACTTCGAATAAATCTCAAACGGAAGTGATAAGATTCAATAAAAATGAAGCAATAGGATTAACTTAATTAACCCCATTGAATTCTACAATCAGATTCACTAAAAATAAAGGAACGAACACATAACCCGAATAAATGCAAGATCCACATTGGATCTGACCAATCTGATCAACACTCATCACTGTAAGCCAAGAAAAAATATGAATCCCAAGTTATCGTTCAGTCTAACCACAGATCCAAATGCCAAAATGATAATTAAAAAAAAAACTCCAGAGAAAGGATTCAACGAAAAAAAAGATGAACAAATTAGGATTTTGGCACTTTGCACCCCCCAAATAAGGGGTTTTGACACTTTGCACCCTTTGCTTTTCGTTTTGGCACTTTGCACCCTTCAAACCATTGACTTTGGAACTTTCCACCCTCTCTTATTTCCCATGATTTTTTATTTCATTATAATGAAATTATGCAGGGTACTTTTGTCATTTCATTAAACTAGATAATTAAAACCGGATTCGGCAAACCCTATCATTTCTGATCAGCGCGTGAAGTAGCAGCAGCGGCAAACCCTATCGTTTCTTATCATCGCCTTCTGTGCTTGCCATCATCCCCAATCTGTCGCTGTTCCTTCGCGTGAAGTAGCACCAGAGCCCCGATCTGCTGCCGTTCTCCGACGTCAAGTAGCAGTGGCGACTGTTTTGGCCTTCTGCACTTGCCATCGTCCATGCTACCTGCCGCCTTTCCTTCACGTCCACTACCTGGTAGATTCCAGGTCTTCATTTCCCGACGCCATTTCCGGTAGCCACGACATCATTTCAGGTCAGGCCATCCTCCGACGTCAAGGATTTTCCAAGCTATCTAATACCTAGTAGATTCTAGGTCTTCATCTTCCTAGAGAGGGTTTTCTATGTTTCCTATAGCTTATGCTATGGTCTTGAGAGAGAATAGAAAAACGTGGCAATGGTTTATTACTCTTTTAATGCAAGATTTAGATATTGTAAATCAATATGCATGGACTATAATTTTCGATAAACAGAAGGGACTAATACGTGCAGTTGAAGAATTATTACCTAATGCAGAACACTGATTTTGTTTAAGACACAAGCATAGTAATTTCAAGCAATTACACAAAGCCTTACAGCTCAAATCTTTATTGTGGAAGGCTGCATCTTCTACAAGAGTTGTTGATTTTAACAGGGAGATGAAGAAGTTGAAAGAATTCAACACTGCGGCTTATGAATGGGTAAGGGCTAGAGATCCCAAAATTTGGGCAAGATCACATTTTAGCACATGGCCAAAATGTGATATGCTACTTAATAAATTATGTGATAGATTCAACAATGTAATATTAAAGGCCAGGGATAAACCTATCATCACGATGCTTGAGATAATAAGGATAATTATGATGAGAATGATACATACCCAAAGAGAGAAAATATTTAAATCTATTGGAGATATATGTCCGGCAATTCAAAAGATCATAAAAGATAACAAAAAAGGGGTTCAAGATTATATTTTAGAGTGGAATGGAAAAGAGAAATTTGAGGTTAACGGGTGGGCAGGTGACATATGGATAGTTGATTTAACATCCCAAAGTTGTAGTTGCAGAAAGTGGGACCTAAGCGGAATACCATGTGTGCATGCTATAGCGTGCATCTTCTTTAAAAGGGAGAAGGTTGAGGACTACGTAGATCACTGGTTTAAGAAGAGTACATTCTTGAAAACTTATGGTCATATGTTGAATCCCATTAAAGGACAAGGTGAGTGGCCTCAATGTAATTTAAATCTTGTGGTGCCGTGGAAGACAAAGCCAAAATTGCGCGGAAGACCTTCAAAGCATGCAAGAAGAAAAGATGAAGACGAGAAGAGTAACATGAAATATGGTGTAAATAGAATCGGTACAAAATATTCTTGTTCCAATTGTGGGGTAATTGGACATAACAAAAAGAGTTGTGGGCAGTCGTCCAAGGAAACTGAACCACCATTACCAACAAAATTCAGATTCAAGCTAACGGTTAGTACAAGTAATATTTTCTTTTTCTTTTTGCTTTCATTCATTGTTGATATTAATATTTATGCATTTAAATACTATTTCAATTTAGGTGCAAAAGAGGGCTGAATGTTCAAATGTTGCTGAGCAAGACGGATTAAGTGGGTCATCACATTCTTTCTTTAACGGTAATCAACTGAATGTTACATCTTTTGAACAAAAAATCTTCTGAATACAATATCTGAGAAAAAAAGAATTATGAGCTTTATTCTAAAATTAATCTTGTGTTCTACGCAGGCCAGCCGGATGTTTATGAAGACTACACTGCATATATGTGATCAGCCAGATGTTTACAAAGACTACTGCTTTATAAGTTGCTATTTTGTTATATTTTGGATAATTTGGTGTTTTTATTGTTCTTTTGCATATGTCATCAACCAGATAATTTGGTGTTTTAGTGTTTTGTAATGATGATTGTTTATGGAGATTTTGTATAAGTTCTATTTGAGTGGTTGTATGAGTTATGTTCAAGTGATGAGTTATGTTCAGGAAAAAAAATGATCAAAGTTGATATATTTATTCTAGCCTGCCAAGAGCTACCCTGCAGAGAGCTCTTTTTAAAATAATGTTGTCCTACACAAATTTTTGTCTTTCATTCATTATTTTGATGTGAACACAGTGCTTATGAACCATCGTTCGTTAACACGGTGGTTATGAACCATCGTTCGTGAACACTCGACCTCACCAAAGGAACTTCACCCACTTTGATATGCAAACAACAATAATCAATGGACAAGGAAACTGTGTTCAAAGAGTTTATTGTATCTAATAAAAAAAAAATTATTGAATAGATTAAAGGTAGGTTGAAGAAAACGTTTTAAAGAATCAATATGAGTACACTTCTAAATGTTGATTATTCACATAATAGCGCTCATGGTAATGAAAAAAGAGAGACTATTGGAAACTTTTGGGGGAGCTGCAGTAGTTTGGCGGTGACCGTGAATGTAGTTATGATAAATGCAGACAACGTTTGGATAGGCGTGAACAATCATATCACGCCGCCGCTACCTTCTTCCACAGTCAGTACAGAAATCAAAATCTTCGAAATCATTCATTATTTTGATGTGAAATTTTAGTAGCTAGTTTAGGGGAAAAAATCAGGTGAAAATTCATTTAAAAATCAGGTGGAATTTCATTTAAAAAACCACCTAAAATAAAAGTGCCCAATTTTGTTGACCAAAATACCCTTCAGATTATATTTTAAAAGGAATAAAAAATCATGGGAAATAAAAGAGGGTGCAAAGTGCCAAAGTCAATGGTTTGAAGGGTGCAAAGTGCCAAAATGAAAAGCAAAGGGTGCAAAGTACCAAACCCCCTATTTGGGGGGTGCAAAGTGCCAAAAATCCACAAATTAGAATATGAAAACGTACCCCCGATTCTCCTTCGCGTCGAATCATGACGAACTCGTTTCTCTTGTGAGACCCGGCCACCATCCCAGCATTGGCCGCTATGGCCTCGTACCTCCCAGAATCTTCTTTGCTTCAACAACTTCCCACCGAGATCTTCACAATAACATTTGCTTCCTACTCGATCAACTGGATCTTGCGACGCCCCTTTCTACCTCACCAGCCCATAAACGATTCCTCTCTCTTCCTCTATCTCTCTCTCTCGAGCCTGTCTCGTCGTCTCTTCTCTTCGCAAGGAATATGCAAACCCTACAAATGGGGAGGGTGTTCGCCAGAGAACAGATGGGAGGAAGATTCTCGACTGGAGCTTGCCGCGATTTCGGATTGACTCGATGCTCTGTCAAGCTCCCGATTTCGGAATGCCCTAATTATCATTCCTGTAATATATATATATATATATATATATATATATATATATATATATATATTACTTTTTTTAATATATATATATATAATTTTTATAAACTATATAATAGTATTCGTTTAGCCACGATTTCGTCAAAGCCGTGGCTAATGGTTTAGTTTTTTTGCCACAAATTTGTTATCCGTGGCTAATACTTAATTATTCACCACGAAATATGAACCGTGGATAATACTTAACTATTATCCATGAATTTTACTCCTTGGCCAAAAAAGTGTAGCCAATACTCACTTTTCTAGTAGTGTCACATTCCTTCTAAGGGCTGCAATATCCTCATTCATAGCGTCATCCAATATCCTTGACTCTAGTGGCGTCTTCAAACTTTGAAGGCTCCCGCTCATCCAGGGGGCTTACGAAGGAGCATGAGACAAAGCTCACCATGTTTCCTTCACTGTAACGAGCTGGTAGTTTAATGGTCCTCTTCGATCTCCGAAGGGCCTGACTGTTAGTGACCACCTCTGCTGCGTCTTCTGCACCAGAGTTGTCCTCGGGAAAACTTAGATCAACGCTCCCCCTGCTTCTTGAACCAGAAGCCTACACCAGGAGCTTAAAACATCTGGAGCTCCGGGTGACACCGGCAGCTCCACCATAAGATCCTTAGCAACTTCCACCTACCGATCATCAGACCTGCTCTCCTGTAGCTTAACAGAGCTACCTCCATATGACATCAGTTCATCAAAGACAACGTCTCTTGATACAACAAACATCTTTGTCGCAGGATCCATACACTTCCACCCCTTCTTCTGCTCATCATAGCCCACAAAGACAAGTTTCCTCGACTTTGTATCAAGCCTGGTCCTCAGAGCATCCGGTATGTATATGAAGCAGGTTGATCCAAACACCCGAAAGTGTTCAACACTGGGCTTCTCCTTGAACATCAGCTCATGAGAAGACTTCATGTTGATCGGACTTAAAGGCATCAGATTGATGACATAGGTTGCACAGGCCATTCCTTCTGCCCAAAAGGACCTCAGAATGCCTTTTGCATGAAGCCAACATTTACAGGTTTCCATAAAATGACGGACCTTCCTCTCCGCTACTCCATTTTGTTGTGGAGTATTGATGAGTCCGATATTTATAGGATTTTTCGGACTCATCTGGGCTTGTTTTCGCACTCGTGCACTGCATTTCAACCGGTATTCGGTTATATTTGCATTGGCCGGTCTATGATAGTTTTGTGCACGGTTTTGGCCCAAGGGTGTGCAATTGCGCATTATGTTGTTGGGGGTAAGAACATGGTCCTCCTAAGGGGCTCTTTACAGTTGCTTTTGTTGCATTTCTGCATTGCTGGAGGGTCCTCTTTTGATTTATTTGTTTGAATGCAGGTGGTGCATTTTCCCACATGTCTGGAATTCAGGTTTGTGGAAAACGCACGGTCGTGTGTTTTTCTCGCGCACAGTTTGTGCCCGATCATGCGTTTTGTTGAGCTGGAGAAACGTCGAGTGGAGCTTGATTGCTAGAAGCATGCGCGGTGAAGAGGTGATTGCGACCCTCATTGGCTCATCCATCTTTCATATTACTTTATTGAGTAATCCAACACAGAGACTCGGTGACGGCGATCCGCAATAGGTTTATTAGTGTTAAACTTAGGAAACTTCAAACCAAAACCCACTTTGTTTACGTTAACACTTGCAATCACTTTTTCAATAGCGAAATCACACTCCCTACTTGCACTCCTCGAGAGATCAATGTCAGGGGACTCAACTCCTCAACTTTATTATTTTACTACGATCAGTACACTTGCCGACACAACAAGTTTTTGGCACCGTTGCCGGGGAGTGCAACCGTTGCGTGTATTTTTCTTTTGAAAAAGTTTATAAGTGTTTTTGGTATTTTTGAAAGGATTTTTTGTGTTGTATGACAGATCCTAACTCCAGTGACAGGGTTGAAGATCTTGTGTGTGAGCTTGAAACCGCACGTGCGAGGCGAGCTCGCCTGCGTGCTGTTGCTGCTGAAGAAAGGATGGAGGATCTTGGCCAAGGAGGAAATGGCCATGGTGAACGGGTTATTGAGGGCCAAGAGGTGGTCCAACCAGGCATTAGGAAAATGTGTGATTCCACAACCCCTACTGCGGGAAGTGTTTACCCTGGCTTCAGACCGGCCATCGTAAAGAACCACTTCGAGATTAAACCCGCCATCCTGAATATGAACCGAAATAATACTCATGATGTATGCCTAGGCGTTGACATCGGGAGACCTACGGATTAACATGTTTGTCTCTCTGCGATTTGAATTTTTCACTCGCACAAATTTCTTCACAACGCACACTCCAAGCAATATTATCACTTTAATGCTAACGTACGGGTAGCCAAATCATTTAGGGTCGAATAGAGGCGATAAACCAATATCCTTTCCGGATAAAAGGACCCATCAGGTCCGAGCAAGCGAAGGTTGTACCAAAAGAGATCTACCAAAAGTACGATTCAAAGAAAAGGTAGATCTCTCCCAATAAAAAGTTACGAGGTTCGCCAAACCTTTTCAGAAATTAATTCAATTAAGATGAACACAAAAAACAATCGAAGAAACCACGATTATTCAACGATTATAAATCAATGCCAAGAATGTCCACCACAAAATTATCTAGGGAAGGAATCACACAAAGGTAGAGATTTTCGTTACCCAAACCGGAATAGATGATTCCGATTATCTAACTTGAATCGCTCTTCCGCGGTTCCACCAGAGTTATGCTGGAGGGAGAGGAAACTCGTCCTCCTTCGTCTCTTCACGCCTTTGCCAAGATCCACGAAATCTTGTTGCAAACACTTAGCCTAATCACCAAGGGAGAGGGGTGGTCGGGATTCTCCTTGAAGAGGGTTGATCGACCTTGGGATTTGGGTGGCCGACTAGATTAGGGTGTCAAAGAGGGGGCTCGGGTGGGGAAGGAGGTACCAAGAGGTGGAGTTTTCCTTGGAGTTGGGAGGTCTTGGCCGAGAGTGAGAGAGAGGGGGTTGGAGAGAGTAAGGGTGGCAGTTTATAGTGGAGGAGAGGGCTTGGCCGAGTGAGAGAGGGAGGAGGGAGGAAGAGAAGGTGGCTGCTAGACTAGGGCTGTCTGAATTTTAAGAGGAGGAGGAGGAATTAGTGTTTCTCAAATTCTCATTCATTCAACTTGCTTCAAAGGAAAACATTACATGCCTATATATAGGCTTAAATCATACCTTGGCTACATGCAGCCAAACATTAAAAAAAAAACTCTAATGTTTTCGAACCCAAAATGAAATGATAAAATGCTCAAAACAAATAACATAATAAATTCAAATAATACTAAAATTATTCAACTAAATAATATTATGTGGTCTTGCGTCATGGGCGGAGGTTGTAGCGACGCTCCACATGATCACCATGGCGGCGCAAATCTTTTGTTGGAGACGGAGAAGGATCCTCCGCGAGCAAGCCTTCATTCCACATGTTGGGGGCCAACGTCTCCATCAATCCTCCCCCGCTCGAAAGTACTCATCACCGATGAGTTGTCCCGAAGGTACCGCCGTAAAAGAGCAGCATCTAAAAGAGCCACCTCCGATTCCGAAAACCAAGATTCATCGGAGGCCGGACGATCACGCCAACGAATCAAGTAGCGGCGAACATCACCACCTGGAGAGGAAAGCACTTCATTCTTGATGATCCTGTTCGGCAAAACGTTTGTCCTGGGAAACTTGGGAAACCTGGGAAAAGCATTAGGCAATAAAGGAGAAAAATTTTCTTCATCAACTACCAATGTACCTCCATTGGAGACCGATGGAGAGAGTGATCCAGACACAAGCTTATCCCCAACCCATTAGAAAATGTAGTGGAGCTAAATGGACAGTTAGATAATTCTAGTGGTGGAAAAACATACGGCGTTAAATCAGAAATTAAAATATGGGAAATACCCCAATCAGTGGGTAACTCCAAAAGATATGTGTTTTCTCATAATTTCTATAAGATCCAAAAAGGCCCAGCTCGCCAATTCGCTAACTTTTTTATAGTGCCCGAAGACATCCGTTCAGGGACGAGACGCACCAAGACTAAATCGCAAACTTTAAAGTGAGTTTCTCTTTTATGTACGTTAGCATGAACTTGATAAGATGCGTATTGTGTGGTTAGCGTGTCATTTATGTGCTCGTGCAAATTATGAATATGAGAGGCAAAATATTGTGCAAATTGACTTGATTTATAAGATGGCGGTAACGGAATCAAGTCAAGTGGCACTGGTGCTTTATAACCATGCACGATCTCATTCAGTGACAAGCCAGTGGACCTATTTTTGTAATTATTATATGCTAACTGAGCACGAGGAAGGATAAGGTCCCATGTACCCTTGTGGTCTCCCACAAGGCATCGTAGCAAACTACCTAAACTTCTGTTTACCACTTCCATTTGCCCATCCATCTGTGGATGGTAGGCTGAAGAAAACAAAAGTTTGGTGCCCATAATCCTCCACAAGGTCTTCCAAAAATATCTAGTAAACTTCACATCTCTATCAGTCACTATCGATTTTGTAATGCCCCGATGTCCAACTACTTCCTTAAAATATAAGTTAGCAACAGGTGACTCATCGTTAGTTTTATTACACGTAATAAAATAAGCCATTTTGGAAAACCGATCTACTACTACCAGAATAGAATCATGATGTCTAAACGTGATAGGCAGGCCTAGGATAAAATCCATACTAACATCTTCACAAGGAATGGAAGGAATCAGAAGAGGGGTATAAAGTCCCGCATTAGTTTTGTTACCCTTGGCTAACTGGCACGCTCGACAACTTCCCACGATTTTAGTAACCATTGACTTAAGACCGGGCAAATAAAACTTATCTTCGGCTAGAGTGATGGTCTTGTCACGGCCAAAATGTCCACCCAACTCACCGCTATGCAGCCACAGGATCACCATGGATTGTCATGGGCTCACTTTTGTTTGAGAATTAATAAATCTCAAAGCTTCATGATCAGATAAAATAACAAATTCTTTAGGAAGTAAGTAATGTCGCCAATGTTGGAGGCATCTAATAACTTCATAAAACTCTTGATCATAATTAGAATAATTCAATTTTGGTCCCGCGAGTTTGTCATTGAAGTATCCAATAGGGTGACCGTCCTGACTCAATACACCACCAATAACAACTCCAGACGCGTCACAAGATAACTCAAAAACCTTTGTAAAATCTGGTAATCTAAAAAGGGGAGCTCCCGACATACGTGATTTATTTATTTGAAATGCTTTAGAGGCCGATTTCGTCCAAGTAAAATCATCATTTTTCATGCATTCTATAATGGGGGCCATGATACTACTAAAGTCTCTAATAAATTGGCAATACAACGTAGCTAGACCGTGAAAACTCTGAACATTCAATATAACGAAGGATCTCTACAGACGACACATGAAAAGTACACTTTTTTATATTAACGAATAATTTTTCCGACCTCAACGTGGTAAGGATAATCTTCAAATGTGACTCATGATCGCTCGTAGAAGTACTAAAAACAAGAATATCATCAAAGTACACTACTATGAATTCTCCCATATAAGGTTGGAAGACGTGGGTCATCATCCTAGAAAATGTGCTCTAGGCATTGGAAAGCCCAAATGGCATAACTAACCACTCGTAGAGCCCTTCCTTAGATTTAAAAGCAGTCTTCCACTCATCACCTTCTCTTATTCGAATCTAATGGTAGCCACTCCTAAGATCCAATTTCGAGAAAATCGTGGCACACGCTAACATGTCCAATAAATCGTCCAAGCGAGGGATGGGAAAGCGATATTTAACAGTAATTTTATTAATGGCTCTACTATCCACACACACATCCTCCAAAAGCCGTCTTTCTTGGGAGCAAGTAAGGCAGGTACGACAAATGGACTCTTGCTATGACGAATGAACCCCTTTTGTAATAAATCAAAAATTTGGGTTTGAAATTCTAAGTATGCGGAAGGCTTTAACCTATAGTGAGGAAGGTTGGGCAAAGAGGAACCCGGGATGAAATCTATCGCATGTTGGATATCCCGCATGGGGGGTAACTCGGACGGTAGCTTGTCCGGATACACATCCTTAAACTCATCTAAGAGCTTCTTCAATGCCGGTGGTAAACTCTCAAATGACGATGTATCTTCCTTAACTTGCAAATAAACTAACGCATATATGACACCATCCATAAAGGTATTACGCGCAAATTCCTTCTTGCCTATCAGACTTAACGCTTTCTTTTCGACCGGGACAATCATATTCTTAGAGGGGACCGAAGGATCCTTAGGCAGAGTGGGTTTTAAAATTATGGTCTTACCATTAAATTTAAATTCATATGTGTTAGCTCGACCAAAGTGGGTAACATCATGATCATAAAGCCATGAGCGACCTAGTAAAATGTGACAAGCATCCATAGGGATGACGTCGCACCAAATCTTTTCAGAATGAGCTTTGATGGTGAGGGATACCAAACAACGCTTTGACACTGGGAGGGATGACTTATCTACCCATGCCACCTTATAAGGGTGATGGTGCGGCTCAGTAACTAAAGACATTCGGGTCACCGCAGCTTTAGAAATAATATTCATACAGCTACCACTATCTATGATCAACCTACACCATTTCTCTCCACTCTTAAAATTCAACGAAAAAATATTCGTCCTATTCCAGTCATCTAATGCTCGTGGAGTTGCCAGAATACACCGCTTGACCATCATATGAGATTCGTCCTCCATATCACTAGACACTCCTTCAAACTCGCTATCGTCTCCAGCTTCATATATAAGGTCATCTAACTCACATTTGGAATCTAACAAGGCTAAGGGCTTGGGCTTAGTAGGACATTCACTAGCGTAGTGACCCTGAATCTCGCAAGCGAAGAAAGTAGCATTCGTTTTGTTTACTCTTCCTACAGGCACTCTCTCACTCGTTGGGTTTTTAAAATTCCGGGCAGTCACTACTATGGAGTTAGAGCGTGTGGACCGGAACTTGCCCTTATCCTTATAGGTAGAGGTGGTAGGCAGTCCTAAGATGGACTTTCCCTTCTGGTACGAACGAGACTTATTATTAAAAACGTTGTGCTTTTTGATATCTAGTGCAGCATTGAAGGTGGTGTTTAGGTCGGTGTGATGATAACGCAACAGCTTGCCCTGGATGTCGGGGTTTAACCCCTTGCGAAACCTAGAAAGGGTGATCTCAGGCATCTCTCTTACACCGCACCTAACCATCATGTCCTTAAGAAGACTCATGCATTCCGAGACCGACCGACTCCCTTGCTTAAGGGTGGCCAAATCATCAAACATCTACGTTCGATGGTACGAGGGGACGTACTGGTCTGTCAACATGGCCTTCATGCCTGCCCAACCAATAAGTAAGTCACCATTGTCAGCCCTCAGACAAAGTTTCTCATTTAACCAAAAAATCTTGGCTCTACTAAGCAACTTCATTCGCGCCACTCGCACCTTATCTGCGTCCGTCAAATTTTGCCACTCAAAGTAGCATTCTATTTCCATCACCCAGTCCAGGAAGACTTGGGGTTCACCCATTCCATCATATGATGGGGGTTTGACCAGAAAGGCTCTAGTAATGTCAAACTCATACAGTGCACGTGGGGCTCGCTCATTGTTATGGTTGTTGTTTTGATTATTATTCCCTTCCTCAAGGGGATTGACGGCTTGATTTTGGGGAGCCGCTCGATTCATTCTTAACTCATGTAGCATTTCCCTAATCTCCGTCAACTGATCGATGAACTCTTAACGGGTACCTCAATCGCTGCGGGAATGTGACCCACTTCCCGCTCGTCTGCCATTTGGGAGGAAGATGGAGAATACTCAGGGCCCAATCTAGTGCGCATGCAGAAATGAAATAAACTGACTCAAAGAAACACCGCAGATGGAATTGTTCCCACTTAATGTCTTGGGTAAATTTTTTTTTTGTTTTTCTTACTGGAAATAAAAAGAAGATTTTTTTAAAAAAAATTTGAATTTTGTTGAAAAATAAGAAATTTAGGCCGCTATTGGCAGACCAGGAAAAATATTTTTTTTTTTTGAAATTTTGGCAGATAGACGTGCATACAAGTGCATGACGGTGTCCTAAGATGGTACTAATTAAGAAATTAGCACAACCTCCCTCTGATACCAAATTGATGCATGCCTAAGCATCGACACCGGGAGGCCTACAGATTAACACGTTTGTCTCTCTACGATTCGAATTTTTCACTTGCACAAATTTCTTCACCGCGCACACTCCAAGCAATATTATCACTTTAATGCTAACGTACGGGTAGCCAAACCGTTTAGGATCGAATAGAGGCGATAAGCCAATATCCTTTAAGGCTAAAAGGACCCACCCGGTCCGAGCGAGCGAAGGTGGTACCAAAAGAGATCTACCAAAAGTACGATTCGAGGAAAAGGTAGATCTCTCCCAATAAAAAGTTACGAGGTTAGCCAAACCTTTTCGAAAATTAATTCAATTAAGATGAACACAAAAACAATCGAAGAAAACACGAATATTCAACGATTCTAAATCAACGCCAAGAATGTCCACCACAAAATTATCTAGGGATTGAATCACAGAAAGGTAGAGATTTTCGTTACCCAAACCGGAATATATGATTCTGATTATCTAACTTGAATCTCTCTTCTGCGGTTCCGCCGGAGTTTCGCTAGAGGGAGAGGAAACTCGTCCTCCTTTGCCGCTTCACGCCTTGGCCGAGATCCACGAAAGCTTGTTGCAAACACTTGGCCTAATCACCAAGGGAGAGGGGTGGTCGGGATTGTCCTTGAAGAGGGTTGATCGGCCTTGGGATTTGGGTGGCCGGACGGATTAGGGTGTGGAAGAGGGGTCTCGGGTGGGTAAGGAGGTACCAAGAGGTGGAGTTTTCCTTGGAGTGTGGAGGTGTTGGCCGAGAGTGAGAGAGAGGGGGTTGGAGAGAGGAAGGGTGGCGGTTTAGAGTGGAGGAGAGGGCTTGGCCGAGTGAGAGAGGGAGGAGGGAGGAAGAGAAGGTGGCGGCTAGACTAGGGCTGGCCGAATTTTAAGAGGAGGAGTTAGGGTTTCTCAAATTCTCATTCATTCAACTTACTTTAAAGGAACACATTACATGCCTATATATAGGCTTACATCATACCTTGGCTACATGGAGCCCAACATTAAAAAATAAACTCTAATGTTTTCAAACCCAAAATGAAATGATAAAATGCTCAAAACAAATAACATAATAAATTCATATAATACTAAAATTATTCAACTAAATAATATTAGGTGGTCTTGTGCCGTGGACGGAGGTTGTAGCGACGCTCTACACGATCACTATGACGACGCAAGTCTTTTGTTAGAGACGGAGAAGGATCCTCCGCGAGCAAGCCTTCATCATCTTCCACATGTTGGGGGCCGGCGTCTCCATCAACTTAGTTCTCGGGCTTGCCGAATGAGGATCCGCAGCTCCATCTGGCGGAGTTCTTGGAGATTTGCAGCACATTCCGCTATGTCGGTATTTCTGATGATGTAGTAAAGCTGAGGTTGTTCCCGTTTTTGCTGTGGGACATGACCAAAACCTGGCTCCATACTATTGTTCCTGGGACCGCTACTACATGGGAGACCCTGTCCTCTATGTTCTTGGCTAATTTCCACCCAGTGGATAAGATTGTGAATGCCCGTAGGGATATTGCAACCTTTCAGCAGCTGGACCAAGAAACATTCTCTAAGGCGTGGGAGAGATTTGCTGACCTACAATGTCGATGCCCCCAGCACGGCTGTGAACCGTGGAATTTAGTTGAAATATTCTACTTTGCTATTAAGCCTAATTTCAGGGCTATGATCGACACAGCAGCTGGAGGCACAATAATGAACCTATCTCTTGACGAGGCATTGAGGATACTTCATGACACTGCCTCCCATAGCACATACTGAGCCGCCGAAAAAAAAATACCTATAGAAGGGCGAGGAATCTGTTTGAAGTGAATGCTTTGGTGCAACAAGCGGAGGCGAGCCATCATACTTTGGATGGAAGGACGATGTTGACCAGATCGGCCCCTCGTCCAGCTTGATTTATGGACATTTCGTTCCAGATTCGTGGTAACCCCGACCATCATGCTTATGAGTGCACTACTGGAGAGACCTATGCTGAGCCGCCATGTATAACTTCTGACGAGAGCATAAAATTTATAAAAAATCAAAACCGCACTGCTCCTTATAATAATGCGTATAACCCCAACGCGAGAAATCATCGTAATTTCTCGTGGAATCAAAATGCTCCCGGTCAAAGGTGGCAGGGAGGTCAGCATCAATTTGATGCTCAAGCCTCTAGTGGTCAGCCGCGACCACCGCATACGGGTTATGATCAGAATAAGCAGGTGGCGCGTAAGAGTGCGTTGGAGGAAATGATGGAAATTTTTTTGGATATGACCCAATCTAATATGACCACTCAAACCGCTTTCATGAGAAACTTGGAAACACAACTGGGGCAACTGGCCCAGGTGTTCTCCGAACATACTCGCGGCACCCTCCCAAGTGATACGAAGAAAAATCCCTGTGAGCAAGGGAAGAGTGTTGGAGAGGCGGAGGAGCCATCATACTTTGGATGGAAGGACGATGTTGACCAGATCGGACCCTCATCCAGCTCGATTTATGGACATTTTGTGCCAGGGTCGTGGTAACCCCGACCATCATGCTTATAAGTGCACTGCTGGAGAGACCTATGTTGAGCCTCCAGGTATAACTTCTGACGAGAGCATAAATTTTATAAATAATCAAAACCACACTGCTCCTTATAATAATGCGTATAACCCTAACGCGAGAAATCATCGTAATTTCTCCTGGAATCAAAATGCTCCCGGTCAAAGGTGGCAGGGAGTCCAACATCAATTTGATGCTCAAGCCTCTAGTGGCCAGCCGTGACCGCCGCATATGGGTTATGATCAGAATGCGCAGGTGGCGCGTAAGAGTGCTTTGGAGGAAATGATGGAAAAATTTGTGGATATGGCCCAATATAATATGACCACTCAAACCGCTTCCATGAGGAACTTGGAAACGCAACTGGGGAAACTAGCCCAGGTGTTCTCCGAGCGTACTCGCGACACCCTGTCAAGTGATAAGAAGAAAAATCCCCGTGAGCAAGGGAAGAGTGTTGGAGAGGCGGAGGAGTGCAATAAAAATGAAATGTCTGTTAAGTGTGAGATTAATAAGATGAAGACGGTAGCTTTATGTGATTCTGGGTCTTTGTGCAACATTCTTGCTTTGCAAGATGTTGAGAAATTTCGTTTAAATGTTGAATCGAGTGTCCGGAAGTCGCTAGTGCTTGCTGATGGGTCGGTAGTAAAGAACGACGGGGAAATTAAGGAGGTGGAAGTGAAACTGAATGGGGCTATTGTAGTCACTAACTTATAGGTGTTAGGACCCATGGGAAATACATCGAAACCCATCTTAGGGGTCCCATTCTTAAAAGCTAGTGAAGCTACAATGCAATTTAATGCGAGCGGTATCACCTTGGCTTCCAAGATCGATTTGCCTTTACCATCGTCACTTCCCCCTATAATTTCAAATGAATTGGAGAACTTCTGAAATTGAATGTCTTGTTATCTAATGATTTATCTATAGCTGATGATATAGGTATTTTGCTGAATGAGCAAGATAGGGCTATGAAAGTGGAAGAAATGTTGATGTCAGCTGAAGCAAAAAATAAGTGTAGAGTTGCTGGGAGTGAAACAAGATTCAGATAGCAAGGAACGTGAGCTGAGCAAAGCTGTAGAGAGCGTGCAGAAGATAGACTTAAAAACTTCTATTGCTCCGAACAAATTTTGTAAGACCGTTAAACAGGTGACTTGGGATGATCTTTCAGCCGCCGCGGGTGAGGAAAGGATGCTCCCGGATGAGAACGGTAGACATGCTGCTGAATTAGTTGGTGTGGTTATACTACCCTGGCGATCCCCATCCGTGGATCTGAAAAGAAAAGAACTACTCATGCGCAAGGCGCATAATTTTGCCCGTCGGTGTGAGAAGGAAGAGGTTAGGGTCAGGGGAGATTCGTCTTTCCCGGGCCCTAAAACTTTCGCCTTGCCCTCATCTCGCGTGATTGGGGGGATGTATCACAAGTCAACATTCAACTGAGGAGTGAATGATCTTCGGGGCCCCTTTCCTAATTTTTCTAGTTTTATTTATTATTTAATGTTGTGTGTAACTTTAGACTTTTTCGTTGCGTTTCGAACTTATGCTCTGAACAATATTTATATAACTGTTAATACAGATATTTGGTCCACCTTAAGGACAGTAAAGAAAAGTGGCTTATGGGAGAACTCAATTTCCCTGCTTTTAATTTGTTCAATTATGCCACTGTGATTATATGTTTATAGTATGCGTGGTTGAAGGTATTCTCTTGTGCAGGTGGAGTTCGTTTGGGCCGTGGACTTTCTGCTGAAATTAACGCCGAGCTTCTGGTATGCTCATTTGCTGAGCATGGGGTAACCTCTCCCCCAAATTTTATTTCTCTATTTTTATTGTAAATCTTGAATAGATTGTTTAGTTTAAGTCTGGTGGGGGAGAGTTATGTGGGTTACCTGTGCACATGCACTACTATCGCTTTTATACCAAAAGCACATTTTTATTTTTTATTTTCTTGATATCTTGTCCGCATCGTGCACCTGCACCCACATAAGCGCGATCCTAAGCACGCGCTCGGCTCAAGTCAAATTTATTTCTTTTGTGTTAACTTCAAAAAAGTGGTGTTGACATAGGATTTTATGATATAGTAGTTCGAAACTCATGCAGTGCTCCTAATCGAGTACTCTTGGTGTGTAAAATAGTATAGACTTAATTTTTCTTTATGCTCGTAGATTTATACTTTTTTGCATTTGTAAATATTATTTGTACTACTCAAAAGTGTTGAATCTGGGGTAATCGAATGGTGGTGTAGGAATGTGCGTAGCCGTCACTAGCCTCATATTGCTCGAGTCGGGAGGAAGGATCATTTTTCTCGGTGGCTAAGAACTTTCCCCAAGCTACTCTCGAAGCATTGGTGCATGGTTAGTCTAGAGTGAGCGTGATGTAGGCCGTCTTTTTGGCCCGATTGAGCTTTGTACCGTTCCTAACGTATTATCCTCGCTAGCCACATTGTGCCTGCCCTTCTTTTGATTCAGATCCACCATGTTTTTCACCGAAGCCTCATAGCTGATCCTAGTCGCACACCTAAGTTGAGCTTTAGTGTTTTACATTTTCATTTTGGGGTGTGGATGTGGTGATATTCCTTGTGAATATGTGGATGTGCTCCAAAGTTTTTATCCGCTGAAGTTGTTAAAATAAAAAGATGATGTAAAAAGAAAATATATGTATAAAAATTAATAGTGAAAAAGAAAAGTGAAAAAAATGTGTAATTGAAAATCCTATTTGAGATTTTGTGGCGGTAGGCGGTGCACACACCCGAGTTATCAAGTTCAAGTCTGGTGGTGTGGTGCACCTGCATGTATTGTTGGAAAGAGGATATCTTTTTGTTGAGTTCATTTGGGTTAGGTGCGTAGCCTTCTTTTTTATCTTTGTTTACCTCACCGAAACCAAAGCCCTATTTCCACCCTAAAGCCCTACGGATTCACGCTTGAGTCAAACTAGCGCTGTGGAGATGTGAACGGACAAGCGTATTGTCCCCGACATTGATGGATTTCTTTAGAGGTGATCCCGAGCCCCAGTCTTTGGCAAGGCTCAACTGAGTGGCCCGCCTACTTTCTTCCTACGTTTGACCGAACGATTCTCCAGAATTCCATTTTTGAGTAGTTACAATATTTATTTATGCCTGTCGAAATTTATAAAATCTATAGTATAATTAAAAATTTTACGTATTATATTTTCTACACCCACGAAGTATTTGATTTCTCGCTTTACTTTATTTGGAAATTTCTAAGCCAACTAGATGTTTTCTAGTTCACGGAGAAATGATTTGCTCGGGACGAGCAAATGATTAAGTCTGGTGGTGTGATGAGTCCGATATTTATAGGGTTTTTTGGACACATCTGTGCTTATTTTCTCACTCGTGCACTGCATTTAAACCGGTATACAGTTATATTTGCATCGACCGGTCTATGACCATTTTGTGCACTGTTTTGGCCGAAGGGTGTGCAATTGCGCATTCTGGTTTTGGGGGTAAGCACATGGTGCTCCCCAATGGCTATTTCCAGTTGCTTTTGTTACATTTCTTCATTGCTGGAGGGTCCTCTTTTGATTTATGTGTTTGAATGCAGGTGGTGTGTTTTCCCACAAGTCTGGAATTTGGGTTTGTGGAAAACGCACGGACATGCATTTCACTCGCTCACGGTTTGTGCCCGATCGTCCGTTTTGTTGAGCTGGAGAAACGTCGAGTGGAGCTCGACGAATTTCGTCGAGCTGAGCTCGACGTTCTTCACGCACGGTTAACACATGGTTTCTTCGCAACCATGCGCGAAGGAAACACACGGTTTTCCTGTAGCTTTCTTGTATGTACCAATCTATGGTTAATCTTACGATTTTTTCACGTACGGGCGAAAGCACCCGTGCACGTGTAAAATGCACGATTCCACCTGCTTGTCTCGAATTCCAACTTTCTGTTGTTACCCGTGCGATTTCCTTCACACACGGGCAGAAATGTCCGTGCGCGAGCAAAACACACAGGTCAACGCTTCTCCTTCCGCAGGCTTGTTCTGAAAGTTAATATCACACAGTTTACGCACGGTCGTGCGTCAAACCGTGTGTGACCATTATTTCTGATTTCTCTATTTAAGATGCATATTTCATCGTTCTAGAAAGGAGAAAAGTCTGTTTCAGCCCGCCGTTTCTGCCCCTCTCAGCGGGAAAACTTCCCTCCAGCCGATATTTTCTCTCTCCTCCTTGGAGAGTTGATCCGACCACCATTCTCCCTCCAAAAGCTTGCAATAGCTTCATCTCTGGCCACCAGTTTCTTCTCCAAACTCCAAGCTCCGTTTCAAGCTCATAAGGTGCTGCATCTGTGGAGTTCTCCGGATAGATTTAGCCCAATGACTATTTATGAAGAAGACGGGCTATTGGAAGGAGGTGACAGCCCTTCTGGACCCCGGACGTCATCCGTAGACCGAGCTCGGACAAGGCCCGACAACCCTTGACTCTGGCCACGAATCTCGGAAAGCCTTCGTGCGTTTGGTTGTATTTCTCCCCCTCCTCTTGTAGTTACTTTGTTCTGAACTTGTGGTTGTTTGATTTTTTCTTAAGAACACTGTTTAGTTTTAAGTATTTCAGCATGTCTATGTGTTGTTATATCTTAGATCATTATTGTGATGCCGAGCTTCAGTTTTTCGTGGTCTTGTTGTGTTAGTGTCGTTCTAGTGATTGCTAGAAGTTTGTGTGACGAAGAGGTTATTGTGACCCTCATTCGCTCATCCATCTTTCATACTACTCTCTTGAGTAATCTACCAAAGAGACGCGGTGACGGCGACCCACAATAAGTTTATTAATGATAAACTTAGGAAACTCCAAACCAAAACCCCCTTTGTTTGCGTTAACACTTGCAATCACTTTTTCAATTGCGAAATCACACTCCCTACTTGCACTCCTCGAGAGATCGATACCTGAGGATTCAACTCCTCAACTTTATTATTTGACTACGATCGGTACACATGCCGACTCAACAAGTATGTGCACAAGTAAGCTCCATCCGGATGCCTTGCTTCCTACAAAAGTTAGAGAACTAAGTTGAAACGAACTCACCTCCATTGTCCGTTCTTAACTTCTTGATCCGCAGGCAAAGACGGCCCTCCACCAGATCCTTGACCTCCACGAACAACCGGAAAGTATCTGACTTCTCCTTCATGAAGTACACCCACGTGTACCTCATATAGTCATCAATCAACGTGAGCATATACCTTCTCCCTCCAAGACTGATAGTGAGAGTTGGTCCCATCAGATCACCATGGATGCACTCTAATGGTGCTTTAAACCTTGTCTGCGACTTCTCAAATGGAAGATGATGAGCCTTTCCATATTTAAAACTCGCACAGACGTGACAATCACCATAGGATGAAAACTTAGGCAAGCCTTTCACAAGGCTCCTCACCACCATGACTTTCAGCTTGTCCATCCTTACGTGCCCCAGCCCTTCATGCCAAATAGTCGCGCTATCATTGGCCCTCATCCAATCAACATAGGAGCTTGTTGAAAAAACAAACAAGTCCTTTACTCCCCTTCCAACGTTAGCAACATAAGCCTTTACCGCAGAAACGTTTCGGATAAATCTCATTTCTGTTGGGTCAAACAGAACGTGATAGCTAGCATCTACCGTGTTAGTTACTGAAAAGAGGTTCTTCTTCATGCCTAGTACGTGATAAACACTCCTTAACGTGAGTGGCCCCTTATCACTACCCAAAGACATAACTCCCTCCTTCTCGATTGCATGCACAAAATCATCAGCAGTAATAATAGCATCATTACCTGAGTAATCCTGCATTGAAGAGAACTTTGACTCATCCCCGGTGAGGTGATGACCACACCCCGAGTCTAAAATCCAGTCATCTTGGTAGTTGGTGGAGGACAATGCATTGGCACACATGTCTGTCATGAAAGCATTCCCCCATCTAGCTCCCTCATCACTGGAACAAGCCTCCTCCTTGCCTGCAGCATGACCTGACTGAAGCTTCACCTTACAGTCTCATTTGAAGTGACCCGACAGATTGCACCTATAGAACTTTGGTCCTTCCTTCTTCTTCCCGTCACGCTTAAAAGAGTAACTCTTCTCTTGCTGATATGAAGTTGATGGATCATCGTGAAAGATATGCTATACCACAGATACCAATATAGGGGATAAATCTGATTTACTCTAGAGGGGGTGGGTGAATAGAGTAATTAAAATTTTTGGTTGTTTTGATTTATATCAGAGTATTAAAATAGGTGATACTACAATAGTATAATAAGAAATTCAAACTAAGCTAAACTATCCAATCACAATAAACTAAGCTATCACAGCAAAGCAAGAACAACACAGAAAATGATCAACCAAATGACACAAGAATTTTTATAGTGGTTCCCCAAACTGGGTACATCCACTCTTCTACCACCTTGATAGGAATCCACTAGCAGGTTTTTGATCAGGTGATTGCCACCACAAGATCTATTTTTAGGGAGATCTCACAACCCATTGAGATTTTGATCAGGTGCCCAAAAACCAAGATTAAACTTTTGAAGGGAGTTAATAAACCTTTTATACAGAAGGTGAGAAAGGTGATGGTGTCTTCTATTTCTCTAATCAACAGAGAAGACTAGTGGATTGTTGTTGTCAAAAGCTCCTTCCAAAATCACTTGGAGCCTTTCTCAGGATGTAGGTCTTCAGCCTTATCTTAAAATAAAGTCCAGGAACTTTCTGACTGATTGAAAGGTGTTGTCCTTGAATGTTCCTGGAGTAGAAGTTGAAGAAGACTCTTGATCTTTGTTTGTTGTTCTTCTTCAATCTTCAGTAAGCACAAGAAGAAAACAGTTTGTTTTCCTGCACAGAGAATTTTCTTGCTGGTTCTTCTTGTTCTCTGTTATTCTGTATCTTCTCTTCTTATTTGCTGAAAAGAGAAAAATCTCATCTATATTCTTTATCAAATTCTCCTTTGAATTTTGAATTCCTAGCATTGATTGCTGATTGCCTGTAGAATGAAATACGGTTGGAGAATATTGACTTTAATGAGTTTCCCTAACTACCCCCAATAAATTGAGCAAGTAATTAACTCTGATGAAGACCATAATTAATGATGCCAATAACATCTATATTCAGGGGAATATATGCATTAATTACTCAGAGAATTACTGCTAAATAATATATTGAATAAGGACGGAAAATAAGGAAAAACTCTAAGTCTGGTGCTGGACAGATATCTTCGAGCTCTGAACAGATTTCGTCTACCAGAGAACCAAGTTCGTCAAGCTAAGAAATCCTATTCGTCGACCTGAGCTCAGCGAACTGGATTCTGGAAATAGATTGCCAATTCTATGTTCACAATTCGTCGAGCAGAGAATCTGTCTTCATCGAGCTGAGTTCAGCGAAAATAAACTGGAAGGAATATGTTGAAGCTGAACTCCAGACTTCATCGATCTGAACTCGAATATTGTCGAGCTCAACTCAGAGAATTAACTCTGAGTTCGTCGATCTGCGATCGACGATCGTCGAGCTGAGTTCGAAGAATTTTGAACTGATGATTTTCAACTTTTATTTCTTCTAAGTCTTGAGTCTCCTGAAATATTCTGCTGGCTGGTCGATGAATGTTGAACCTAATGACAACCTAAACTCTAAGACTCAAAGACTTGACCATGGCAATACAATGTGTGTCAAAACTTAACCTAATTAGTGAACCTAGCCCAAATACAAACTAGGGATCCAACAATCTCCCCCTATTTGGGAGAGGTCACTAATATAAACAAAGGAAAATAATCACAAAACAAAAATAATATATCTGGCAGAAAATTTAAAGGTATCTAGAAGATATGTACATAATAGTAGCTTTGTGACAGTTATAACAAATATAGTTCAGAAATAAAAACTAAACAAAATGTTCACTTGTTCTTCTTTGCCTTTTCCTTATCAGCTTTGTCAGAACTATGAGAGGGCTTTCTAAATCTGATTTCTCTGTTGGGATTGGCAGCTTCTCTTTTATACATTGTAATGTCAGCTGCTCCAATGATATTGAGAGAAGTGGCTCTTAGAACTACAGCCTCTGGATGTAAATTCATATAAGCATCTACATTGAAAAATTTGTTAGCCTTGTCATACCTTTTTAATTCTTATTTTCTGTAGGTTGACACAGTAGAATACTGAGAAGGATCTCTGCCTTCAGCTTTGGCTTTGTTAATCATGGAGAGTCCAACCAGTTCTTGAAATCTGACCACTCTTGCATTTGTATCTTGTTCAGGATCTACAAAAGGAATTGGTGGTGATTCTGGCCTTTTTGGACTGCTATCGTTTTCAGCTTTATCAGTTACAGATGCTTGCTATTGTTGCTGTTGTTGATGTCTGCTGCTGCTAGAATGTCTGTGCTGACTGCTTCCATGAAATCTTGAAGATCTATCTGGTTATCTTTGATAAGTTTGAGTATATGAAGTAGATCTCTGAGTAATGGTTCCTGAATAGCCTGCTGCTGGAGGAGGAGGAGGAGGACCTCACCAATTCCTTTGAGAAGGAGGACGAGGAGGAGGACCTCTCCAATTCCTTTGAGAAGAAGGAGGAGAGTACCTTCTGCTTTTCTTTCTACCTTTCTGCTCATTCTTGGACAACCACATCCATAAAGGCATCCCTGGGTAAGAAGTGATCTTCTGAAGAACATAGTAGGGAGTGTCTGCAATTGGATTTGGCTTGGGAATAGCTTTAGCAGGAGCTTTTCTCTTCTTAGCAACTTTCTTCTTTGTTTTTGAGTCATCAGACTCATCAGTGTCTTCAGCATCATTATCATCATCAGATGATCCTTGAGGATTGTCATAGAGAGCATCAATTGCCTTTAGAATATCTATAGATATCTGCTTTTCAACCTGAGGCTGTACTGTAAGATCTGTTACTTCTGGTGGAGCAACAATAGTTTCAGAAATTGATTTATTCTCTTCATCTATGTCAGCAAGGATAATATCATCCAAGTCTGGTAAAGGACTATCATCCATCTTATAAGTAGGAGGGGAGATAACCTTTGGAGGAGAAATAGCCTTAAGGGCTGATATTGGTTCAAGAACATTCTCAATCATATGTCCTTCTGAGATCACTGGAGCTGCAAAACTGGCCTTGAGTTGCTTAGCAACTGTGGGGCTTATTGGAGAAGTATAGGGGACTATAGCTCTAGATTGCTGATAAGAAAAACTAGGTAGAATATTGCTGTAAACAAAATTAAATGAATCGAGTAAAGAATCTAGATTAACTGTGGGATTTATAATGTAATCACCAACAGTTATCACAGAACATCTCCCCCTGACTAGGTTTAGAGGGCCCTGAAGCCAGTCCTCCAGAAGAAGGGACAGAAGATAGGGCAGCAATTCTGGAAGAGAGAGAGAGATGATGGAAGCAGATAGAGGAGCAATATCAGTAGCTATGAGTTGCTCAAGAGTGGGAGAAATAAAAGCAAGAAGGTCTTTTGCTATATCAGAGAAGTTTAGATATAGGGGTTTAGGAGCAGAGGAGGAGTAGGGAGTGCGATGTCCATAATTTGAACATACAGAGAATGCATTAGAGAACTCCGTATTGGTGTAGTCTGGAAATGTGGAGGGAGTAATTGATGGAATGTCAGTGGGGATGACTGGAGGGATATCAATTGAAGGAATCACAGTGGCAGAAGGGGGAACTGTGGTTGTGGGTGAGGAGATGGGTTCCTGAAGTGGAGAGTTATGTGGAGATGGTGGAGTAGAGACTAGATTGAAAGAGGGTTGTGAGGTAGATGGAATGTCAGATAGATTAATTGGAGATGGAGGAGGTGTAGTTTGTTCTGGAGATGGAACTGGTGTTAGAACTGGTGTGGGTAGATGTTGCTGTTGAATTGGTGGAGTTTGAGTTGGAGAAGAGGATGGTTGTTGTGATGGAAGAGGTGAAGGAATTCGGGTGGAGGGAAGGACATCTTCTGGAGGTGGAGGAGTGGTTGTCACTGCCCTGGTGCTCTCAGAAGTCCTGGAAGAGGAGGAAGCCTTGGAAGGCTTTGAGATTTTCCTCTCCCATCTGTCAAAAAGAGCAGATGTAAGCCTCTTTGAGGCATCAATGAACACTGTCCGGGAGACCAGTAGTTCAGGTGCCTTCTCTTGAAGGAAGATTCCCAGAATCCTCGCAAAACATACTTCTTTCTTTGTATTCTTCTTCTTTATTAACTCAAACAATATTTGTCCCCAGTTAACAGATTTCTTATTAACCAGAGCACACATCACTAGGAATTGGTGTCTGGTGATATAATCGTGGGTTGTATGCTTGCCCAGTAACACCTTGCCAACTATGTCTGTAAGAAACTTGTATTGAACAGACAAGTTCTTTTTTAATAATTTATTGGGGGTTTCCTCATGAATGCCCCATAGTGCTCAACATATTCTCATATTCATCAATATCTATTTCTATATCATCTTCTCCGGTAGATAAATCAAAAATCTCAGTTAAAACAACAGGAGTTAGAATGACATGTGTGCCGCTGATAGGGCCTATTAGGGTATCTGCGTCAGGATACGTTGCAGTGAAAACCCATTCCCTGACTTCATTTGCTGATATCTTAATCTAGGTTATCATGAACTTCGTCAGAATCTGTTCCTCACAAAACTATAGGATGTCGATGAATACTTGATCAGTGTGCGAGAAGGAGTCAAAATCAACATCAAAACCCATGTCAAACTTTATTGCTGCAAGGGAGTTTGCCAGAATCACCATTTGTTCGCCTGCAAAAGAAAACAGAGAGATCAAGTGCAAAGGGAACAGAAAGCGCAGGACGGAGCTCGAAGAAAACCTAGATATGTGGTTTTTAGAATATGAAGTGGCAGACTCCGTCCGACGAAAAATAGAAATTCTTTGATCTGGGTTCGACGAAATATTTTATTGACAGAAGAGTTCGTCGATCTCAGTCAGAAGAAGGGAAAAGTTTTCGTCGATCTCAGGTCGGCGAAAATTTTCTGAAGCAATATCGTCGATCTCCGTTCGATGAATAGAACTTCAGACATAGAGAGTTCGTCGATCTCAGGTCGACTAATGTCTCAAGAACTTTCCTTAGTTCGTCGGTCTCCATTCGACAAACTATGGCAAATTCTTCGACCACAGACAGAAAATTAAATTAGTGCATTTCCATTGATCATACCTAACTGATTCATAAAGAACAGATGTTTGTTCTCATCCAAGGGTTTGGTGAAGATATCTATCTTTTTCAAATCAGTAGAGACAAAGGTGAGATTAATTTTCTTTTTGTCTACACACTCTCTAATGAAATGATATCTTAATTTCTATTGCACTGGATTCTGTGCAATAGAAATTACACTGGTATTATCACACAGTAGAGTTGAATTATTTAAGTTGACACTATAATCTAGGAGTTGGTTTTGAATCCACAGCATCTGTGAACAACGACTGCGAGCTGCAATATACTCAGCTTCTGCTGTTGAGGTAGACACTGATGTTTGTTTCTTGCAAAACCATGATACTAGCCTATCACCAAGGAACTGACATGTCCCTGATGTGCTCTTTCTGTCTACTCTACATCCAGTAAAGTTAGCCTCAGAGAATCCAACTAACTCAAATTCTGACTCAGTTGGATACCAGAGTCCTAAATTAGGGCAACTCTTTATATATCTCAAAATTCTTTTTAAGAAAATAATGTTAGATTCTTTATGGTTTAACCGGAACCTAGCACAAAGACATATAACAAACATAATGTCTGCTCTACTTGCTATAAGATATAACAGGGACCCAACAATGACCCTATATAATTTCTGATCTATAGGTTTCCCATGTTCATCAAAATCAATTACAACATTGGTAGCCATAAGTGTTTTCTTTGCTGAAGCATCAGCCATCCCAACCCTTTTAATCTGCTCCTTAGCATATTTAGATTGGGATAAGAAGATGCCATCAGGTGACTGCTTCACTTGGAGACCAAGAACGTAGGATAGCTCACCCATGCTACTCATTTCAAACTTTGAATGCATAAGGTTGGAGAACCTTTTGCATAGTTTGGAATCTGTAGAACCAAATATGATGTCATTTACATATATTTGTACTGACAATATTTTATCATGATGATGCTTAATAAATAAAGTCCTATCTATTATGCCTCTAGAAAATTTATGTTATAAGAGAAAGCTTGCTAAGGTTTCATACCAAGCTCTTGGAGCTTGCTTTAGACCATAGAGAGTCTTATGCAATTTGAAAACATAAGAGGGATGAGTAGGAGAAATAAAACCTGGTGGTTGTTCTACATAGACCTCTTCTTTGAGTTCACCATTAAGGAATGCACTTTTGACATCCATCTGGTATACAATGAAGTTCTTGTAGGCTGCATATGCTAGAAATATCCCGATTGCTTCCAGCCTTGCAACATGTGCAAATGTCAGATCATAGTCTATGCCTTCCTCTTATATATATCTTTGAGCAACTAGTCTGGCCTTGTTCCTTATGATAAGACCTTGAGCATCTATCTTGTTTCTAAATACCTATTTAGTTACAATGATTGGGTAGTCTTTGGGTCTTGGAATTAAATCCCAAACTCTACAACTCTAAAATTGGTTGAGCTCCTCTTGCATTGCAATAATCCAGTGTGGATCTTGCTCAACATCTTTAATGGATTGGGGCTCAGTTTGAGATATGAAGCAGATATGCATCATGTCCTGGTGGAGTTGATGTCTTGTCCGCACCCCAACTGAAATGTCTCCAATCACTTGAGATAGAGGGTGATCTCTAAGTGTGACAAATTCAGTAGGAGGAGTTGGTTGAGCAATGACTTGGGGAATTAATTCCTCTTGTGGAATTATAATAGCTGTTGGAGGAAGTTCAGCCACTTCCAAACTTTCTTCTTCACTCTCTTCTTCAACTTGTGGAGAAGGATGTGATGGAGCCTCTTGGGTGAGGTTTAGATCATCCAATCTCTCACACAAGTGAGTTACCTGCAATATGTCATTGGTAGAATCTTCTTTCTCCTTATAAAACATGTTAGTCTCATCAAATAAAATATGAATAGATTCTTCCATTTTCATAGTTGATTTATTATAAACCATATAAGCCTTGCTTACTTGGGAATATCCAAGAAAAATTCTTATTTCAGCCATGGCTTCAAACTTTCTAATATATTTCTTATTATTGTTGTGAATATAACAAATGCAACCAAAAATTTTAAAATAGTCTACTTTAGGTTTCTTTCTTTTAATTAACTGATAAGGAGTCTTATTCTTTAGCTTGTGTATCAAACTTCTGTTCAGTACATAGTTTGCTGTGCTCATAGCCTCTGCCCAAAAGGATAGGGGCAAGTGAGCATCTGCAAGTAATGTGCCTGCAGATTCAATTAGGGTTCTATTTTTCTTTTAGCAACCCCATTTTGTTGAGGAGTTCTAAGAGATGAGAGGCAATGCCTGATACCTTCCTTCTCACAGAACTCTTGCATAAGAAGAGACTCAAACTTAGTACCATGATCACTTCTGATCAATGCAACTGACGTAGAGTACTCAATCTGTATGTTCTTGAGAAAATCTGTAAGAACCTTGAAGTTATCTGACTTAGATCTCAAAAAGAATACCCATGTGAATCTTGAGAAGTCATCTACAATCACTAAAGTATAAGATTTACCTCTTAGGCTTCGTACAGCAATAGGGCCAAAAAGGTCCATATGTAGCAAGTACAATATTTTAGGTGAGTCACTTTTATTTACAGATTTAAAACTATTTGTAGATTGCTTGCCTAACTGACAAATCCTGCAAAGGCTTTCCTTCTTGTAGGTGCAAGAAGGCAATCCTCTAACAAGGTTATCCTTAGAGAGTTTAATAATATTTTTCAAGATAACATGTCCTAATCTCTTATGCCAAAGGTCATTATTATTGTTAGTTTGATTAAATAGGCAAATTTTAGTTTTGGCAGACTTAAAGTTAACTACATAAATGTTTCCTACTCTAGTTCCTCTTAACACTACTAGGTTATCTACTGAAGTAATAATATAGGATGTTTTATTAAATGATACCTGAAATCTTTCATCACATAACTGACTTATGGAGATAAGGTTGTGCTTCAGTCCACTTACATAAGCAACATTCCTGAAAGTGACTGCTCTAATTTTGACCTTTCCATATCCTTCAGTCTGGCCACAATTGAAATCACCAAATATTACTTTGGGTCCTAGCTTTGAATTGTAGTTGATTAGGTTGTCCTTGTTTCCAGTCATGTATTTTGAACAGCCACTATCTAGATACCACTGTTGCTCTGTGCTGGGATAGTCTTTCACCTGCAATAAAACAGATTAGCTATTCTTGACACAGGTTACCTTGGGTCCTTATTTCTTCACATAATTAAAACTGGAGATATATGAATATTCAGTTTGACATTTATAACCTAAGGGATGATATCTTCTTGGAGGAATTATTCATTGATTAAATTGATTAATGGAAGATTTTGGTTGAGTATAAGTTTTAGGAAAATTAGAGTTTCTGTTAAGATGAACTGCGTTCGACGAATTCAGGTAAGTTCGTCGATCTGAGTTCGACGAATGGGGATGAGTTCGTCGAACTCCACTCAGAGAATGAGAATATTCATTCTCTGGGCACCAATATCGTCGATTTTGGGTCGACGAACCATACTGGTTTCGTCTATCGTAGTTCAACGAATAATTATAATGGAAATTTGCGTTCGGAGTTCGTCGACTTGAGTTCGACGAACTGCACACATTTCGTCGATCTGAGTTCAATGAAATCTGTTGAACATTGTTATGATTGAGATTTTTCTTATTCTTTTTCTTTTTCTTATTCTTTTGTTTTAACTTAATTTGTTTAACTTATTATTATTATCTATCTTTTCTTTTCATTTTTCTGAAACAAATTTTATTGGTGTTGACAATATATTTTTCTGGATCAGTAGGGGTTGGCTTGATGAAGCACCCAAGCCCAGCTTACCATTGAGCATGACATTCACTGTGTTTGTGATGTCCATCAACTTGATACTTCTCCCATTTAGGGATTCTTCAAGTTGTCTTGCCTCAGCTAATTCAGATTTTAATGATATGATTTGTTCTTGAGCTGGGATTAATTCATCTTTTAACTTAATGTTTTCAGAAATAAAGTTATCTTGTTCAGCCAATTTTTCTCTAAGTATTTTGATTTCTTTCTCAGAGTTAATTAAATTAATACATAATGATTTGAATTCAATTTTAAAACTATCTGAATTATAATCTGTTGGATCCCTAGTAAGATTTAGGCTAGGTTCACTAAGTTAGGATCATATGACCCATAATATATAGCCAGGGTCATGGTTGTGTCCTAGAGTCTAGGCCAAGTCTTTAGAATCAACATCATATGGATCAGCTATCAACAAAACTGTCAGAGACTCAAGACTTAGAGTTTTTTTAAATACCAAGTAAAATGAGTTCGACGTTCGTCGAACTCAGGTCGACGATAGTCATGCTCAGCTCGACGATCTCAGAGTAAATTCTCTGAGCTGAGCTCGATGAAAATGGTACTCAGGTCGACGAACTTTGGACACTATACTTCAACACTTCAAGATCAAAAAACATCTCTTTATTCTAAGTCCAGAGTCAGACTTTAGTCGACGAACTTGATTCTCAGCTCGACGAATTGTGTCCACAATAGCTAGAGTTATCCAGTAGCAGTTAAGTGGTCCTCAGCTCGATGAAACCAATTCTTAGGTCGACGAATTCTGGATACTTCACTTCAACACCTTCATCCAGAAGCATCTGAAATTTATCTAAGTCCAGAAATATTTTGCTGAACTTCAGTCGACGAAACCAGATATCAGCTCGACGAACTCTATACACAGAAAAGGCAAAGTTTCTAGAGAATATAGTTCTGCTCTCTGCTCGACGATCTTGGAACTCAGCTCGACGAACAGAAGTCATCTGGTCGACGACCTCAGCAACTCAGCTCGACGAACTGTGAACTTAGCTCGACGATTTCTGTTATCAGTTCGACGAATCCAGACTTAATTATTTTCCATCCTTCTATCCCCTTCTTACTGAATAATTCCCGAGTAATTAATGCTCAAATACTCTCTGGAATATAACCGTTAGATAGAGTATTGATCATGGTCTTCTTCAGGATTATTGCCTGCTATTTTTTCATGGGACAGTTGGGGAAATAATTCAATGTCGTTTATTCTCAAGGCCATCAACATTGATTGCAGAGGATTTCAAAATTTTGAAAGCCCATTTTTGACAGGAAATATAAAAGAGATTTTCTCTCTTTTTTCTGTAGATATATCAAACAAGATACATAATACAGATAGACGACAGATACAGAAAGTAGTTAGTCTGAAATAAGATATTCACTGATGTCTGTCAACATAGAATTCTGACATAACAAGAAGCCATATTCCCGAAGATCATCAGCTATCTAAAGAAGAAGAACACCTAATCAAAATCAAGAGTCTTCTGTCTTCAGCACTAGAGGATACTTCAAAGAACAACTACATCACTATCTGTCAAAGAAGTTCCTGAACAGCTACTGATCAAGGCTGTACTACTGAAGGCCTATCACCCTGCAGCAAGGCTTATTCTACCTGAACCATTCTATATCTCAGGGGGAGCCTGTGCTAAAATCAAATATCCACCAGTCTTCTCAATTGTATATTGAGAAAGAGAAGACACAATCATCTCTCACCCCCCCCCCCACTATATAAAGGGTTATAACTCCCTTCAAAAGTTATTCCTGGTTGCAAGTCACCTGATCAAAAAACTTGAGGATTGGTTTTTGAGCACCTGATCAAAAGCTCATTGGTGTCAGGCACCTGATCAAAAATCTGAGTGGATTCCTACCAGGGTGGTAGAAGAGTGGATGTACCCAAGTTTAGGGGAACCACTATAAGTTCTTGTGTTGTCTGGATTGCTCTTGTCTTTTATTTTTTGTGATGTGGTTGTTTGTTAGGATTGCTATTTTAATTTTGCTCCTGCACTAGATTAAATCAGAAGAAAATTTTATAGACATTGAATACTTTATTCACCCCCTCTTGAGTATTCCTGATCTAACAACTCACTTTCAATTGGTATCAGAGCTTGGATTCCTTGGTGTACACAAGCTAACCCTTGAACCAAAGATCCTGTGTTAGATCAGATTTCATCTTTTATCTTTATTTTTATTTAGATTATATACACGACAATGGCACAGAACAAAGACTATGCAAGCACCAGACCTCCAGTTTGCAACCTAAATAGGTTTGCCATCTGGAAGGCAAGAATCAAATTGTATATGAACTCTATTGATGAAGATATCTACAATTCCATCTTGATAGGTCCTCCTCAAGCCACTGCTTCTACATCTACAGTAGCCTCAAGCACAAATGTAGTTCCACCACCAGAGTGGACTGAGGCTCAGAAGAAGGCCAAGGTTGCTGATGTTAAGGAAATGAACATACTGGCACAGACTATGTCAGATGATATCTTCCAAAAGGTTGCTGAAAACACATCAGCCAAGCCATCTGGGATTCCCTAAACCAAATTGTGGCTGGATCAGCAGATGAAAGAAATAAGAGATCCAACTTCATATCCTTATATGAGAATTTCAAGAAAGAGGAAGCTGAGTCAGTAGCTGAAATGTATAATAGGTTAAGCTCAATCATATATGAGCTAAAAATCTTGGATAAGGACATCACCCTCACTGAGGTGAATGACAAGATCCTAATGTGCTTCAAAAGATCATGGGATTCAAGGATCTGGCCTATCAAAGAAGCCAGAAGCCTAAATGAGATATTTATTGAATCTCTATTAGGCAAACTTAAGTCCTATGAACAGCTGATTAAATCCAGGGAGGCAGCTGAGCAGAGAACACCCCCTCCAGCAAGAAAAGAGCATAACATTGCTTTCAAGGCATCTGAAAAGACAGAGACTCCCTCAACAAATGAAGAACTCATAAGTCTTTTTGCCAAAAGATTCTACAAGTTGGCAAGAAAAGATTTCAGGAGGAAGTCATCCAGATAGGATGACAAACCAAGGTATGATAAAACACCAACTAAACAAGTGGTATGCTTTGGTTCCAGGAAAGCTGGACACTTCATCCTATGCAGAAATCATCCCAGCACAAGCTGAAACTCCATGAAGATTTATTCTTGGATTTATGGAGAAGTTAGGGATGAGCTCACTCAGTCCAGGAAGAAGGCTCAGACGACACTTTCTCTGGAGTCAATCATCAACAACAACTTTCTCTTTCTGAAGGCTCTTGATTGTTTGGAGTTGTAAGCCTGAAATATAAAGTCTAAGTGATAGGATTCTTGTGTGAATATGATGTAGGTCTTCTCTGCTTGAGGTAGGATCTGAGTTAGATCTGAGGTAGGAGAGCTATATTCTCTGAGTGTAGGGCTATCCTTCTGGCCTGAGTTGTAGGGCATCTTGTTGTGCCTGAGCTAGGTGATCTGAAGGATCACTAAGCTGTAAGAGTAGATTTTACTCTAAGTAAGTAGTGTTGTGGCCTGAGGTAGGACTTGAAGGAATTCTGAGTGATCCTGAGGGATTTGAGTTGTAAGCTCTTTGAGCTGAGTTTGGAGAAGATTTCCTTGTCTAACACACTATTAGAAAGGTGGGAGGGACAGTGGATGGGCCCATACCTTGGGGAACCATAATAAATCATGGTGTGCTATTTCTTATTCTTGAAAGCTAACACAATAACTGAATACTCATCACACCTAAAATCAAAAGTGCTCATAAAGAATAGGAAACATATTCACCCCCCCCCCTCTAGGTATAGAGCTACTATTGAAATAAAGACTTTCAAGTGGTATTAGAGGGAGGTTGTTCAAAAATGAACTAACAGTCTGAACAGATCTCCAAGAGTAGCTGAAATTTTTCCCTATGGGTTCAGGTGAGAGCCATAAGGAGTTGAGCTCAATGAAGCTGCCAATTTGTAGGAAGAAAAACTTTGGGATTTGGAAAGAGTGGGTCATGTTATTCATAGAAGCCTCATACCCTAGAATATTCATTACAGTTTAGGAAGTACCCTTCATTCCCACAAAGATATCTGTCCTAGATGACCATGTCCAAACTCCAAAGAAATATATTATAATGACCAAGGATGAAGTCATCTTGGCAACCATGGATATAAGGGCTCAGAATATCATTGTTAGTGCCATAGATGACTCCACCTTCCTAAACTTGGTCCACTACAAGATAGCTAAAAATATGTTGGATTCTCTTATTGTTTATATAGAAGGGACAAAGGAGGTGAGGGATGATAAAAAATCCCTCCTGAATCAATAATATGTGGTGTCGCCGCCCGGCTACCTCCACTTGATAATGATCTGGTTGCTGAGGCGCTACAACATAAAGACCTTCGGATCCATGATGACGCTAACGAAAAACGACGCTACAACCTCCGTCCGTGGCGTGCTAAACCCGCTTGAAGACTTTTATTTAATATTTCATGCTCTAATTAATTTTTATTTTTATATGTACAAATATAAAATTATTCCAAGCTTGGTTAATAATTTTATATTCATTTTGGGACTTGAAATATTTATTTCCTGCATATAGACAAATATTTTGGTGTGTATTTGGCCTTCCGGATGGATGAGATTTCATCTTCATCTTGGATGGTTAGATGTGTGTGTTGTAACTCCTATATATGGAGCCCCCTTTATGAGAATGAGATTAGAGAATCAAAAACCAAAACCCTACCCTCTTTGTGGGAGTTTCGGCCAAGGAGAGACTCAAAGCCGCTGGCTATGGTGTGAAGCCACCACCCCCATTGCTTCATCTTCCCAACTTCGGTGCGACGCCGGCGTGGCTTCCTTTGGTGCGAATCCAAGGAAGAATGTTGCAGCCCATTCGGTGCGATGCCGGTGGATCAGTGGAGAGAGTGATTCTCCCACTTTATCTAGTGTGTTCATGAAAGCGGGTTGGGTAACTTCTCTTCTCTAATCTTTGTGATTTCTTGCTTAGTATTGTGGAGGATGAACAACTGTTGCTTTTTCGTGATTTTAAATACTATCGCTTGCCATTTCCAAGATTGATTTCATCATTTTATGCTTCTATAATCCGGATCGGGTAGATCCCATTTGCTTGAGTGGATCTTGGCCTATAACCAAAATTTTACTCTTAAAAAGGAGTGGCAACCTTTATGTTGATTTGGGGGAATCATCCGACTCTCATTTTGATCGTTATTTTAGAGTCAATCTCTCCTCCTTGTGTTTTTAGTGCTATGTTTGAGACGATCTGTTACGAAATGATAGATGATTGTGTAGGTACATTAGGAATTAAAGCGTGTTTGGCATGGTAGACTACCTTGTGTCCGTTACGCACTCCGAAAGTCGGGCACTCGCTACGTCAATATGAAGCCTTCAAACAAGGCAGGAAAGATTCCATAGTTGAATGCTATGAGAAGTTGAAAGAATTAGTTCCTAAACACATAGAGGGGGGGGTGAATAGGTGTAATTCCTTTTTCTTCTAAGGCAGAATATATATTCAGTTAATTACTTAGAAATAGTTAATTCTACAGCTAATCACAACACAGAATTCACAGAATCACACAATTACAGATTGCACACAGTTTTTATTGTGGTTCCCCAAGGTCTGGGTACATCCACTTTCCCCCTTCGCCTATCTAGTAGTGTGCTAGATTCGGCCTAACTTCTTCTCTTCACCTTAGATCCACAGATCTTATAGCTCAGAACCCAAACAAGGCTCCTATAACTCAGAGTGAGTCCACACTCCTATAGCTCAAGCAATCTGCCCTACCTCAGCCTTCAACAATGCCTACAACTCAGAGATAACAATCTCCTACAACTCAGGCTCATAGCCCTACCTCAGCCTTCAACAAGGCCAACCACTCAGAGAAAATAATCTCCTACAACTCAGCCTTTATAAACACAGGCTTACAACTCAGATCTTATAAAGAACCTATAGAAAAAAGATTAAACAATGTATTTTACCACCACCCTGGTAGAGAGAGAAAGGATGGATGGCTTCTTGATCAGTTCTTGGAAGAATCTGATGGCAGAGAACAACCACTCTTAGCTTTCTTCAAAGCTTCTTGAATCTGAACTCAGTAGGGTTGATCTCCTTTGAAGTTGATCTTCAATCAGCTTCTTTCTTGAAATTCAGATCTCAATCTGAATCCTTCTTGGCAGACTGGTTCAGAATCTGCACTTGAGGAAATTGTTGATATAAGTCCCTTTCTTCACTTCAATAGATGGAGCTCTCTCTCCACCTTCTTCTTAGATCTTCTGACAAAAATCTTCTTCTATTTTTGTAACTGCATATGTTTTTCTTTTCTATATTTCAGTCTATCTTCTGTTGATGGAGAATGTCTTTATATAGTCTTCCTCCATTGTAACCGGCTGATCCGGTTTCTAAAAAACTTCTGACAGCTCTGACAGTTGCAGTAGACCGATTGGTAATGGCAGCTGTCAAGTCATCCAGTCACTTCATGAAACTCTGTCTCTGTCAGCAAAGTGTCGAGACTGAACTTAATCATGTGTCGACAAAAGTAGAATAAGTGTCGACACAAGCCTTGGTGATGTCGACACAGCTTCCTTGGTGTTGACACTGCTTCTCGACACAGCTTCTGTAGATTTTGTCGACACTAGTTCCGTGGTGTCGACACAGTCACTTCTTTTCTTCACACAAATTGATTTTGTTGAAATTCTGTCATGTGTCGACACAAGTCCTGTGTGTCGACACAGTTAATGTCGACAAGGTCTTCTGTGTATCGACACTGCCTCTGTGTGTCAACACAATTGATGTCGGCTAAGCTTCTGTGTGTCGACACTGCCTCTGTGTGTAGACATAATTGATGTCGACTAAACTTTCTCTGTGTGTCGACACTGCCTCTATGTGTCGACACAGTTGATGTCGACTATGCTTCTCTGTGTGTCGACACTACCTCTGTATATCGATACAGTTTCTTCTGGTGTCTACACAGCCTTTCCAAGTGTCGACACAATTAACTCCAAGTGTCGACACAGCTTTTCTCCACTGTCGACACAAGCCTTCATAAGTGTCGACACAGCTTCTTCTGGTGTCGACTCATGCACTTAGAAACTTTTTCCTGCATTCTTGTATTTTCTTAACCTGCATATATAAACTCAAAATAACATCAAATACACCTTGATGCATATCATTGAGTAAGGTGAGGCTGCTTCAAATCTGGTACATATTTTCCAATGTACCCAACAATCTCCCCTTATTTGGAGAAGTCATAACCCTTAGTCAATGATATACATCATTCATAACAAACACATATTATGATGTATAAAAAATATTATATGACAGAGTAACTTATAAACAAAACAGATATAAAAAGTCATCACAGAATAATAATGCAACCAGAATGAGCATTAATCATGTTTTGTTTCAACTTCAAAAGTTTTTTTAATAATAGTTTACATAGATTTTAAATACTAAAGTTTACAATGTTATAAAATCTAGTGAATCTAATCTAAGGCTGAACCACCAAACAATTTGCTTTAGATCTTTATACATCTTAGTGGAACCAGGGTAGTACGTTACACTGGAACCATGAGCTTCAGCACAGATCTTAGCTCGAATATCGTCAAGGGAGGGGACGCAAAATCTACCCCGATACTTCAAGGTTTCCAACTCATCCACAAAAAATTCAGGTAGCTCTCCCTTCACAGTTCTATTCCGGAGGTGCAACAAATCAGGATCATCCTTCTGATGTGCTCGAGTAAGGGAAATCCAAGAGGGTTCTTCTACTTCTAGACTAGCAGGCACAGTACTATTCCCAACCTCAATATCCATCAACAAAAATTCTTCTATTAAGGACTGCACCGACAGATTAAAAAATCTTAGCGGTCTTTCTACTCAAGGCATCAGCTACAACATTAGCCTTTCCTGGATGATAAAGAATTTCCACTCCATCATCCGCCACATATTCTAACTAATGAGGCTGGCGCAGATTTATTTCTTTCTGAGTGAAGGCGTACTTCAAACTCTTATGGTCCGTATAGATCTTGCACAATGCGCCATGTAATAAGTGTCTCCAAAGCTTCAGTGCAAAAATTACGGCAGCAAACTTCCAAATCATTTGTAGGATAGTTTCTCTCATGGATCTTTAGTTGCCTCGGTGTATACGCGATCAGCTTATCGTATTGCATTAAAACACAACCAAATCCGATGTGTGACGCGTCAACATACACAGCATACTCAACTCCTTCCGTAGGTAAGGTTAAAATCAGAGCAGTACATAATCTATTCTTCAACTCTTGGAAAGCCTCTTCGCCCTTATCGCTATAAATGAAAGCAGTATTCTTCTAAGTAAGTCTAGTTAGAGGAGCTGACAACACCGAAAACCCCTCCACGAATCTTCTATAATAGCCAGCCATGCCCAAGAAACTCCTAATCTTCTTGGGTGTAGAAAGTCTCTCCCATTCCATCACAACAGAAATCTTAGTTGGATCTATCAAAATACAGTCCTTACTTACAACATGACCAAGAAAGGACACCTTGGGTAGCCATAACTCACACTTGCTTAACTTCGCATATAACCTATGCTCCATCAGGGTCGACAAAATCAAACGCAAATGCTGAGTATGATCCTCAGCATTGCGGGAATACACCAAGTCATCATCCTCTATAAATACAATCACAAAACGGTCCAGACCTAGGACGAACTCTATGTCCCTCACAGAAGGAAGACTAGGAAGATTAGCTAGGAAAACATCCGAACACTCACGCACCATATAGATCTCCTCTAAACACGGTAAACCTACCTTGGTTTCCAGAACTGGAACCAAATAAGAAAAACACCCAGAAGCTAAAAGCTTCCGAGCACATACCGCAGAAATAACTGGAGAATCCTGACGCGGATAACCATAACCACTCCTGGGTTGACCATCGTCCATCTTGAAGTCCAAGCGCTTAACCTTACACAGGGTAACAGAGTCAAGCCTAGACAACCAGTACAGGCCCAAGACTACACAAAACCTTCCAGGTCTATCACCTTTAAATCAGCAACCACTAGAAAAATAAATAACTGAATCGGACAACCCTGAATATCTTCGTCCGATACCACAGAATCACCAGAAGGAAACTTGACACAAAACACGTCACCAACCTGATCGAGGGTCAAACCATGACGCTCTACAAAGGTCCTAGCCACGAACGGGTGGGTAGCGACACAATCAAAAGGAACACACGCCCAATGGTTCTTTACCTTAATTTACTTATAAAATCGTATACATAACTTATTCAATCAATAAAAAAACTAGATAGAACCTAACCTGAAATCACTTGGATTGAAGACTGAGTTTCTTCTTTGGTCGTTGTGATCAGTTTACCTTTTCCTTTGTCCTGGCTTGGTGGCAGTGGTAGAGCCCGAGGTGGGGCCGGCTGCAGTGGGGACTGAGCCTGGGGACACGAAGTCTTCAGGTGTCTCTTCTGCCCGTAATGGAAGCAAGTCTTTTCCTTCAACTAGCAATGACTCACGTCATGTCCCTTCTTTGAACAGAACGTGCACACCCGATCTCCCTTGGGTACTCCTTGGATGGCGAGCACCAGCTGCTTCTTTTGAGTGGCACTTCTCTTGAAACACCTTTCGAAAAGGTGGCCAGGTCGACCACAGAAGCTACATATTTCTCCACTTTTCTTTTTCGAAGAAGGGACGGATGCCCTAGAGCTTCCATGCTCAACACCCTTCCTCTTCTCTTTCCTCGGTATCATATCACGATTCGTAGCATATCCAATGGTCTCAACTTCAAGAGCAACTTCTACTGTCCTCGCATTAGCCTCGTACTGGTAAGTATTGGCAAACTGCTGAATGTCATTTTGGAGACCGCCCAAGAAATCTTTAGCCCTGCGCTCCTCAGCAGCTCTCAACTCAGAAGCAAACTTATTAAATTTACTGATCTCACTCTCATACCCAATCACTACGGGGGTTTACTCACCAGGATGCTATCCTAAGGTGGTAGCCAACAATGCTTGCAACTGTGCTTGCATTGCCACGATCTGGCCTGCCATGGTCTCCATGCTCTAGCGTAGTTCAACAATCATCACCTCACCCTGCGTACCTGACGACTCGCCCTCAGATTGGGGAGTCAACCTGGTCGTAACACGCTCATGCGACATTCTAAAAAAAACACATAACACCTCATTAAAACTCTAGCTTAAACTAGGACTACACCACTTAGTTCAGACCATACTTAAAAGACACTTGCTTACGCTGCAACTTGCTTTGGGATTTTATAATGATGTTATGTCCTACTTAGGATGATATCCTCTCATCTTATTGACTCTTGTGCCTATGACATGAATGCATGTATTCTTTATTTTTTTTGATTTAAAACCATGTGTGTACATTTATCATCCCGCAAAATCTTTAGTTTGGCACGTTGTGCTTATGCAATGTTATGCTATGCATGATTGTGCTATGCAGTCTAAAAAGGCCCTAATGCATGTTATGAGCGACGTACGCATGAAAATGTTATGCATCCCATACTACATGACATTCTCATGCAATGAAAAATAAACATGCTAGTTGCATTCATGTGGTGAGGTTATGCATCCCATACTACATAACCCTCACATGTTGCCCCTATGGTGGATCCATATACAGACACATTATGCATCCCATACTACATAATATGCCCCGTATACTTCATGTTATGCTATGAGTGTAGTGTTCGTGCTTCAGCCAAGACGTATTGATGATATATCGGTCTGTGTGTGATATGATGCTAAACACCTAATACCAACAAGAAAAGGTTGCCCGACAAATTGTCAAGCAACCTCCCTCTGATACCAACTATCACAACCCGGATTTTCCCAATAATTTAATTATATCAGAGTACGGGAAAATACGCACTGTGATGCCACGCCATGCAGGGGATAACTGCAGACGCTCAGGCAAGACTCCAAACTCTAACGTTTAAAAGAAAACATAAGTTATTATGACTGAAATCCAGTTTAAACTAAGAAGGTAGCTGTATCCCTCGGCTCAGTGGATCATCTAGTCCACGATTCAAAAATATAATTTATACGCTTGCGGAAGATACTTGTTTTAAATTGACTCTAACATCCTACATGAGTATAAATATCCCCGAGGAACAACTCATGCTAAGCAGACTATAGATTTATAATAAGTATGAGAAAAAGTCTTTACGCTGACCAGGAAATTAGTGACTTAGTTTAAAAAGAGTTTGCATGGGTGCTTTACTAATAATAAGTTTTTATAAGCTTAAAAATATCTAACAAGTAGTCCTAGCAATAAATCATCCCAGAGAGCAAGTAATCCAAATCAAAGAAGAAGAAAACCACATCAGCTAGCAAGTGGCAACATCAACAACTCTGTGGGCGCCAGCAATCTGACACAAACCCATAGTAAAACAGTATGTCTGAACTAGGAAAAAGAAAAAAAACTGAACGACAACTACCTCACTACGGCGAGGTGCAAAACCACCACTAACACTGCCGCTAAGAGAGTCCAAAACCAGCTCCACTACCTGCTACGGCTCTGAACCAAATGCATTCCAAAAAAACAGAACGCCTCAACAAGTAGGTGCAAATGGTGGCAGAAAAATTAAGCAAAGGTAAACAAAGGTCAAAAGAGGGTACCAACCCAAGACGAAAATTACTGACATAAAGCATGAAGTAAGCATCAAACAGAAAAGGAACACTTACATGAATCAACACGTACAATGCAAACACACTATATGCACAAGGCAATAAGGTGACGAACAAGAGTAAATCATAAGGAAGAAAATCCATAACCTTTATTAACCACTTTTGGTCACTCTACCTAAAAACACAGGCGAGATGGTCACTTAGCTGGACACACCCCTCACGAAGATTAAATCTGTTTAACTACGGGAGAGATTCATACACTCCACCATACACCGCAGATGCCCAAAACACCGGTAGAGTTCCAAAAGGTACTAATAAAGGAAACAACCTTGCGGAGATGGTCACGCCCACTAACTCCTAAAACCAAGGAAAAACCAAAGAAACCACAACACCAACATCTCGGGACTTGGCACATCGGATTCTACATGACATTTCTAGATTAAAGACACGGTCGATCAACCTTCAGAAACGATTTACAATCCTATATAGACACTAACACGTCAAACAACGATAGACGAAATAATTTAATGCACCGATAAAACATTCTAAGGACGATTGTACGCACCTAGTCAAGATTGAAATTACCATGACTAGATTTTATAATTTTTTGAGTGATCTACAAGAAGGACTAAACATAACCATAGTTTGGAAAAACAACACAAAAAGGCAAGAAAATTAAGGCACAAAGGCATAACGGTTAGCATCAAACCAGACAAGAAACAATGAAGGAAAACCACCACTTGCCTTGGTTGTACCGGAAAAGGTTCTCCGAATCGCTCCGCATCGTAGATCGGGGCAAAAGAACATGGGAGAAGTTGAGATCTAGACAAAAATGGCGGAAAAGGGATTAGGGCCGAAAAACCCTAACGAAAAAACTCAAGGAATGGGGAAGAAATTACCACGATAGCGTAGCTCTCGGTGAGAGCTTTCCAGATCTAAGTTCGGTTGAAGATTTCGAGCACCGGAGAACCGTCGGCGGCCACTGGAAGATTCACGAAAAAGAAACTCTCTCTCTCGCTCGCTGCTCTAGTTCGGGAGAAAAATAACGGAGAAGATGAAGTTTGGTTCTAAAACCTAAGTCCAAGAATATATATATATATATATATATATATATATATATATATATATATATATATATATATATATATATATATATATATATATATATATATATATTTATAAAAAGTTTTGCCCGAACTCAGACAGTACAGACTACTCGAGTAGAAATCGGTTTACTCGAGATGGAGGGGCTTACTCGAGTTGGAGGGGCTTACTCGAGATGGAGACTCGAGTTGGAGGCTTGGGGAACTCGAGATAGTCATAGGTACTCGAGATAAAAGGCTTAGAACTCGAGTAGATCAGGTCTACTCGAGATAGAGGGCATCGAACTCGAGAGGATATGTCGAACGGGATATCTATGAGCAGTTTCGGGAAAATCAAAAATAGTGGTCTCAGATGGCTCCAGATCAAAAAGTGCCCAACATGAAAGTTGTAGATCTCGTCGAGACGAACATATTTAAAGTGGACCATTTTTTTCATACGACATCATTTTTACCCTCAAAATGGCGCCTGAACGTAAACAATAAGGAACTACTCGAGATGAATAAAACTACTCGAGAATGAGGGCAAGGTACTCGAGAGAAACTTAAACTACTCGAGTAAAATCAGTAGGACTCGAGAGAATTCAATATTACTTGAGTAAAACAACAATTATACTCGAGATACAACAATAGTACTCGAGTAGATCAAAGGTACTCGAGTAGAATTCAATAATACGGCTTATTTACGAGCAGTTTTGGGAAAACCGAAAGTAGAGATTGAAGACGGCTCCAAATCAAAAAGTGCCCAACATGAAAGTTGTAGATCTCGTCGAGACGAACATATTTCATGTTGACCATTTTTTCACATGACGCAGTTTTACCCTCAAAAATGCTCCCGAATAGAAACTGAAAAGAACCACTCAGGATGAATGAACGGGTACTCGAGAGAGAAAACACAGGTACTCGAGAGGAGAAAGCAGCTACTCGAGAGAAAAATACAGGTACTCGAGTCGAATTAGGCGGTACTCGAGAGAAGAAAACGTTACTAGAGTAGATCCAGGATTCACTCGAGAAGAAGCAGAACGGCGAGCCGAATAAAATGAAACACGAGTTCAAAACGGAGGCCCGAACACGAGCTGAATAAAATGAAATTTTCACCGTAGACGAACACTGATGCTACAAACGCAACGGCGAAGTTAAAATCAAAATCCGACGAGCCATTCCCGAGATATAAATTTTCCAAGTATGCGATGAACATAAATTAATCAAAACTTCAATCGCGCGCCGAGACTCCAAAAATACTCGGATTGCGATGAAACTTGACGTGCAAGTCCAAAATTACTCAACTTAAATCTCAAATGCAAAAATTGCCGATTACAGCAAAAATTCAAGAAATCGGCCTACTCGACCGGACAGACGCGAAAATGCTATAACGGCGCTGCGCCGCCAACTCGACGTTAAAAGTAACGCCAAGACGTCATCACTATGACCACACCAATCCAATAAAATCAGCGAAAAAAATAGGGGCGTTACAGGTATCCTTCGGGATTAACTCCAAGGCGCACCAGGAAAACTGATCGAAAATGTAGTTTTGCTAACTTGGCGGCCGGGGAGCCAGCCTTGAACATAACTGGGTTATGTGATGTTTGGAATGTTTTGGGATCCGAGAGAAGCTTGGCCCATGCATACGTATTAAAGTGACTATGAGGAGTGAGCAATAGACAAGTGGAATCGGATCTGTGCTATGTGGTTTGGTGCGAGAGACCCAAAAAGGGACTGGCCGTTGGCATAGCTGGGAGTCTTAGATAGTGGTCAGAAAGACTAAAAAATGCTCACAATGTTGCCATCTCGGGGATGGTGGTGAAGCCACGGAATTGACCGGATTCACCGTTAATATGCCCTGAGTGCACGGGATATTTGGCTGTGTGAGCCTACACATGTGGTAAAGTATGTTTGCGCTTTATTGTTTAGCTGGGCTAATGAAATGCAGGGAAGGAGCACCGCCATCCCGAGAAAGGGGCAGGGCCGTTATAATTTGGTCGGCTTTGGATGACTGTTACTTTGTTTGCCACCGTGTGGTGGAATGTTGCTTGCAGGTGCTGCAAAGCCAAGTACCAAATAGCGGGCTGAAGCTCATGTTGCTGAGCTGGCCCTCGAAGGCCAAAGCGAATTGTTGTTTTTATTTTTGTCATGTGTGGCCGGCCTGCGAGCCAATATATGTAAATCATTAATTTGATAAGTAAACTCTTGTAAGGCCATAAGGCCAAGTACTTTCAGTGTATTTGTTATTTCATTCCTATGGTAGTATGTGGACATTCATGATAGTTGTTATTCAATTATAGATTCTTTCCAACTATTTAAAAGCTTCCGCTAGAATACTTTGTGTTAGGGCGAGTATTTATAGTTGGATTTTTGATATTCTTATATAACCCTTTCGACTATCCGTGGTATATGGCGTCGGGTTCTAGCTGAACCTTCTATTATATGCCATTCGACAGATGGGGGTGTTACAATTTAGTATCATAGATTGGTGTCGGTCTTCTTTATTTGAATTCGTGGGCGAATTCTTTTAAGGGGTGGTGAGCACATGTATGTGTGTCATCATTATAACATAAAAGAACCAATGAATGTCCACTTAGGAATGAAAAATAAACTTATTTTGAGGAACCTGAGTGTTCCAATGATTGCTTTTAGCAATTTGTTTGTCGTCTAATCAAGGGTTTATGCTATTATAGGAAATTAGGAGCGGTGCTGGGCAATCGGAACGTCCGCAATCGGCGAAAAGTAGTGCACCGAATGATGTGCCTACAACACCTCCTTCAGCAGAAACCATCAGATTGGTGGCTAAAGCAGTCTTTGTTATGATAAATGCCCAACCTACAGGGCAAATGCACCATGCACCACCTATTAATGAGCAAGAATCGATTAGGGTGGCAGATCTGAGAGTGGTAAAATGCGTTGCAGTTGATCAAGTAGCACCAAGGAGAGCTACGAAGAAGCAGCTCAAGCATGTAATGCGCTTTAATCCTCTGAGGTTCAACGGGATTGGAATGCCAACTCAAGCTGAGGATTGGATCTGTACGATAAATAGAGTCTTGACAGCCACGTTAACTGAGGAGTGGCAGAAGACCACCATAGCGACCTTCCTATTGGCTGGTGAGGAGAGGCTGTGGTGGGATGAGTTGGAGGTTTCCCTCTTAGTGGGAAGGCAACTTACAGATGTGCCTATGGAGGAATTCTCAAGGTTGTTCTTGGCTAGATATCTATCCTCTGATTAGAAACTTGAGATGGAGATTTAGTACCTTGGTTTGACTCATGGAGACAGAAGTGTGGATGAGTATCTCCACGAGTTTACGCGGTTGGGTCATTATGTTGGTGCTACGTTTACTGAGGAGGAGCGGAAGACCAACCGATTTTATGAGGGTTTACGTGGCAACCGACAGCTACTCCTTGCTGGGCCTAAGGCACATGGCTTCCTAGCCTTGGTCAATTCGGCCCGGTCATTGGAACAGGTCGTGAAAAAAGTGCAAGAGAAGAAGGACCCAGGGGAAAGGAAGTCAGAGTTCAAAGTGTCAAATACAAAGTTAGGTTTCCGCAGATGGAACAAGAAGTCAAAGACTTTGAGCTTAGTCCCTTCATCAGGTGGGACGGGGGCAACCACAAGTTGAGTCCCAGGAGCTTGCTACCACTGTGGAAAGATTGGGCATTTTGCTTGTGAATGTTGGAGCGGACGTGCAAAGTACGAGAGGAAGCTTGGAGCAACCTATGAAGAAAAAGGGAAGGAGGTGGAGTCAACCACGTCCCACCATGCTCCAGCCCAGCCTAGAGTATATAATCTTGGTCTGCAAGAGGCCATAAAACAAGCTGACGTGGTGACATGTATGAGTTAAATTATAGCAGTTTAACTTTATATAGTTGTTACCTTTTTATATGTTAGCTTATAAGTGTTGGTGCTAGGCTTTGTGTTGATTTTCGATTATCCGGCGAGAGCCCTGTTTGATACGGGAGCTTCGCATTCCTTCTAGTCCGAAAGATTCGTAATGCGCATCGGAGTCCCTTCCTCGATGGTAAAAGACAAGTTGGATGTGTTATTTCCCAATGGGTGCTCAATGCGCACGGATAGAAACTGTGTGGTTAAGATACGGATTGGGGACCAGGAGTTTGATTTGCGAGCATCGGTACTGCCGTTAGTGGAGCTCGACGTAATCTTTAGTATGGCTGGCTCTCGAAGCAGCGAGCATGTATTGATTGCAACCGAAAGGAGGTTAAGTTGGGACTGAATACTGATTGGGAGACTACGTTTGCGGGCATGAATGAGTCGAGTATGATTTTGATGTCAGCCCTTCAGGTGATCCGGGCAGTTCAGTCTGGGGAAGAGCTGTTTGTCACATTAGTGCAGACTTCAATGCCTAAGCCAAGTCTGGGCAGTATTCTAGTTGTGTCCGAGTATCCTGATGTGTTCCCAAATGATCTCCCAGGAGACCCTCCTCAACGGGAGATTGATTTTACTATTGAGCTGGTGTCGGGTGCCAAACTAGTGTCACGCTCTTCGTATCAGATAGCGCCAAGAGAGATGTCGGAGCTGAAGGTGCAACTGTAAGAGTTGTTGGAGGAAGGGTATGTGCGTCCAAGTTCGTCGCCTTGGAGCGCACTGGTCCTCTTCGTTAAGAAGAAGGATGGGATCTTGCGACTCTGTATTTACTATCGGGAGTTGAACAAGCTTACGGAAAAGAATAAGTATCTGATCCCAAGGATTGACGATCTATTTGATCAGTTGGTCGGGTCAACAGTATATTCGAAGTTAGATCTGAAATTCGGCTACTACTAATTAAGGATAAGGGAAAGCGACATCCCAAAGACAGCGTTCAGCATGCTGTTTGGGCATTACGAGTTCATGGACATGCCGTTTGGGTTGACGAATACGCCATCCATGTTTATGGATATGATGAACAGAACATTCAGAGAGTACCTGGACCGTTTTGTGATAGTATTTATCGACGATATCTTGGTGTACTCGCAGTGTGAGGATGATCACTACAAGAATCTGCATATGGTATTGGAGACGTTGAGAAGGAATCAGTTGTATGCTAGGTTCTCCAAGTGTGAGTTCTGGTTATCCTCGGTTGCATTCCTTGGTCATATTGTTAGTAGAGAAGGGATGGTAGTGGATCCAGCGAAGATAGTGGCGATACGGGAGTGGCCTGTGTTGTCTAAACTGGCGGAAGTCCGGAGCTTTCTGGGGCTTGCCGGCTACTACAGGCGCTTTGTAGAGAACTTCTCGCGGATAGCGCTACCACTCACAACGTTGACAAGGAAGGATCAAAAGTTTGTGTGGTCGCTGGAGTGCGAGCAGGCATTTGAAGAATTGAAGTGGCGGTTGACCACGGCGCCTATTTTATGTTTGCCAAGTGGGACCGAAGTATTTGTAATCTATAGTGATGCTTCAGGCAGTGGTTTGGTCTGTGTTTTTCTATAGCATGGGAGCGTGATAGCCTATGGTTTACAACAATTGAAGGTTCACGACAGGAATTATCCGGTTCACGACTTAGAGTTATCGGCCGTGATATTTGCTCTAAAGCTGTGGAGGCACTACTTGTACTGTGTGAACGTCGATATGTACACCAATCATAAGAGCCTGAAGTACTTGTTAGATCAGAAGGACCTGAACATGAGGCAGCAGAGGTGGATGGAGTTCCTGGGGGACTACACCTTCGAGATACATTATGTGAATGGGAAAGGAAATGCATTCGCGGATGCATTAAGCCGCAGGGCTCCTGCGCAGGTCAGCTGGTTGTCGGTACATGATGAGAGTTTGGTCCGTGATTTAGAGGCATTAGAGATCTCCTGCGTCGACAAGCAGTCTAGTCTCGAGGAGAAATTATATTGGACAAAGGTGCAGTATGACCTAGCTGATAGGGTTCGGCGAGCTTTAGTTCAGGATAGCAGCATGAAGCAGATCTTAGATGAATCTTTGGATGGGTCAAATTCCCAATTTGCTGTTGAGGATGGACTTCTAAGGAGGGACGGTCGCCTATGCGTCCCTAGTGCGGAAAATCTTCGAGAGGAGTTGATGTATGAGGCTCATCATACCAAGTACTCAATCAACACGGGGATCACAAAGATGTATAAAGACATGAAGAAGTTGTTCTGGTCGCCAGGATTAAAGAAAGATGTAGCACTTTATGTGGCCAAGTGCCAAACTTGTGCCTTGGTGAATGCGGAGTGCCAGAAGCCTGGAGGTTTCTTGAAGTCCTTGCCTATCTCAGAGTGGAAGTTCGATAACATTTCTATGGATTTTGTGCATGGTTTGCCAAGGTTGCAGAGGGGAAACGACGCCATCTGGGTGGTCATAGATAGATTGACAAAAGTGTCGCACTTCATCCTGAACAGGAAGGATGATCCAGTGGAAACGTTAGCCAAACTCTATGTAGATAATATTGTTCGATTGCATGGTGTGCCTGGCAGTATTGTTAGTGACCGAGATGGACGCTTCACGTCGAAGGACTGGAGGCTGGTGCATAGTCTGTTGGGAACTAAGCTGAGTTTCAGCACAGCCTTTCATCCACAGACAGATGGTCAGACCGAGAGGGTCAACAGGACGACAAATGACATGTTTCGTATGTGTGCCCTGGATTTCGTAAAGTAGTGGGAAGATCACCTGTACATGGTGGAGTTTGCATATAACAATAGCTGTCAAGAAAGTATTGGAATGGCGCCTTTCGAGGCTTTGTATGAGAGAAAGTGTCGCACGCCATTGTCTTGGTTGGAGACAGGTGAGTCGAAGTTATTCAAACGTTAAGCGGTGGAAGACGCCACTTCAATGACACGTACAATTCAGGAACGGTTGAAGATCACTGAAGATAGGCAGGCAAAATACTATAACGCCAAGCATAAGAATGTGGAGTTCGGTGTTGGAGACTGGGTGTATTTGAAAATCAAGCCGTTCAAGGGTGTCTCGCGGGTTCTACACTTGAAGAAGTTGAGTCCGAGATACCTTGGGCTGTTTGAAATCCTTGAGCTGGTTGGCGAAGCAGCGTATCGATTGAAGCTGTAAGTGGAGTTGAGTGGGCTACATGATGTGTTCCATATATTAGTGTTGCGGAAGGCGGTGCAAGAGCCTTCGCAGGTCGTTACAGTCGATCAAGTGTCGGTTGATTACGGGTTAACGGCAAAGGTCAAGCCAGTACGCATTGAAGACTTTTAAGTCAAATGACTCTGCAACAAGGAAATCCAAATGGTTAAAGTCTGTTGGGATAACTATGGATGTGAGGAGCTTTCATGGGAGAAAGAGCAGACTATGTTGGAGGAATACCCCGAGTTATTCCACTCAGGTAACATTTAAATTTTGTGTACCTTTACATAATTTCGGGACGGAATTCTTTAAGGTGGGGGAGATTTGTAATGCCCCGAAAATCGTAATCAAACTGGTCGCGTACTAAGGAATTTTTGGTGCCTTAATAGGGGTACACGTCCTGGGACACGGCCGTGTCCAAGGCCGTATCCTCCTCTGTGTTGGCCGACTGTGTCCAGAAAAGGACACGACAGAAAACATGGCAGCGACACGGGCGTGTCAAGCGTGGCACGGGAGTGTGTATACCCGTGTCACCACCCGTATTCCTAAGGGACGTGACGGTTGGCATGGCAGTTATCTGTGACACCCCCTAGGTCACGGGTGTGTCAGGACACGATATGGGCGTGTTAGGTTAAGATACGGGCATGTCTTGACCCGTGTCCTTTTCTGTGCTCGACGATCGTGCCTGGATCATGGCACATGACATGGGACACGGCCGTGTGCAAGGCCGTGTTCGGCCCAGGATTGTGGAATTTTGGGCGGATCTGAGCCGTTCGTTTTCTTTAAATAAGATCTGACGGCCCAGGTGTGTTTATACTTTGTTAAGGCCGGGAATTAAGGATTAATTCCTCATTTTATCTTAAGCTTTCTTGTTGGGTACATTGGAAAATATGTACCAGATTTGGAGAAGCCTCACCTAACTCAATGATATGCATCAAGTTGTATTTGATGTTGTTTTGAGTTATCATGTGCAGGTTAAGAAAATGGAAAGAAAAATGTTCTAAGTACACGTGTCGACACTTGGGAATGGCTGTGTCGACACCAAGGGCCAGATTGTGTCCACACCCAGAATTTGTGTCGACACGCATAAAATCTGTCGACAACACTGTGTCGACACCAAGGGCTAGACTGTGTCATCATCCAGAATTTGTGTCAACACAAAGAAAATCTATCGAAAACACTGTGTCGACACCAAGGGCTAGATTGTGTCGACATCCAGAATTTGTGTCAACACACAGAAAATCTGTCGACAACGCAGTGTCGACACTAAAGGCCAGACTTGTGTCGACATTATCAGAAGATGTGTCGACACACAGAGAAGCTGTCGACACATTTCAGAATTCTGTTGACAATGACTGTGTCGACACACACCAGAATTCTGTCGACACCAACTTTGCCAAGACAAGGAGTGTTTGTGTCGACACACAGTACTTGTGTCGACACATTCCATATAAGCTGTGTCGACAACAACAAGACTTGTGTCGACACATGGACTATGTGTGTCAACACATATGAAGTATTCAGTCGACATTCTCTGTGATGGCGTGCCCCCTCCTCCACCATTTGAAGATGATGTTGACGATGCTGATGATGATCCGGTTGATAAGGCAATACAACTCAAGGATGTGAGGCGGCACGATGACGCTAACTGAAGGCTACGCTACAACCTCCGCCGGCGGCGTGCTACCGCCACTGCAAAGCATTAGCCTTATTTATTTCCTTTTCTTGCACTCTATTTTATATTCATTACATGTTTGTTATTTTTTATTTTGAACAATTTTAATGTTGGTGTGCATTTAGCCATTCAGATGGATGAGATTACATCTCCATCATGAAGGGTTAAGGCTTGTTTGTAACTCCTATATAAGGAGGCTTTCTTATGAGATCATTAGAAAAAGATTGAAACCTAATTTTCCCCTTGAAAATTTCGGCCAAGAGGAAAACCTCTCCTAGCCGCCGCCCCTTGGTTGTGGTGTGAAGCCGCCGACCCCCCCCCCCCCCCCCCCCCCCCGCCTTGCTCCCTCCATCCGTTTGGTGCGATTCCGGCGCGGCTTCCTTCGGTGCGACTCCTTGGAAGAAGGTTGCAAACCATTCGGTGCGACGCTGGTGGATCCGTGGAGAGAGTGATTCTCCCACAGTTATCTTGTGTGAAAGCTTTCCGGTTGGGTAATCTCTTCCCCCTCCCTTGTGTGATTCTTCTCTTTAGTTGTGGTGGTTTTCGCAAATAGTTTTCTCCGGAAAGTTAATTTAATCGCTGCAAGTTTTGGATCGAAATCGCCGTTGCTAGGCTTTTTATTTCCGGATCGGGTGGATCCTATTTGCCTGAGTGGAACTTGGCCTATAGCCTTGGTCTTGCTCTCAAAAAGGAGTGGCAACCTTTGTGTTTTCTTGGGGAATATTCCGACTCAAATTTCCGATCGTCGTTTTCGAGTCGATCATTCCTCCTTTGTTATTTGTGTTGTGTTCTTGCGACAAGAAGCTATTGTGGGCGATAGGTGCTGTGTAGGCGTGGTAGATCTACGACGTGTAGAGCGTAGATAGAGCGTTAGCTTCGTGGAAGTCTCCGATTCCGGACGCGCCTACATCAATTTGGTATCAGAGGGAGGTTGTTTCAACTTTCACGTTGCACGTGTTCCTCACAATAGCGGGCTGAAATCTTTATTTTTCAGCAAAATTATTTTCTATGGTCTGCCAATAGCGGGCTGAAATCTTTAGTAAATCAAAAAAATTATTTTCTGTGGTCTGCCAATAGTGGGCTGAAATCTTTATTTTTCATCAAAATTTCAAAAAAAAAATTTAAACGATCCACGTGTTCCTCACATCGGGAAACTATAAAAATATCTTATTTTCAGTATAGCTACAGCCCTAGGAAAAATCACCTTTCCAAAAATTTTCTAAACCTGAATACGCACTAGGCTCGGATCGGAATATTCGACTCCGTCTACGTCTAGGATGGCTGCGAATGAGAATGGGGATCCCAACACCGAGGCCATAGCAGGGTTGCGTACTGAAATAACGGAGCTTAGGGACATGTTAACACAGATCCTGCAAAATCAAGCTAGGCCACCCCCGCCACCCGTTAATGTTGATCGGCCCAACCGGCACCAACATAACTCTGATTCGAATTCTGATGGAGACTCCCCACGGGTGCCCCCTAGAGGACACCGCCCCGAGCGAGACTTTGACATTACTAGGGCCATTAAGATAAATGCCCCGACTTATGATGACATGGGCGATCCCCAAATCTTCCTTAACTGGACTGTGGATATAGAGTGTTACTTCGAGTGGCACAACCTGACGGATCCCCAAAAGGTCCAAGTTGCCCGGATGAAGTTAACCGGTCGTGCAAAGACGTTTTGGCTAAATGAGGAGCGAAGGTTAGGAACCGGACACAGATCCCCCCTTATAGGTTGGCCAGTAATGAAGAACCTGTTGACCGATCAGTACGTTCCTGCGTACCATCGGACACAGATGTTCGATGAGCTTGCCACTCTGTGGCAGGGCTCAAGCTCGGTAGCTGAATATATGGGTAAACTTAAGGACCGTATGGTGCGATGTGACCTTAGGGAGATCCCCGAAGTCACTTTATCTAGATTTCGAAAAGGACTTCACCCCGATATCCAAAGGAAGCTCTTGCGATATGGGCATACAGACTTGAACACGACTTTTAATGCCGCCATGGACATTGAAAAACACCTAGCCTCTAAGGCTCACTCTCGTTACGCTCATGCGAAGAACAAGTCCACCACCGGGGCATCTTCTTCCACATACCCTGATAAGGGAAAGTTCAAATCCACCGAGTCGAAGTCAGTCGTGATCACTGCTAGGAACACCAAGAACCCTGCGAGTGAGCGTGTCCCTATAGGGAAGGTTAGCAAGGCTAACACCACTTGTTACTCTTGCGGCATTCAAGGCCACTATGCCTACGAATGCCCAACAAAGACGAAAGCCCTAGCCTTATTAGAGCCAACTACCGACCCTGACGATTTAGTATACGAGGCCGCAGAGGAGAGTGACCCCGAAGGAGTCCCTAGTGACTTAGAGGACGATCACCCCCTTATGGTGATGCGTTGTATCTTGACCACACCTCGTCCATTAGATGATTGGAAGAGGAAGAGCATATTTTCTCTGATTTTTAAGAGTGGCGAGAAGCTTTGCAAGCTGATTGTTGATAGTGGTAGCTGCGTGAATGTCGTATCTGAGAACGTCGTTGCACGTATGTCCTTGAACACGGAACCACACCCGACCCCATATCAGGTCGCTTTGATCAACAAGATCTCTGTACCCGTTACTAAGCGATGCTTGGTCCCACTCTTAATCAAATCCTACATTGATGAGGTGTGGTGTGATGTCCTTCCGATGGACGCTTGTCATGTGTTGTTAGGCCGCCCTTGGCTATACGACCGTGATGTTACACATTTTGGTAAAGCCAACACTTATGAATTCAAATTCAATGGCAAAACCATCACTTTGAAGCCGACCATCCCAAAGGATCCCGTAGTCTTGGCTAAGGACACCACTATTCTGGTAGAACGAAAAACGTTGAATCTAGTTGGTAGGAAAGAGTTTGAGAGAGATCTGTTCTTTGATGGAATTATGTATGCACTAGTCCTCTTAAGTGCGAAGCCCGATTCTAGCATTTTGGATGAGTTACCTAGTGAGTTACGGGTACTGTTGGAGGATTATAGGGACGTGTACCCGGATGAGTTGCCGCCCACGTTACCCCTGCTTAGAAATATCCAGCATGCGATAGATCTCATCCCGGGGTTTTCCTTGCAAAATCATCCCCATTATCGACTCCACCCCGCAGCTCACCTGGAGTTGCAGTCCCAGATAAAGGGCTTGCTAGCGAAGGGTTTTATTAAGACTAGTATGAGTTCATGTGTTGTACCATACCTACTTGCCCCCAAGAAGGATAGTACATGGCGGATGTGCGTTGATAGCCGGGCTATCAACAAAATCACCATCAAGTATAGGTTCCCCATTCCCCGCCTAGATGATTTGTTGGATGTCTTGTCTGGAGCCACCGTATTCTCCAAATTAGATCTTCGGAGTGGCTATCACCAGATTAGGATACGAGAGGGTGATGAGTGGAAGACGACGTTTAAGTCGAAGGATGGTCTGTACGAATGGCTTGTGATGCCCTTGGGGTTGTCCAATGCCCCTAGTACCTTCTCCCGGATGATGACACATGTCTTTCAGCCATTCATGGGGAAGTTCATTGTCGTCTACTTTGACGATATTCTGATTTATAGCACCTCTACTACTGAGCACATCTCCCACATGAGAGTGATCCTTTCCACCCTGCGGAAGGATACTTTATTTCTCAATCTTAAGAAATGCACTTTCTATGTCTCGGAGGTAGAGTTCTTAGGCTAGATAGTCGGCTCTGAGGGTATTCGAGTTGATCCGGGCAAGGTTCAGGTCATTAAGGACTAGCCCGTGCCAACCACCCTACGTGAGGTGCGTAGTTTCCATGGGTTAGCCACATTTTATCGTCGTTTCATACGAGACTTTAGTAGTATTATGGCGCCTATCACAGACTGTATGAAGAAGGGAGAGTTTACGTGGACGAAGTCCGCCACCCATGCTTTTGAACGAATAAAGGAGCTTATGATTGAGGCACCTGTCTTACATCTACCTGACTTTGCTAAAGTCTTTGAGCTCACATGTGATGCGTCTGGGGTAGGGATTGGAGGTGTCTTGAGCCAGGAGGGCCATCCCGTTAGTTATTTTAGCGAGAAGTTGTCCGGCCCTAAGCTGAACTATTCCAATTATGATAGGGAATTTTATGCTGTAGTCTGATGTCTACACCATTGGAGGCACTATCTCCTCTCCAAGGAGTTTGTGATCCTCTCCGATCATGAGGCTTTACGTTTCATCAACGACCAGCATAATATCAGCCCACGACACGCTAAGTGGGTAGCTTTCTTACAAGGTTACATGTTTAATCTCAAGCACCTTAAGGGAGCTGATAACCGAGTCGCGAACGCCCTTAGTCGTCTTACTCTTTTACTCACCTCTATGGAAGTACATGTTGTAGGATTTGAGCTGATTAAGGATGAGTACGCAACGTGTCCTGACTTCCAGGACTTCTATTTATCTGCCCAGGATAGCTCCCCTTCGACGATATCTGCATACGTCATCAAGGACGGTTACCTGTTTAGGAACGGGAAGCTATGTATTCCGCAGTCATCGTTACGACTACATATCATATGGGAGTTGCATAGCGGAGGGTTGAGTGGCCACTTCGGTAGAGATAAGACCATTACGTTAGTCGAGGACAAATTCTATTGGCCAAACTTAAGGTTATGGTGGGACAGGTAGTGAGTAGCTGTCGCACATGTCAGGTGTTTAAGGGTAATAAGACCAACGTAGGATTATATACACCCTTGCCTATTCCCTCCATGCCTTAGGTAGACGTTAGTATGGATTTTGTATTAGGCCTCCTCATTACCCTACGCCGTCACGACTCAATTTTTGTAGTTGTGGATAGGTTTTCAAAGATGGCTTATTTCATCCCGTGCAGTAGGACAAACGATGCGTCTCAAGTCGCTAAACTTTATTTTAAAGAAGTCGTTAGTCACCGCGGAGTGCCAAAGACCATCGTATCGGATAGGGACGTAAAATTCACTAGTTATTTTTGGAAGACTCTTTGGATATTAATGGGAACAAAATTATTGTTTTCCTCCGCCTATCATCCCCAAACTGATGGGCAGACGAAAGTGGTTAATCGAAGCTTAGGAAATTTGTTACGATGCCTTGTGAGTGATCACAAGAGCACTTGGGATCTTCTCCTGCCCCATGCCCAGTTAGCCTACAATAATTCCAAGAATAGGTCTACGGGTCTGTCTCTGAATGAGATTTTCCACGGGTATAAGGCTCCTGTGCCGCTTGACTTGCTGCAGTTGTCCCCCACGTACAAGGCAAGTCAGTTTGCACAATCCTTCGCCCAGCACATCCATGATTTACACGCACGTATACGGGACACCTTGACTACGCAATACGACTCTTATCAAGCGCACGCTAATTTACATAGGGGAGTATCAGACTTCAAAATTGGCGATCTAGTTTTAGTCCGTTTGGCTCCCGAACGCTTGCCAACTAGCACCGTTAAAAATTTAGCACCAAAGCGCACCGGCCCTTTTCGGATTATTAAGAAGTTAGGTGACAACGCTTTCATTTTGGACTTACCTGCTGATATGGGTATCTCCCTCATTTTTAATGTTTCGGATTTAACGATGTTTGTGTCACCACCACAAGAGTTGATTTCTTTGTCGTCTTCTTCTCCCACTCTAAATTCTCATGTGTTGGGGAGTGGTAGTACGGATGATCTCTCTCTTTCGGTCCCCACAGGTATATCATCGGATGGTAAGTTGCCTTCTTTCCTGCCTACTGCTAATATGTTCCCCAGGTTTCCACGGACGTTTTCCACTCCAGAGATGATACTTGATGCTGAGCCTGTTACCAATGTTGAGGGCTCCACCCACCGCTTTCTCATCCGTTGGCATGATCGTCCCCCTTCGGATGACTCTTGGGTACTCGAGACGGAGCTGCAGAGTTTGGATGTCGCTCTCCTTCACCGCTATCTCTTGGACCACGCAACGGAGATGCGTGCATTTGAGCGGGGGCAGATTAATGGCGTGCCCCCTCCTCCAACATTTGAAGACGATGCTGACGATGCTGATGATGATCCAGTTGATAAGGCAATACAACTCAAGGATGTGAGGCGGCACGATGACGCTAACGGAAGGCTACGCTATAACCTCCTCCTGCGGCGTGCTACCACCACTGCAAAGCATTAGCCTTATTTATTTCCTTTTCTTGCACTCTATTTTATATTCATTGCATGTTTGTTATTTTTCATTATGAATAATTTTAATGTTGGTGTGCATTTAGCCATTCGGATGGATGAGATTACATCTCCATCATGAAGGGTTAAGGCTTGTTTGTAACTCCTATATAAGGAGGCTTTCTTATGAGATCATTAGAAAAAGATTGAAACCTAATTTTCCCCTTGAAAATTTCGGCCAAGGGGAAAACCTCTCCTAGCCGCCGCCCCTTGGTTGTGGTGTTAAGCTGCCGCCCCCCCCCCCCTTGCTCCCTCCATTCGTTCGGTGCGACTCCGGCGCGGCTTCCTTCGGTACGACTCCTTGGAAGAAGGTTGCAAACCATTCGGTGTGATGCCGGTGGATCCGTGGAGAGAGTGATTCTCCCACAGTTATTTTGTGTGAAAGCTTTCCGGTTGGGTAATCTCTTCCCCCTCCCTTGTGTGATTCTTCTCTTTAGTTGTGGTGGTTTTCGCAAATCGTTTTTCCGGAAAGTTAATTTAATCGCTGCAAGTTTTGGATCGAAATCGCCATTGCTAGGCTTTTTATTTACGGATCGGGTGGATCCTATTTGCCTGAGTGGATCTTGGCCTATATCCTTGGTCTTGCTCTAAAAAAGGAGTGGCAACCTTTGTGTTTTCTTGGGGAATATTCCGACTCAAATTTCCAATTGTCGTTTTCGAGTCGACCATTCCTCCTTTCTTATTTGTGTTGTGTTCTTGCGACGAGAAGCTATTGTGGGCGATATGTGCTGTGTAGGTGCGGTAGATCTACGACGTGTAGAGCGTAGATAGAGCATTAGCTTCGTGGAGGTCTCTGATTCCGGACACCCCTACATCACTCTGATGCTGAGTCAAAGTCCAATGAAGGCTGAAGTAATACAACTGGAGACTTGACAGCTGTCATTACTGACATTGTTTTCACATCTGTTAGAGGTGTCAGAAGACAGTTTGAAACCGGAAATGCCGGTTACCATGGTTGAAACCTATAAATAGATATGCTCTCTCAACAATTGAGAAGAGAATAATAACAATAAGAAGAAGAACAACAACAAATAACAGACAGCTGATAAATTATTATCTCTGAAAGATTGAGAATCCAGAAGAAGAGAAAGAAACAGTCAACAGATTGAAGAGAGAGAAAAACATGAAGGAGAGAATTTCTCATCCAGTGAAGGCAGATTCTGAATAGTCTGCCTGAAGAATTCAGATCAAGTCTGAAGAAGAATTCCGATTAATTTCTGAAGGAAGCTGATTGAAGATCAACTCCAACATCAAGAAAATCAACCCTATTGAGTTCAGATTCAAGAAGCTTTGAAGAAAGCTAAGTCAGGTTGATCCTTAAGAAATCAGTTCTATCAAGAACTGATCAAGAAGCCTTCAACCAATTCTCTCTCCATCTGGTTGAAAATATAACAACTTTTCATCAATAATTCTTGTAGGATCTGTAATAGATCTGAGTGTAGGAGATTTACATCTCTGAGTTATAAGCCTAAATTATAATGGCTGAGGTAGGGCTGAGTGCCTGAGGTAAGGGAATTTGTTCCCTGAGTTGTATGCCTGTGAAAGAGGCTGAGGTAGGGTTGTTGCCTGGGTTGTAGGAGTGGGGTGTCACTCTAAGTTGTAGGCCTGTGTAAGAGGCTGAGGTAGGGCTTGTGCCTGAGTTGTAGGAGTGTGGATTCACTCTGAGTTATAGGAACCAGTCTTGGTTCTGAGCTGTAAGATCTACGGATCTGAGAAGAAGGATGGAAGTTAGGCCGAATCTAGTACACTGCTAGATAGCCGAAAAGGGAAAGTGGATGTACCCATCATTTGGGGAACCACTATAAAATTAGTGTGCAATTTGTGAATACTGTGTATGTGAATGTTGTGTTATACTTTCTGTTGAATACATTGCTGCACTAGATAGAATTATCTGCCTAAGTAAGAAAAAGAATTGAACTTATTCACCCCCCCCCCATCTAGGTGTCTTGAACATCTTGAAACTAATTCTTTCAAGTGGTATCAGAGGAAGGTTGCTCAAAGAATAGACCTAACAGTCTGAGTAGATCTCCAAGTCAGAAATCTATTAGGCAAAATGGGTTCCATTGAGAATCATAAGAAGTTTGGTTCTATGAAGTTATTTATATGCAGAAAAGAGATTTTTGGCATATGGAAAGAAAGAGTAAGGTTGTTTTTGGAAGCTTCAGATCCAAGAATCTATATGACAGTCAAAGAAGGGTCATTCAATCCAATGAAAGTCTCAGTTCTTGATGCAAATCTCAGGACACAAAAGGAGTATTCTGAAATGACAAAGATGAGATCATCTTGGCTACTATGGATAAGAGAGCACATAATATAATAGTCAGTGTCATAGATGATTCAACATTCCAAAATTTGATTCACTGCAAGACCTCCAAATAAATGTGGGACACCCTTATTGTCTACATGTAGGGTTCCGAAGAGGTGAGAGAAGATAGAAAGTCTATGCTGAATCAGGAGTATGAAAGTTTTAGACAATCTAAAACAGACAACATAACTGAATGTTACAAGATATTCTTCAGAATAGTAAATGAACTAAGGTCATATGGAAGAGTATTCAGCACATATGAGTTAAATGATAAGTTTCTGAGATCATTGACTAAAGAATAGGACACTAAGATATGTGACATTAGGGAAGTGGCCAGACTAGCAGAAATTTCACCTCCAACATTCTTTGACAAACTGCTTTCATATGAAATGCAGCTGATGGTCAAAAAAGAGGAGGACAAAAGTAATAAAGTTGATTAGAGAGATAAGTTAGTGGCTTTCAAGACTGAAGCCATAAGAAAGGATAGGAGGATGTCTCCATCATCTTCTAGGAAAGATGCAGAAGTTATTTCAGAAAGTTCTGACAGTCACATATCAGATAGTCCAAATTTTGATGAAGACTTAGCAGCTTTCTCAAAACAATTTCAAAGGTTTTTGAAGAAGAAACAGTGGAGATCCAAGCCATCATCCTCACAATCCAAGAATGATTACTATCAGAAAACAAAATCCACTAGGAAGGACAGGTATAGCTCTAAACCTAGTAAATTATCTTCAACTAAGATTGTTTGCTATTGTTGCAATAGGCCAGGACATGTGGTAGATGATTGTCCTGACAAGAGGAAAGAATCTAATGATAAGAAGAAACTAAAAAACAAGGGGAAGAAGGAGAAATCCCTTGTTGCAAAGAAGCAAAAAAGTTGGTCAGATTCTTCATCATCAGATTCTGAGGCTGAAGCTGAAGCTGAAGCATATATAGGACTGTTGTCAACTGAAGAGGATGTTGAATAGGCTAAATTCTTGAAGTGGCTGGATTCAGTAAATGAAATTGAAGAACCTTATTGTAAAGGGCTGATGGGCTTGATAGAAGAAGATCAGTGTCAAGATCAGCCTGGACCTAGTAAGGTAAACAATTCATCAATAGATTCTGATCACTATACTGGTTCAGAATCAGATGCATCTGTATCAAGAGATGTAGATGAATCTGAATCTAAAGGAGATGTTCATCAACTCATTGATGAGATGGTGACCTGCTGCAAGCACTTAAGAAAAGCAGAATCCTCAATAAAGCACAGGCCAAGGAAATTGCTGATCTTAAGCTGGTTGCATTAGATTCAGAAAAATTGCTGGATCTAAAGATGAATGAAGTAGAAAAACTGAAAAAACATAACTATTATTTAGATGGGTACTATTACATTCAAGAATGATCAAATCAAAAGTTTGGAAGTCAAACTTCAGAAGGAAAAGGATCTGGTGGCTAAGTTCTCTAAGCCAAAATCAGTTTTACCTTTAATTGATGACTTTATTCCTAAAAGGGGTAAGACTGGATTGGGCTTTGAGGGAAATGCAAGGGCAGCCAATTCCAAAAGAAAAGGCAAAGCCCCAGTACAGCCTCTAGCCTTCATACCCCCCCCCCCCAATTCCTTCAAAAAGGTATGGCAGCCAACTAATAGATATGATTATGATATTATACATGGTTATGGTAAGCCTGAAATTCTGAATGATAATGGTGTAGCTCCAGCACTCAAGCAAAGAACTACTGTACCAACAGTGTTAAGAATAGCTGACAGCAATGCTGTTAGAACTGTACCTAAAAAGAGGTATAATAGATATGATTATTGGTGTTGTGGAAAGATAGGGCATTATGTCATGGATTGCTGGCACAACAACAGTGTTAGGAAGAATGCCAGCTTACCTGTGAGGAAGGCTGCTGGTAAGAATATCAAGTTTCAATCTAACTTGAACCTAGAACCCAATAAACATTGTCTAAGGTAAATTAATTTTATTTGCTGCAGGTGGGTCCAAGTTGCCATACCCCTATATGGTACTTGGACAGTGGATGTTCCAGGCACATGACTAGAACAAGAAGAATGTTAAAGGACTATACTCCCATAGAGAAAGGGGTCATTAAAGGGTTTGGTAATATTTCTTCTAGTTCTATAACAATCACTCAAGTGGCTTATGTAAAAGGTTTGAAACATAACTTGATAAGCATAAGTCAGATGAGTGATCTTGGGTATGACATTTCATTTATTAAGAATGGGTGTCAGATCAAAAGGACAAGTGATCAGAAGGTGATCTTGTCTGGTTATAGAAAAGGGAATATTTATTGTTTAAATTTTGATTATGAAAACATGAACTCTCCTTTATGTTTAGTTGCAGATGAGAGTGCATCTCAGTGTGTCCAATGGCACGAGAGGCTAGCTCATCTGAACTATAAGATTATAGGGCAGCTCTATATTTTAGAGTTAGTGAGGAAGGGCCTTAATTTAAGTGCATAAAAGAGGGTATATGTTCAGCTTGTTAAAAAGGCAAGCAGACCAAATCCTCTTTTCATAGTCTTGATACCAAAGACTCTGTGAGGTGTTTGTACCTCTTACATATGGATATATTTGGTCTTATGCCAGTTCATAGTCTAGGTAGAAAAGTCTATACTTTTGTGGTAGTAGATGACTATTCAAGATTTACATGGGTTTTCTTTTTGAGGCAGAAATCTGAAACTCCTACTGTCTTTCATAACTTTGTTAAACAAATTCAGAATGAATTTAACAATTCAGTGGTCAAAATTAGAAGTAACCATGGAACTGAATTTCAGTCTGAGTGTATGACAATGTTTTTTGAAGAACTAGGGATTCATCAGGAATTCTCCTCACCTAGAACACCTAAGCAAAATGGAATTACTGAAAGAAAGAATAGAACTCTCATTGAGGCTGGTAGAACTCTGCTTAGTGACACTTCACTCCTAGAATATTTCTGGGCTGAGGTAGTAAATACTGCTTGTCATGTTCTCAATAGAGCATCTATAACTAAGAACCACAAAAAGACTCCCTACGAGATTATGAAGGGCAAAAAACCGGACATATCCTACTTTACTATCTTTGGTAGCAGGTGTTATGTGCTTAACACTGTCAAGTTTCACCTAACTAAGTTTGCTGCCAAATCCCAAGATGGGATATTTGTTGGGTACAGTAATAACAGTAAGGCATATAGGGTCTACAACTTGACTACATAAGTTGTAGAAGAATTAGTTCATGTAGTGTTTGATGAATCTGAGCTAATTAACAGTGAGTTGTCTAGCAATCCTTGTAGCTCGACAGGTTTAAAAGAAAAGTTGGACATGCTGACCATTAATGAAGACCAAACTACAAGGCAGGATGTGGAAAATGATGGTTGCAGTCCAGGGGGAGTACAAGGTCCACAAGTTGACATTGAAGACAATGAAGTTCAGCCTAGTGGAGAAATTAGAGAAGTTCAAATTGCTGATAGAATGCCTCCAACAATAAGGAATCTAAAGGATCATCCAGCACACCAAATCATTAGTGATCCCAGACATGGTGTGCAAACCAGAAGCAAACACATGAACACAGTGCTTTGCTCAAGTTTCCTGTCACAGTTGGAACCAAAGAGATTTGAAGAAGCCATACAAAACTCCAATTGGATTGGTGCAATGTAGGAGGAGTTGAATCAATTCAGAAGGTGTAAAGTATGGGAGTTGGTTCCAAAACCAAAGGATCATAACATTATTGAGACAAAGTGGATCTATAGGAACAAACTGGATGAAAATGGCATAATAGTGAAGAACAAATCAAGACTGGTTACCAAAGGTTATAGACAGGAAGAGGGCATTGACTTTGATCAGACCTTTGCCCCAGTGGCAAGGTTGGAAGCAATAAGGCTATTCCTTGTCTTTGCTGCTTTCCAAGGTTTCAAAGTACACCAAATGGATGTCAAGTCAGCTTTCCTAAATGGTAATTTGAAAGAAGAAGTTTATGTTCATCAGCGCTCAGGTTTTGTTGATCCACTTTATCCTAATTATGTTTATAGACTTAAGAAATCCTTATATGGTTTGAAACAAGCCCCTAGGGCTTGGTATGAAACATTGTCTACTTTCCTCATTGAAAATAAATTTTCAAGGGGTAAAATAGACAAGACTTTATTCCTTAGGGAGTCAAAGGGCAAGATGATCCTAGTACAGATTTATGTTGATGACATAATCTTTGGATCTACAGAAAACAACCTGTGTAGAAAGTTTGCAAAACTTATGCAACGGAAGTTTGAGATGAGCAGTATGGGTGAGCTCAAATTCTTCTTGGGACTCCAAGTAAGATAGACTGATGATGGCTTTTCCATATCATAGTCTAAGTTCACCAAGGAGTTAATTAAGAAATATGGTATGGAGTCATCCACCACCATGAGAACTCCAATGGGGACAAGTATGCCTTAGGCAAAGATGATGCAGGAAAACCTGTAGATGAGTCTTTGTATAGAGGAATAATTGGCTCCCTCCTATATTTAACTGCTAGTAGACCAGATATTATGTATATTACATGTGTCTGTGTAAGGTATCAAGCAAGCCATAAAGAATCTCATTATACTGTAGTCAAAAGAATATTGAGATATCTTAAGGGCACATCTAATATTGGTCTTTGGTACCCTAAGAATAGAGACTTTCTACTGACTGGTTTTTCAGATGCAGACTTTGCAGGTTGCAAAGAAGATAGAAAGAGTACCACTGGCACATGTCAGTTTCTAGGTGGTAGACTAGTATCATGGAGCCGTAAGAAGCAGTCTAGTGTGGCAATTTCCACTGCAGAGTCTAAGTATATTGCTACAGGCAGCTGCTGTGCTCAGATTCTGTGGATTCAACATCAACGTGAAGACTATGGTCTCAAGGTAAGTAGAACTACACTATTTTGTGATTCTACAAGTGCTATTTCTATTGCTAAAAACCATGTATCACATAGCAGAACAAAGCATATAAAAATTAGATTTCACTTTATTAGAGAGCATATTGAAAAAGAAGATATTTGTTTGGAATTTGTCACCACAAATAATCAAATTGCTGACATGTTTACTAAACCACTAGATGAAACTAAGTTCAATTATTTCAAAATTGAATTAGGCATGTTAAACCTAGAGTAACTTAGTAATTCTGGCTAAGTAAGTCAATGTTGACATATAGGAGTTTATGTCGACACAAAAGGAAATTTGTGTCAACATATAGTAGTTTGTGTCGACACTTAAGATAGGTTGTGTTGACACAGCAAAATACTGTTGAGATAGTGGTGTCGACACTTAGAGTTTGGTGTTGACACATAGAAGTACTATCATTTAGATAGTTGTGTCGACACATACAGAAGTCTGTGTCGACACAAATACATTAGAGTCGACTATTAAGAAGTCTGTGTCGACGCATCGCAAACTGTGTCGACACAAAGTGTTGTATGACTTTGTCGAGACTATAGAAGTCTTTGTCGACACAATCTCAATAGTGTCGACACATTAAGTATCTATAACCCCATCTTTTGGCCTTCTGTGTTGATAAACATATAAATAGGTCACAGAACAATTTTGTCGACTAAGCTCTCAACATTTTTGAGACCCAAACCTTGAGTCGACAAACCTTCATCTCTCTTCTCCTCAAATTTCTCGTCATCAATGGCGCCAAAGTTGGAGACCAACATCAACGAAAGCTATGAGTTAGTTCGCAATGCTTTTGAGAGTGCGGCGACTGAGATTCGAGATGTAATAACCCTAATCCAAGATAATGGTTTATAATATCTAGTCTCTGAACCTACCAAGATCTGGAAGACAGAAATTCTAGAGTTCTATACAAAAGCAACCATGGATTCAACTGGATTGAAGATTAGGTCACCAATTCAAGGCAACAAGGTGAAACTTACCCAAAAGCGACTGAGGAAAATACTTCAATTGCCCAGGACTCAGGAATATGATGAAGTTACATCTTCAATGACAAAAGAAGCTCTTCAATGGCGTGTCCTGGATCCCACCACTAAGATTGAATCATCCATGCAAAGGAAAGAAATGAACTCACAAGGAAAATTTCTCTCAGAGACTGTGGGAAAAGTAATTCTCTGCAAACCAGGTGGACAAGATAGGATCTCAGCTTATATGTTCAGCTTGATGACCAGGATTATTTTCAGAATCAAAACTAACCGGTCTGTAGTAATTTTTAACAAGATCAAGGAAAACCTGAAGAAACCTAATCTAGGTAGAATTCTAAGTCTGTATCTGGCAATAAGTATCCCCGAAGTGCTGAACCAAACCACTGGATCTAGAATAAATCACATGAGACGGATGGATATGAAAATATTATCCAGGTGGGAAAGAGTTCTGACAAAGGATGGTTCTACACCACAGAAACCACCATAACAGAAAAAGAAAAAGACAACACCCAGGAAATATGAATCTTCTAGTGATTCAGAATAATAAGTAATCTTTAGTTCAGATGAAGACCAACAAGAATCTACAAGGAAATTATCTGCTCCTAAGAATGTAGATGATAGTCAAATGCAGGGGGGGCATATATCAGAAAGCACAATCCCACTGGATCAAGTTCAGGATCTGCCTCCTCTAGGGGGATCCAATGAACTTTCACTAGCTCAACAAGAGGTCTTGCCTCCAGAAAGTGTTCCTGAGAAAGAGCAAGCTACCTTAGAGAGTGAAACAGCCACTCAAACAATTATTGAGGTAATAAATGATATTAATCAAACTATACTAGATACTGAGGTAGATACACTAACTATGCTTCTAACTAATGTTGAACAGACACACCTTGACAACATTACTGCACAGGTTTTATCAATGGATAATACATCTGCATTAGATGATATTTCATTAAATGTACAAGATACAGATATTCCTCCAGTTCAACTGCAACAAGAATTTACTCTTGAGGAATTATTCCCTGATCTACAAGAAGTAAGAACTGAGGAAGTAGTGCCAAGAACTCAGGGGGAGGAGCCAGGGACTCAGGGGGAGTTTCCAAGAGCTGATAAGGAGCTGCCCTCAAGTCCAAAGGACACAGTAAATCTAGAAAGTTCTTCAGAATCTAATGATGGAGAAGCACAAAGAGCAAAGAAGAGAAAATTGATGGTTTACAAGAAGAAAAGCTCAAATTATAAGAAAGCTTTACAGATAGCCTCACAACCCTCAGCACCAACAGTTGATTTCAGTTCATTGTTGGTTGCTATGCAAATTAAAATGGATGAGCAAAGAGCAGCCATGGAAAAATATATGGATAAAAGCCATAAGGATCTTCAGTTCTCTTTGGCTCAAGATATAAAATCAATCAGATTTGAGGTAAACCAGCATAAGAAAGAGATGACAGATTGCTTCCATAAAGGAGATAATGTTGTAGTTTATCTAGCAAAACAGGAACAAGAGGCAAGGACACAGATTGATGATATAGTGATCAAGCAAGTATATGTCCTAGAAAATCAACTTAGAATGAATGATAATATTACTGAATCACATAATGTTATTGTTACTGAATTAAAGAATAAAGCAACTGCATTAACTGAGGAAAGGGCTAAAGAAAAGTCAGAGGTTGATAAGAAATTTGAAGAAGATTTAGCCACTTTCCAATCTGCACTCCAAACCTCACAGAAGATTATATCTGCTCAGCTATAAAAGTTTAAAGCCTATTATACAAAGGGAACCAATTATCTGGTTAATCAAATAAGGTTCCAAAAGAATGATCTCAGGGATCATATTGAAAGAGAAGTCATAAAGGGGGAGAGGTTGATAGTCAATGCTAGTTCAGAGCATGTTAAATGAATAACAAATGTTGTTAGAGCAACTCTGGGTTATCCTCCCCTATGTAATGATGATAATACAACTGAGTCAGGTATTCATGCTGCAGGATTTGAAGGGGGTCAGCAGGAGGTAGTTCAAATCATATATCCCCCTTCAAACTTTGAGGAAATTCAACAACTGCTTCACTAGATGTATAGCCCTCCAGAGGCTACTAAGAATGTTATCTTTGAGAAAGTGGACATGTCAGAAGCAGCACTGAATAAAGAGCAAGAAGCTCAACTCTCAAAGAAAAGATTTAGAGAGCAAGCTGAACTGAAGCCTGATTTTGAAAGATGGAGTCCAACCTCCAGAAACATAATACTCACTGTCTGGCAAGCTGTCAAAGACAAAATGCATGATAGAGGTAAGTGGTATTCTGAAGTTGAGTGGAATAAGTATCTGCAAAGACAAGATGTGATACATCAGTTCAGAAGGGATCACAGGGATGGGGAAAATACATGCTACAGCTGTAGAGCCCAGTAAATACTGTCCTAAGCCTTTTCACTATTTTAAAAGGCAAAAATTTAAGGTTGAAGAACTTAAGAAGAAGGATCTCAAAGGCAAGAAGCCAGCTGAAGATACTGAAGCTCTAGTACAAGCAAGGATCCAATCTGGAAAAGGCATAGTGATCAAGGAGCCTGATCAGCCTTAGGATAGATTGACTAGATTATAAAACATTATAATCTTCAGTTTTTAACTCCATGTAATCTGTTGTCAACAAACTATTGTGAACTTTAAACAAAACAATGATTCATGATTGTTATGGTTATATCATATTCTATGATGATATTATTTACTTGTTTTGTTTATATGTTTCCCTGTCAGTGAATGTTTTTATACATCATATTGTTAATTTTATTATAAGTGATGTATATCATTGACTAAGGGTTATGACTTCTCCAAATAGGGGGAGATTATTGGGTACATTGGAAAATATGTACCAGATTTGGAGAAGCCTCACCTAACTCAATGATATGCATCAAGTTATATTTGATGTTGTGTTGAGTTATCATGTGCAGGTTAAGAAAATGGAAAGAAAAATTTTCTAAGTACAGGTGTCGACACTTGGGAATGGTTGTGTCGACACCAAGGGCCAGATTGTGTCGACACCCAGAATTTGTGTCAACACACATAAAATCTGTCGACAACACTGTGTCGACAACAAGGGATAGATTGTGTCGACATCTAGAATTTGTGTCGACACACAGAAAATCTGTCGACAACACTGTGTCGACACCAAGGGCTAGATTGTGTCGACATCCAGAATTTGTGTCAACACACAGAAAATCTGTCGACAACGCAGTGTCGACACTAAGGGCCAGACTTGTGTCGACATTATCAGAAGCTGTGTCGACACACAGAGAAGCTGTCGACACATTCTAGAATTTTGTCGACAATAACTGTGTCGACACACAAAACTTCTGTCGACACACACCAAAATTCTGTCGACACCAACTTTGTCAAGACAAGGAGTGTTTGTGTCGACACACAGGACTTGTGTCGACACATTCCACAGAAGTTGTGTCGACAACAACAAGACTTGTGTTGACACATGGACTATGTGTGTCAACACATATGAAGTATTCAGTCGACATTCTCTGCTGCTGAGTCAAAGTCCAATGAAGGCTGAAGTAATACAACTGGAGACTTGATAGTTGTCATTACTGACATTGCTGTCACATCTGTCAGAGGTGTCAGAAGACAGTTTGAAACCGGAACAACCGGTTACCATGGATGAAGCCTATAAATAGATATACTCTCTCAACAATTGAGAAGAGAATAATAACAACAACAAGAAGAACAACAACAGATAACAAACATGTGATCAATTATTATATCTGAAGGATTGAGAATCCAAAAGAAGAGAAAGAAATAGTCAATAGATTGAAGAGAGAGAAAAACAAGAAGGAGAGAAGTTCTCATCCAGTGAAGGCAGATTCTGAATAGTCTGCCTGAAGAATTCAGATCAAGTCTGAAGAAGAATTCAGATCAAGTCTGAAGAAGAATTCAGATTATTTTCTAAAGGAAGCTGATTGAAGATAAACTCCAAAATCAAGAAGATCAACCCTACTATGTTCAAATTCAAGAAGCTTTGAAGAAATTTAAGTCAGGTTGATCCTTAAGAAATCAGTTCTATCAAGAACTGGTCAAGAAGCCTTCAACCAATTCTCTCTCCATCTAGTTGAAGATATCAACAACTTTTCATCAATAATTCTTGTAGGATCTGTAATAGATCTGAGTGTAGGAGATTTACATCTCTGAGTTGTAAGCCTAAATTATAAAGGCTGAGGTAGGGCTGAGTGCATGAGGTAGGGGAATCTGTTCCCTTAGTTGTAGGCCTGTGAAAGAGGCTGAGGTAGGGCTGTTTCCTGAGTTGTAGGCCTGTGTAAGAGGCTGGGGTAGGGCTTGTGCCTGAGTTGTAGGAGTGTGGATTCACTCTGAGTTGTAGGAACCAGTCTTGGTTCTGAGCTGTAAGATCTGCGGATCTGAGAAGAAGGAAGGAAGTTAGGCCGAATCTATTACACTACTAGATAGGCGAAGGTGGAAAGTGGATGTACCCATAATTTGGGGAACCACTATAAACCTGGTGTGCAATCTGTGAATGTTGTGTACGTGAATGCTGTGTTATACTTTCTGCTGAATACATTGTTGCACTAGATAGAATTATCTTCCTAAGTAAGAAAAAGAATTGAACCTATTCACCCCCCCCCCTCTAGGTGTCTAAAACATCTTGAAACCAATTCTTTCATTTCTCTTTCTAAGGAGTTAGGGAGAGGAGAAAGAAAGGAGGAAGGAAGAGGAGGATTTTGACTGCCAGTGAAGCATCGGAGCATCGAATCGAGAACCAAGACCGGATCTGTGGAGGAAATTCCCTTGCGAAGCTTTCCAACCGGATAGATCCCCATGGCACAAAAGCGAACTACTAGGGTAACGATTCTCTACTTGAGCATGTGAAGCTCTCTTTCTTCTACATAAGGAAACCCGCTCTCATGAGTGTGTGGTAAGTGTGTGGTGTTCCTTGGGGTTGATGTGAATAGTCCCCCTTATGTTGTATATAGAGTCCGGAATAGAAGTACGGACATAGGAATTGTGTGTGAAGCCTACCCGTACATATTGGTCTGGATCGCCGATGTTGCATATTGTATGGTTCGCTAGAGAATACTCAGTGTTTTGTGTTTTCGGGTTTCTACACGGTAGATTGCAGCAGGGATCCTTGGGGTTAACTCCAAGGTGCACCCGAAAAACTGAGCGGAAACGTAGTTCTGCTAACTTGGCGGCCGGGGAGCCAGCCTTGAACATAACTGGGTTATGTGATGTTTTGAATGTTTTGGGATCTGAGAGAAGCTTGGCCCATGCATACGTCTTAAGGTGACTACGCGGAGTGAGCAATGGGCAAGTGGAATCGGACCTGGGCTATGTGGTTCGGTGTGAGAGACCCAAAGAGGGACTGGCCTTTGGAATAGCCGGGAGTCTTAGACAGTGGTCAGAAAGACTAAAAAATGCTCACGATGTTTCTATCCCGGGGATGGTGGTGAAGCCACGGAATTGACCGGATTCACCGTTAATGTGTCCTGAGTGCACGAGGTGTTTGGCTGTGTGAGCCTACACCGGTGGTGAAGTATGTTTGCGCTTTACTGTTTAGCTGGGCTAATGAAATGCAGGGAAGGAGCACCGCCGTCCCGAGTAAGGGGCGGGGTCGTTATAATTTGGTCGGCTTTGGCTGGCCGTTACTTTGTTTGCCACCGTGCGGTGGAATGTTGCTTGCAGATGCTGCGGAGTCAGGTACCAAATAGCAGGCTGAAGCCCATGATGCTGAGCTAACCCTCGAAGGCCTAAGCGAATTGTTGTTTTTATTTTTGTCAAGTGTTGTCGGTCGGCGAACCGATGTATGTAAATCATTAATTTGATAAGTAAATTATTGTAAGGTCATAAGGCCAAGTACTTTCAGTGTATTTGTTATTTCATTCCTATGGTAGTATGTGGACATTCATGATAGTTGTTATTCAATTATGGGTTCTTTCCAACTGTTTAAAAGCTTCCGCTAGAATGCTCTGTGTTAGGGAGAGTAGTTATAGTTGGATTTTTGATATTCTTATATAACCCTTCCGACTGTCCGTGGTATATGGAGTCGGGTTCCAGCTAGACCTTCTGTTATATGATATTCGACAGATGGGGGTGTTACATCACCACGGTGATGAACTCGGCCAGACAAAACCTGACTCCATAAGCTCCTATAGCTAGGTCTTGAACTCTACCAACTCCTTGGGTGCCATCCTGTAAGGTGCCCGAGACACGGGTCTCGATCCTGGTATAAATTGGATCCAAAAATCCATATCTTGAGTCGGAGGTAATCAAGGAAATTTCTCCAGGAATACGTCGAATTTGTCCCGAACCACCGGGATATCAGTAATGGAGGCTTCTGCTTCCGCCTTCTCAAAGCAGATCAAGTACACCTTGTTGCCCTGCTCATGGGCTTTGATAGAATGTACAAATGATAATAGAATATGAGAGAAAGGTCTAATACCTTCGATGAAGACCTCTAAATATCCATGTCACAAGGTGATCCTCCTTGTCGGGCAATTAATATGATCATGGTTCTAGTGCGAACAAGTCATGCCCAGGATCAGGTCAAAATACGGCATCTTCAAGATCATCGTCGATGCCTCGAATATCTTTCCTCACATCTCTGCATCCATACGGAACTTGGCAGAGGATAAAAGCTCGGAGCTGTCTGGTAGACGCAGCCTCCTAGTTATGCCGGTGAAGCGGTGTACGCCTTCTAGTCCCTCCAAGAAGTCTTCAGATATGAATGAGTGTGAGGAACCCGTATCAAACAAAGTATGGGTATGCTTGTCTCTAATAAATACTATACCCGAGGTATTGTTTTGTTATGTCATGTGGTTGTCCTACCAGAGGTTTGCAAGGTACTACAAATGAATTTAAAATTTACATTAAACTTAAGTACCTGTGGTGACCTCCTCGGGATTCCTCGTCTCAACAAGATCTAATGCGTATATCTGCTCTAGCCTTCAACATCAATCGTGAGGTCCTCGGCCTCAAACTCATACTCGGCCTTGGCCCTGCTATGCTGAGGGATTGCTGTAGGTGGAGAAGCATGTGGAAGAAAATGCTGAGGGCAGTTAGCTCTAATGTGCTCCAGTTGGTGGCACCCATAACATATCACCTATTGATGACCTTGATCATCCTGTCTCATTGGTCCCTAGATCTACAATGGTGGAGGAGCTAATATTGTAAGAGGCCTCTGCTCTGGCCTGATGTTAGGATGATGACATAATCCACCTCTCCCATGGCTCATAACTTTCCCTACTGCGGGCCCCTGCTGCACTCCCCAAAGGGTGGCCCATCTATCGATCACTTCCCTCTACTCTGCATCATCAGCTGATCCACCTCAAATTTCTTCGACATCTCTATAATCTGGGTTGAAGTGCCATGGGATATGAATAAGAATGCCTACCTCAATGGATCCCTAAGTCCCCGATAAAACCTCTACACATTTTTCCTATCATCCAAGTCATGTATCCTCGCAAATCTGGCTAGATGGGATAACTCCCTCTGGTACTCTCTCACAGACATGCACCCCTATCAGAGGTTCAGAAACATCTCCTCTAGCTCATCCTTATCTATAGTGGACACAAAGTGGTGCAGGAAAACCTCACTAAACTCCTCCCATGAAATGTCTGAAAGCTCTTTATCTACATACGTGGAATCCATCAAGGATTTCCACCATCTCTTCGCATGAGTATCCAACGCGAAAGTCACCAAAGAAACTGCCATTCTAATTGTGCAGCTAATGCCTGCGAGCATTTCCTGTATTGACCTAAGCGATTCCTCTGTCTTCACGACATTCTATATCCTATGGTACATAGGGGGAGGCAAACTCCAGAAAGCATTCAACCAATTCGATCCCGGGTTTGGTTGCCAGGACATTTCCTGTTGAGCTCTGAAGGCCTCAAGGATAGCCGTCAAAGTCTTACCTAACTCCGTTTACTGAAAAGGAGTGGCAGCCAGAGGGGGAGGGACGACATTCTGCGGTTCGTTCATCTGTGGGGGCTACACAAAATGTAATGTTTATATTAGGATTGACCTAACTCATTGCTTAAATGGACTATTTTCTGTAACTTTTTACACATGGGCACACCATTGCTTCCACTGCATAGTTTCTGTAACTTTTTATAGTGATACTAACTCACGGGTTAGTCACCACCGCACTACACCGATCCTTCTGGCTAGTACGATCATTCAACTCTTAGGCCAATTAGAGAAAAAAATTAAATAAATATTCACAAGTCCACATGTCACAAACATCATCAACATATAAATGAAAATATAATCCACAATGAGTACAAATAAGAGTAAGGGCGTATTCCCAATACATTCCAAATAAAGTGCAATCCCTCTCTCACAACCTCTCTAAGAGGAAGCTAAACAAACACTCATCATCATCATCACCTAACACAGAGTAGTAATAGTAATGCGTAGTATCTGCTCTATTTGATCCCTAGTTTGGATTTGGGCTAGGTTCACTATTAGGTTGTTGACCATTCATGTATAGCCTATGGTCATTTTGTTAGGTGTAGGTCAGTCTGACTAGGTTAGTAAATATTTGATCCCGCCCTCAGAAGAAATCAAAGATCCAAACTTAGAAGAATGTCAGTCACTAAGAGTTCAAAAAATCAGTTCGAAGTTCTTCTAACTCAGCTCGACGACCGTCGATCGCAGATTGACGAACTCAGAGTCCCTACTCTGAGTTGAGCTCGATGAACTTAGAGCTCAGGTCCAAGATATTCTCCCTTCTCTCAAGTTCTCAGCTCGACGAAGTTATATCGCTGGTCAACGAACTTGGAGCCTAGCTTTGACAGTTTATTCTTCCAGATCAACTTTCTCTGATCTCAGCACAACGAAGACAATTTCTCAGCTCGACGAACTTGGAGTTCGGGTAGATGAAATCTGTCAGTTCATTATTTTTTATTCTCTGCAGTTAATTCTCCAGATTGACTAAGGCTTATATAATATATTATTGTCTAAATTGCTCTAAGTAATTAATTGTGTATATTCTTATGAATATAGCCGCTCATTGGCAGCATTTATTACTGGATTTCACAGAGTTAATATTCGGCTTAATAACTGGGATAGTTAAAGTATAAATTTATTGCCCTTCTAGCTATTTGTCCAAGTTCCAAGATTTCTGCAGTTAATCATGGAGAAGAATTCAAATTCAGAGATAGAATTTCTGCAGAAAACATAAAAAGGAGAAGAGAATTCACTTAGGCAGATACAGGTAGACAGAGAACAAACATATTCAGTATGCATACTCATACAGTCTTCATCATCTGCAACGCTTCACCAAGCTTTCAAGAGACATCAAAACTCAATCAGTCTAAAAGCTTCTGAAGATCATCAAAATATTGAAGGCCTACACCCTGCAAAGCTTCCAGCAAATTCCTGAACAATATTCATCTCAGGGGGTGCTTTGACATCATCAGGGAATCCACTAAAGTCTTCTCAGCTGTTTGAGAAAGAGAAGACTATATCACATTCTTTTCACCCCACTGTACACAGGGCTTTAACTCCCTTCAAAAGTTAACCACCTGGTTCTTAAGACTCCTAAACAAAAGACTTAGCATGGTTTTTGGTCAACTGATCAAAAGCCTAAAGGGTTGTGAGATCTCCCTTAAAATAGATCATATGGTGATAGGGCACCTAATAAAAAACCTATTGGTGATAGGGCACCTGATCGAAAACCTGTTGTGGATTCCTACCAGGGTGGTAGAAGAGTGGATGTACCCAAGTTTAGGGGAACCACTATAAATTTCTTGTATCATCTGGATTGCTTCCTGTTTTCTTATTTCTGTGTGCTGTGTTAGTTTTTCTTCATGCCCTTTCTTAAGATATATATATCACTATTTTTAATTCCGCTATAAAAATCTATTAAGTTTTTAAAATACTTTATTCCCCCCTCTAGAGTTAAACAGAACTATCCATCAATTGGTATCAGAGCATATCTGATATCTCTTTCAATTGGTATCAGATGGTTAAGGTTGCTTTGGTTTCACAGACTTACATCTGAACCAAGATCCTCTAATAGATCTTTATCTCTCTAGCCTCTTGATTACAGCATGGAATAGAATAAGGAATATTCTAGCACCAGACCTCCTGTGTGCAACTTGAATAAATTTGCACTCAGTAAGGCAAGAATCAAACACTATATGAATTCTATTGATGAGGACATTTTCAACTGTATTTTGACAGGTCCCCCTCAACCTACAGCTGCTACTACAACTACCAATACACATACAGTTCCACCACCTAAGTGGACTGATGCACAAAAGAAAGCCAAGATGGCTGATTCTAAAGCAATGAATATTCTGGCACAGACAATGTCAGATAACATCTTTTAGAAGGTGGCTGAGTGCACATCTACAAAGGCCATTTAGGACTCACTGAACCAAATTATTGCTGGCTCTTCAGATGAAAGAAAAGACAGGAGATCCCTCCTTATATCATAATATGAAAATTTCAAGAAGGAGGAATCAGAGACTGTTTCTGAGATGTATAGCAGACTCAGTGTCATCGTAAATGAACTAAGAACCCTGGATAAGGACAGCTCATTAACTGAGATAAATGACAAAATCCTAATGTGATTCCCCAACACTAGGGATTCCAGGATATGGCCAATTAAGGAGGTCAGAAGTCTAAATGTGATTTCTACAGAATATCTCCTTGGCAAGCGCAAGTTTTATGAGCAGTTTATCGAGACAAGGGAGGCTGCTGAACAGAAGGCTTCCACATATTCAAGGAAGGAGCACAACATTACTTTCAAAGCAATAGAAGAATCGGAAGCTCTTCCAGCTAATTAAGAACTACTGAGCTTGTTGGTTAAAAGATTTTATAAAATGGCCAAGAAAAAATTTAAAAGAAGGTCATCCAAGAGTGATGACAAGCCAAGATATGACAAGACTCCTACCAAGGATATTGTTTGCTTTGGATGTAGAAAACCTGGGCACATTCTACCTGAATGCCCAGAGGCACAGAAGAAATACATAAGAAAAGAAAAGGAGAATAAAAGGCAATCAAGCAAGCACTCCTCCAGCAAACACAAGAGAAAGGAGAAAGGCTTCATTGCTGAGACCTGCAGTGGCACAGATGAATAATCTTCATCTTCTAGCTCTAGTGAAGATGAAGAGGAGAAAAAGGCAAGGGAAGTTTGCCTTATGGCTTTTAATGCCTCCAGCAGCAAATCTGATGTTGAGGAACAATCTGAAGAATCAGAAGAGGAATCTGAATCTGAAGAAGTTCAGGTAATCTCTTCATTTGATTTCAATTCATAAGATTTTGAAATTGAATTTAAATACTAATGCAATGATTTAATCAAGTCAAAGAAGGAAATAAAAATTCTTAGAGATAGACAGTTTGAATTTAATAACCTATTTGCTGAAAATATCAAACTGAAAAATGATTTAGACTTAGCTAATGAAAAAATCATTTCATTAAAAACTGAATTATGTGAGGCAAAGCAACTTGAGGAATCTCTCAATTAGAGAAGTCTTGAGCTGATGGACATCACAAGCACAGTCAATGACAGATTAAATGGCAAGCTGGGCTTAGGTGCTTCATCATGCTTATCCCCCATAATAAAGAAAAATAATTTTTCAACACCAATTAAATTTAACTCTAAAAAATGAAAAGAAAAAATGGGAGAGACTACTCAAACAATTGTCTCTTAGAAATCTATAATTAAGAAGAAAAAGAATAAGAATCTGAATAAAAACAATGTTCAACATATTTCGTCGAACTCAGATCGACGAAATGTGTGTAGTTCGTCGAACACAGATCGACGATCTATGAACGCCAATTATAACTATAATAATTCATCTTACTGCGATTGACGAACTGTATATGGTTCTTCGTGCAGCGATCGATGAACTTGGGGCACAGAAAATAACTATGTTCATTCTCTGAGTAGAGTTCGACGAACTTATCCCTATTCGTCGAACACAGATCAACGAACTTATAATAATTCATCGAACCCAGTCAAGTTTAATAAAAACTATAACTCTGTTAGAAACTTCAATTAATTCAGAGAATCTACTAATCCTTTTACTCAATGGGAAATACCACCTAGAAGATATCATCCCTTAGGATATAAAAATCAACTAGAATTTTCTGTTATTTCCAGTTTCTCTTATCAAAAGAAACAAGGACCCAAGGTAACCTGGGTCAAGAACACCTAATCCCTTTCTATGCAGGTGAAGGACTGTCCTGTCTTTAATCAACAATGGTATATGGGCAGTAGATGCTTAAAGTATATGACTGGCTGTAAGGACACTATAACAAACTACAATTCCAAGCTTGGTCCAAAGGTGATCTTTTGTGAATCCAACCATGGCCAAACTAAAGGTTATGGAGATGTTAAAGTTGGAGCAGTAACCTTCAGGAAAGTTGTTTATGTTAGTGGCTTAAAGCATAACCTAATATCCATAAGTCAATTATGTGATGAAGGTTATCAGGTACCTGACTTGTGTGAGAGATTGGTGATTTAAACCTCACCCAAGAGGTTCCATCACATCCTTCTCCACAAGTTGAAGAAGAAAGTGAAGAAGAAAGTTTGGAAGTGGCTGAACTTCCTCCAACAGCTAATATAATTCCATAAGAGAATTAATTCCACAAGTTATTGCTCAACCAACTCCTCCCACTGATCTTGTCATACTTAGAGATCACCCTATATCTCAAGTGATTGAAGACATTTTAGTTGGTATGCAAACCAGGCATCAACTCAACAATGATGTGATGCATGCTTATTTCATTTCTCAACTTGAGCCCCACTCTATCAAAGATATAGAGAAATATCCCCACTGGATCATTGTAATGCAAGAGGAGCATAATCAGTTTGAGAGGTGTAGAGTTTGGGATTTGATTGTTAGACCCAAAGACTATCCAGTCATTGGAACCAAATGGGTCTTCAGAAACAAACTGGATGCTCAAGGAAATATTATAAGGAACAAAGCAAGGCTAGTAGCTCAAGGCTATTCATAGGAGGAAGGAATAGACTATGATCAGACCTTTTCTCCTGTGGCAAGTCTTAAGGCTATAAGGATTTTCTTAGCCTTGCAGCCTTTAAAAGATTTAAAGTCTACCAAATGGATGTAAAAAGTGCTTTCCTAAATGGAGAATTAAAAGAGGAAGTGTATGTGGAGCAACCACTAGGTTTTATCTCTCCAACTCATCCTTCCTATGTCTTTAGATTGCATAAAGCTCTCTATGGTTTAAAGCAAGCTCCAAGAGCTTAGTATGAGTTTTCTAGGGGCATAGTAGATAACACTATTTTTATCAGGAATCATAAAAATAAAATTTTATTAGTTCGAATATATGTAGATTTTATTATTTTTGGCTCTACTAATCCCAAATTATGCAAAAGATTTTCTGATCTAATGCATTCAAAGTTTGAGATGAGTAGCATGGGTGAACTTTCATAATTCCTTGGTCTCCAAGTAAAGCAATCACCTGATGGTATCTTCATCTCCCAATCCAAGTTTGATAAGGAGCTTATTAAAAGGTTTGGGATGTGTGATGCCTCAGCAATGAAAACACCTATGGCTGCTAATGTTGTGATTGATTCTGATGAACATTGCAAGCCTGTTGATTAGAAAACTTATAGGGCTATTGTTTGGTCTCTATTATATCTCACAGCAAGTAGGCCTGACATAATGTTTTCCATATGTATTTGTGTTAGGTTCCATGTGAACCCTAAAGAACCTCACTATATTTTATTAAAAAGGATTTTGGGATACATAAAGGGCTGTCCAAATCTAGGACTCCTATATCCATCAGAGTCAGAATTTGAATTAACTGGATTTTTTGATGCTGACCATGCTGGATGTAGAATGGATAAGAAGAGCACATCAGGAACTTGCCAGTTTCTTAGTGATAGGCTTGTGTCCTGGTTTTGTAAGAAGCAAATCTCTGTGTGTAACATCTCATTTCCAGCTAGACCCCTAACAGTGGTTTTGTCATGACTAGGTCATGACAACACCCTAGGAAGTCCAGGTGTACTATGTGAACTTAGGTAGGAAGGTGAAGGCCACCATGGTCTACAAATAGTAGAATTCTAAACACTAGTTTAGGATGACCTTAGGGCTTCAACTTGACTCCATGACCCAACCACAACACCCCTAACCCTTTGGGTGGTCCATTGGGTCACTAAGGACCCATTGGTGGCAGTCAAAGTGGCCAAGTTGGCCTAAGCCCACCCTAACCTTATATGGGTCAAACTGGCCTACTTAGGGTCAGTTGACCCTTCCTTAGCGAAGTGGACCCCACACATGCCCTCCTAAACCTACAGTGAGGTCAATGGGTCACCAAGGACTCATTGGGGTCAACTCAAGAGGCTAAGTTTACCCAAGTCAACTCTAGCCCGAAAGTGGTCAAAGTGTCCTTACTAAGGGTCAAGTGACACCCAAGGTGCCAAGTAGACCCTACCTAACCCTACCTATACCTTAGGGGAGTTCAATGGATCACCAAGGACCCATTGATGGCAACTCAAAAGGTCAAATAGACCTAGGTCAACCCTAGTCTAGGTTTGGTCAAACCTAGGTCAAATGGGCTAACCTAAGCTCAACCCTCTTTCCACTTGGGCTAACCTTATTTCCATGAAAAATATGGGTTAGTGGGCTGCGCATAGGCTGGGGTGGTTAGCAAGGTCAACATTGATGACTAGGAGAGAGAAACCTCCAACTCCTCTATAATGGAGGAGAAAGAAATGGTGAAAGAGAGCCATTCATGGCTAAGGAGGCCAAGGGCCATTTTCATTTGCTGATCCAACTCCTCATTCAATCCAGGAAGACCAGGGAGCCATTTTGGTGGCTATTCGTGTTCGGAATGTTGCTACCACACCATGGCCGAATTGTACCTTCAATGGCCATTAATGGCCATTGAAGCCTTGGCCTCTCCCTTCCACCCTTTATGGCTGGATTCAACTCCTCTGGGGAAGAGGAGGTGTTTCCAGCCGTTTCCTGGCTGGATTGAGCCCACATTCATCCCCCACCACCATGGACGAAATTCACCTTAAGGGGGAATTAATGGCCACCACTAGCTAGACCCCTCCCCTCCCCCCCATTTTATCATTTTAAAAGCATCACTGGGCTCCAAGCATTCGTTTCCACCGTTGCCCCGACGATCCCGATCTACTTCATTGTGTAGTTGCAGAACTCCGGAGACTCCACCATCACCAATGGCATCCCGGAGATCGACGCGTCTCCAGGCTGCAAGCAAGGTCCTCCCCTTCCTCTCTCACTATGGGTAGATCATAGGATCTGTTAAGGCTAAGGATTGGGCTCAATTGAGCCCGATCGGTGGTGGCAAATTTCTGAATTTTTCCGTCAAAAATCACCTCTCAGGATTGCCGAAGTCGGTGCCTCCGACGGCTGTGTCCCCGCCAATCCATGGCCACCACCTCGTCGGAGGTGGTGTTGGTGGTGGTCGGCCAGGGATGCGACCGGTTGGCCGGCAGAGGTGGCTGGAAGTCATCCCAGGTTCGGGCAATCCAGGTTCTTGGCTGGAGGAGGAAGACGATCTAGCAGCCGTCGGATCTTGCATCAAGATCTGTGCTAATCAATTCAATCCTTTTAATTTTAATGTATTTTTTTTATTATAATAATAGACACATTAGAAAATTAATGAAAAATACTTAGAGGCTCTATGTGAGGAAATGATCAACAGGAAAATTGTAGCTCTAGGAGTAACTTTAATTTAAAATTGGTTTCAACCACTTTAGATAAGTGGTCTGACCACCACACTCATTTTGGTGCGACCTATACCTAGGTGTGACTAGTCACAAAAATTATTTCCCACACCAAACCACTCACACAAATACTTTGAAATTTAGGGCATAGGCTTTTCATAACCTTCCGCCTCATAATGTCCAAAAATCAGAATTTTTGGACAATAGTTTTCTATAGTTTTGTGAATAATTTAATAAATCATATGGAATTTAATTAAGTGCCTTAAACTCCTCAAAAACCTCCAAAATATTGGTGGGTGATCTTGGGGAATATCATAAGACTCCATATTTATTTTCATCACTTTTGGTGATGGTTTAGGTTGGAAGCAAGCAAACCCTAAGTTGGCTCAATAAGGGGTAATTAGGTCATAGTACTTTTTGTGAGCTTAAGTGGTCAAATCACGTCAACAGAGGCTGAGAATTTGTCCACTGGTTTGTCATGACCTTGGACACCCTCCTATGGGAGATGGGGTGGATTTAGGTAGATTTTCCCTAGGACCCAAGACCAAACCCTAAGGTTGGTCTTTGGGGGGGTTTGTGAAGGGCATGTAGTCAAATGCCCTTATATGGATTTGAAATTTGGTAGAGAGGACTCTAGGGTAGCTGAAGTCCTCTGGTGAAAATCTTAGTAGATTTAGAGATGGATATACCCCTCAAAACCCTAATCCTAGTTTAGGTCACAATCCTTAAAATTGAAGGATAGGTAATTAGAACTCTGTGAAAGTTGTGAAACTTCGGTAGTGTCGTCATAATGTCATTATAAACCTTAGATAATTTTATTGGGAATTTTAGATCAATAATTTTAGTATCACCTTTGCAATACCAGTATTACCCCTAATTAATTATGTTTTTATTATGACCTTAATATCCATTAGATGATTATGAAATTGGGGCAGAGTGAGTTGTATACCATTATGATCATACATGAATTTTATTGTAATTTTTAGATGTAAATTTCCAGTACTTACTTCACAAGTATATAAATACGGGAATATGTTCAATAATAGATTTAGAGCTCCCTTTTTATTGGAAAATTATGAAACTTGATCAGTAGTGTGTCTAGGTCAATATGATTATATGAGAATTTTATTACAATTTTTAAATGAATAATTGTTGTACTTAGTTCATTAACCTATTAACTTGGATTATTATGAAAAATCATGTTTAGAGTTCATTATTCTCTAATATATTATGAAACTTGACCTGAAGTGTTTATATGTCTTTATGTTCATCCTTGAATTTTCTCAGAATTATTGGAAGTATATTGGCAGTACTTGTCTCTTTAAATTGGTTAATGTAGGTTATGTTCAAAAATTATGTTTAGGGGTTTAAGTCTTACTGAATATTTGGAGACCTTGAATTTACTTATAAGTAGTTGTCTTGTATTTATCATAATTTTGTGGAACATTTTGCATGCCTAAAAATAGTAATTCATGTTCAAACTAAGGCATTTGGATCACTTAGGAAATTAAATAAGTTATCAATTTAATTAGGAAAATTCTTGATTTAGTCTAATCATGTCATGATAGTCCTCCAATAAATATTATAGGGATTTTGGATGATAATTTGGGGTACCTCCCATTGTATACATCATATAGCTTAGGATGGACTGCCTTTGGTAAAAACTGCAGAAATCATAATATGGTGCAAAATGAACCTAGAGTGTTGGGATATTAGTGTATTGATCTGGTAAGTGAAATGAGATTATCATCGGGAGTCGTGATGAGGAGTGGTAGGTTTGACTAGTGTTAAGAGGTGCTTGGGTTTGATGAAACATCGTCTTCCCCGTGGAGAGAGAAAGAGTCAAAATACACTAGGGTTAGGTCCAGTACAACATTAAAGGGATTGGGAGTTGGGTAACAACCATTAATAGTAAGTGTCTTGCGAAAGGGAACGATGGGCTTCAACTAACATCATAGTTCATAGTGCCCTTTGAGAGCCCCTTCACGGGGTATACCGGGGGCAGTCCTGGGCTAACCTAAACAGTAGGAATAATAAACTTCAAGAGAAACTAGTATAACTAGGGTTTCACATTCTCACACCCTGGTGTCTCGGGAAGTTAGTTTGACTAGGATATCCAAGCGGTAAGCTCGGTGGTTGTGGAAATGGGCAGATTAGCCCTGCGGGCTTGTCTCGGTAGGTAAATGTGACGGACAGGTTAGTCCGGGGAGCTTAGGATCGGGGGTTGATACATCAGGGTTGCATGTGCACAAAATAATAAGGTGGTGGGTCTTCGGTATTGGACTGTCGTTCACACCGACGTCGATATGTTGACTCAGCAGTGTGGGACACTTGGCCAGGGAAAGTCCGGTGGATATGGCTAGCATAGTACGTGGAGACTCTAGGTTGTGTCCTTCTAGAGGCGTACGTAAGGGCTAGGCCTGGTAGTGTGGATACCCGCCTAGGAGTTGGGGGCCTGACCCACTGTCTCTGTTTGCCACTACGAAGGTTCATGGGAGTGAAGCTAGCTGCCCAAATAGGAGGAACTAAAGGTATGTACGCATAGAGTCGTGTGTGTGAGATGTACTTGCATGAATCATGGCATAGCATATCACTACACTCATACTTGCATACAACTGACTCCCCAACGTATAAATTGTTATGAGACTTTTTATACAATGGGAGCCTTGCAGAAGACCCCTTAACTTATATGCTTGTATAGACATTCATATAAGTTAAAGTTACTTACTTCTTACTTTGTTTTTCTTACATATACTGCTTATTCCACTCGTTTACCTTACTGCTTGCTATTACAGAACTGCTAACTTACACCTTCATCCCTTAGCTGTGTATACAATATAAATACTGCTAGATTTGTTCCACTGTCACCTGCTTGTTTTATTTTCCACCTTCATAGCTTCCCTTTCCTCCTCCCCGCTCGATGCCTAGGAGCCATGGGGGAGGGATAGGGGATGATAGGACTTAGTCTTTATGACTAATGATTTTCGGACTACAACATTAGAAGGTCTCCGGATGGGAGACAGGGACCAGCAATACAGGGACCAGCAACAGAGGGACCAGCACCAGCGGTGTACGGTGAGCATGGAGGTGGGCCAGTCTAGTACCGGAGCACCAGTGACCAGCTCCGTGAGTGATTAGTCTTTCTTATGGCTTCCGCAAGAGATTGTACTGAGGATCTGATGTATCGGGCTTAAGCACGTTTATATTTCATTTGTACTGTTCTATTGCAGTACTCTCTCTTTTCTATATTTATGGACTTGTTGTGGTTTCTCATTTTTATATGATGTTTGTGGACTCAATTATATTTCAGTTTATGATTACTACTCTCTCTTTGATGATCGAAAAGGCCAGCAGAATCGGCATTTTGTAGAGGTGGCCTTCCCAAGTGTCGATGCCACCGCAAAATGGCTATTATGGGCATAAGACCCTCGGGTTTGAAAAAGAAAAACAAATGGGGTCTACCAAACTGGTATCAGAGCAAACATCGATCCACGAGAAGAAGTCCACAAAACCATGTGTCACCACCGCTCGAGCTTAGTTTGAGGACAAACTAAGTAGCAGAAGCAGTGGTGTGCCCATAAGGGGAATCATATGTAAAATCTACCTTTTCATTAATTCCACTTGTTCATCAACTAACAATTGGAATTCTTTTTATAGCCTGCGACAAACCCTGCCCCCAGCAGGGAGCACCTCCGGCTGTGAAGATCCCATCTTATAATTCTTTAGTCAATGAGTTAGACTCAACCCACTAGGAGACATGACTAATCACGATAACTTATAGTTTGCCCTAGTCTAAAATAGACCTTGGGTATGAACTTGGTTAATATAAGGAGATACCTAAAGAGAATAAAGGAGGAGTATAACACGAGAATGGCTACCTAAGCCATAAAGTCAGGTGGCCCTACAGTCCCTATCAAGGATTACTCAAACCGGTAGGGCTGCTTTAAGGATAATTGGGACCAATAATCCATTAGCAGAATGGTAGAAGACACAGTCTCAACCCTCATACCAGTAACAAGATTACCTAGAGACAGTGGGTCTGGCATTTGGAACATTTTGACGCGGATAAGGTTGTCGTAAATGTGACTCTAAGGGTTTAAAGTATGGAGTATATCAACAAGATTCAGGTTGGAACCCCAAGTCGAAGATTGATGCCCTAGGGACCGTGCGCCCAGCTAGGATAGATATAACATGGCAATATCGAAGATACTTAGCCCAAGGGAGGTAGGGGCTTATCTTTTGTTTATTGGGGGCTTGTCTTTTGTTTATTGGGCAAATTGGTTTTTGACTTGGTTTTCCCTTAGACCTCATCTAGAAAACATTGCGTCGTGAATGTAGTGAATTGGAGTAAACCGTATTCGATGCTACTCGGGCGTAATCATAGGGATAAGAATCTGATTGTGAAGTGGAGATTTTATAGAGTCGTTGTCTACCCATACAAACGAGAAATTTAATCACTAGAAGTTTGGTGTATCTCGAAACGTGTATCTCCCTGGAGTGAAGAAGGGCGTCATGGATTTTGTGACGCATGGTGAGGACCGTCGCCCGATGAAGGTTAAGTGCAAGAACTTTTGGGGAACTATTACAGTCACTGCCCGAGTTAGAGTGGAAGTTCGAGGATATAATTAGGGATTTTCATACATAGGATTCCTCATCCGCACTCCGGGCATAATTATAATTGGAACATCAATGATAGATTGGGCGAGATATCTAGTTCCATCCCGACCCTGAAGAAAACTCTCGTGGGTGTTTCATGAAATTTGTGAGTAGTTGTCTGTCATCATAGTGTGCTCGAGATGATCGTGTCGAATCAGGATGGATAGTGTACGTCCAAGGAGAGAACATCAGACCAGGCTTATCTGGGCTCTCAGTCGACATTCAACACAGCTATCCACCCTCGTACGGAGGTGCAGAATTCCACTGTCATGGATCTAGGACGAGGATCCAAAGGCACTCGACTCGGAATTTATAGAGAACACAGATACCCAAGTATCACTGATTTGAGATAGGATGTTGGAGGCCTAGGGTAGACTGGCCAAATATTACGATGAACGACATTACGAAGTAGAGTTTCAGGATTGAGACTACGTATTCCTGAAGATCCGTCAGGTGTATGGAGTCTCGCGGGTACGCGGGCGGAAGAAGCTCAGTCCAAGGAATATGGGGCGTTACAGGATCCTAGAGCGAATCGGCCCATTGGCTTATAGATAAGAGCTACTGCCAGAGTTAACAGTTTTACACGACGTCTTCCACGTCGCCTCTCTTAGGAAGGCTCTACTATGGTCAGAATAGTAGGTTCTTGGTATAGATGGCTCGGCAGCTTTTTATCGATCGGTCCGCTGTGAGCCGGTCAGGATAGATGATACAGCGGTGTGGGTCTTGTGACGTAAGAAGGTCCCGCTGGTTAAGGTCCTGTAGAGGAACCATGTGCAGGAGGAGCATACCTGGAAGCCATCGGATCTGATGCAGCAAAGGTACCCGGATCTCTCTAGGTAAAGTATACATTTAACTTCCTATGGGATGTTACACTAAGTTAGTCTCAATAGAAACTCCGCAGGCCTAACCTGAATTTCGCTGATGAAATTTTTATTTTTGTTTATTGGGATGTGTAACATCCCATTTCCAGCTAGACCTCTAACAGTGGTTTTGTCATGACTAGGTCATGACAAAACCCTAGGAAGTCCAAGTGGACTAGGTGAACTTAGGTAGGAAGGTGAAGGCCACTATGGTCTGCAAATAGTAGAATTCTAAACACTAGTTTAGGATGACCTTAGGGCTTCAACTTGACTCCATGACCCCACCACAACACCCCTAACCCCTTGGGTGGTCCATAGGGTCACTAAGGACTCATTGGTGACAGTCAAAGTGGCCAAGTTTGTCACAACCCGCATTTTCTCAACGATAAAATCGTATCAGAGCTAGAGAAAACGCGCGCCGTGATGCCACGTCGTGCAGGGGATAACTGCACACACTCAGGCAAAACTCCACACCTTAAATTTAAGGAAAATCGTTGATTAATTATGAAAGAAAAGCAGTTATGTTGATTGGCTGTATCCCTCGGCACGGTGGATCAGCTAGTCCACAATTAAAAGTATAAGTATACGCAGCAGAAAATAGTTTGGTTCAATTAAGTTGACACCCTAGTGAGCATAAGTGTCCCCGAGGGGCAACTCATGGTATGCACAACTCTAATGTGAATATAATAGATATAAAAAAAAGTAGTCTTTTACGCTAAGGAAATATAGTGACTTTGTTTTATAATTATGCTATGCATGATATACATATAATAATGCTTTTAGGGTTTAAAATATCTGACATGCAACCTAGCAAAAATCCTTCCCAGAAGCAAGTAAACAACCACTAAAAGGCAAAAACAGCAGTTTAAGTTCATACCCAGCATCGCAAGAAGCCACCAGTGGGCGCCAACAACCTGACACGAACCCACTGGTGAGTATGTATGTCTATACAGAAAAGTAAAGAACTACCTCACAAAATCGGGATCAGCTGTCTCAGCTACCCAAGAGGCCACAAACCAGCCCCTCCAAAAGAACTAGCCGTTGAACCGGCTACAACCTGAACCTGAGGCATTCAAGAAAAGAACACCTCAGCAAGGAAATAATCAAAAGTGTAAACAAAGCATTAGAGTTAAGAGCAAAAAGAAGGGTTTACCAACCCGACAACAAGCTGCTATAGGCAAAAGAAAGAGCATGACAGTAAGAAAAGAGCACTGTCTAAAGCACAGCAAAGCACACCAAGTGCGAGCAATAAAAGCAACAAGCTCAACAAAAGAGTCTAACATTCCTAATACGTGGGTAAGTGGCAGTGGTCAAAAAAAACATGGATCTGAATGCATAACCAAAATCAGATCCAACAAAAAGGGCTAAGGGGTCGCCAGTGGCAGCTTTAGGGTCCCACACACCAACCCAAACCAGGGCAAACAGGCGGTGGCCACAGCTCTCCACGTCAAAATCCACCCCTCGAGAGGCCACTAAAACTCCACCACCTGCCACAACCCAAGAGTCGGCAAGCAAAAATTTGACGAACACCCAATACCACCCCCTAAAGGAAGGGAAAAGTCACACTAACAATCCTAAGGTACACAAGAACTCAAGACGGAAATGTCGAGCCCACTCGACGCAGCGTTGAGTAAACTCCACTCACCTGACGCCTATAAATACTTAGCCGCAAGTCCTATGCTGGGTGACGGCGTTGAGTGAGCTCGGCTCACTCGATGCTGTCAGCGCTTTCCACTTAGGGTAAACGTAAGTCTCGTTAAAAATCGCAGCGTAAGCTCTCTCATTGCGAGCAAGCAGAGAGTTGGAAATCTAATCCCAACCTTCCGTTCCATCCTAACTACTCGGGACTATCGCAACCAAACCTGAACCACCTCTACCGCAGCCTCACCCTAACTCTAGCTACCCACTGAACACCAAACCTCCGACAAAAGAGAACATGAATAAAATTCCAGAAACAGAAATAAAGAATCAGCACTTGATTAAAAGCTTGATGAAAATAATTCAACCTGCTGCCCTAAGGAGGAAAAAAAACAAGGAGAACAGAGCTTATGCACAAGAAATAAAAACAGATCATGGGTTAGAAATAAATTTGGCAAGGGCAAGGGGCCACTTGCCTCTACCTCTTCGGAAAAACAAACAACAGCTGCACCACGGCTTGGCTCCGGCGGAAAGATCGGCCACCTAGAAGACCAAAGCTGAAACTTGAGGGAAGAAAGAAATCAGATATTTAGAAATTCCTGGAATCGAACCATAAATCAAGAAACACTTACATGGAAGGGAAGATCTAGCCGAGAGCAAGCCGAATCCGCTAACACACGAGAAAAACGGGCTCTAACCTTCCCGAAATCGCCAGCCAAAACAACCACAGCCTCCTCTCAAAACCCTTCCGCTGGAAGCTCTCCAGACTCGGGAACGATGAAAAAATGAGGAGGAAAAACAGTTCACGGCAACAAAAGATGATTTCAGGAAAAAAGTACGGAACACGCCCAAGACACGCCCGTGACACGGCCCGACATGCCCGTGTCACGGGGCGTGTACTCACACACTCGACGAACGTCGATCTCAGCTCGACGAAACAGGTGACACGCCCTGTGACACGCCCGTGTCACAGGCCGTGTACCAACTCGAACACCGCCCGACGATCGTGGAGCGCCGATCGTCGAACAGAGAGACACGCCCCAAAGTCACGCCCGTGTTAGACACGACACGCCCGTGACAGGGCCGTGTTCTCACTAAACACCGCCTGACGACCATCGAGCGCAGCTCGACGAACCGAAGGGGGACACGCCCGTGACACGCCCGTGTCACGGTCGTGTACCTACAAAAAAACCCCGTCGACCAAAAATTCGTCGACCGGAGAAACGGGAGCTCTGCCCGAGCACGACGCGCCCTGGGTCACGGGCGTGACCAAGGCCGTGTCACCCAAACTTACATAGAAAAAGAAACCTGCTAACACCTCGCAAACAAGATACAGGGAACCAGCCTACAAGCTCAGCCACAACAGGCCACGCACAGCACAGCAAGCATAACAAACATGCAGCTAACAAAACAACGTCGAAACGACGCGAAGGCAAACGATCTCGGATTTCGACCAAAACTCGCAACGTAGCTAAACAACCAAGCCACGAAAACAACGGCGAGGTCGAGAACAACATCTGACGATCGAAAACTCGGGCTAACACCTCCCGAAGCCAAAACGCAAGCATTTCCCTAAGAGGCCCAACCGAGTCACCAAAACAGACTCCGGCTGGCTGGGGAAACTTGCCAACTGGCTACAACCAGGCTACACAAGGAACCTACAGAGCTAGGACCGCGCTCTACAACGGCGAAGGGCCGGAAATGCGTCATCGTAACGCCAATCCAAAATCAAACAAAACACAGAAAAACCGGGGGCGTTACAGCCACTCCCCCTAAAAGAAAGTTTCGCCTCGAAACTTTACTCACAACACTCCTATGACGAAGGAGAGAGAAAGAGCCAGGAAAGGACTATATAATCATAAATAAAACAAAACATACCAGGCACAAGCTTAGGGAAACAGATGAGGGTGAGCCTCCCTCATAGCCGACTCCAACTCCCAAGTCGCGCTTTCTACATCCTGATTCCTCCATAAAACTTTAACCATCGGAATAGACTTCTTCCGCAGTGCACGAACCTGAGAATCCAGAATGCGGACAGGCACCTCCACATAAGAAAGATTCGGCTCCAACTGAGGTATAGAATCCAAAACCTGCCTGTCATTCATCACACATTTCCGCAGCTGACTGACGTGGAAGACGTTATGCACGCCAGGGAAATTTACGGGCAACGCCAGTCTATAAGCTGATATCCCAATCTGCTCAACAATCGAAAACGGCCCCACGAACCTCGGGTCCAACTTCCTATTCTTGCCAAAACGTTTGACTCCGATCAACGGGGAGACCTTTAAGAACACTGAGTCCCCCACCAAAAATTCCAAATCCGATCTACGCCGATTGGCATTTTTCTCATATCTCTCTTGGGCTGTCCGAAGCTTTTCCCGAATAAGCTTCACAGCAGTTTCCATCTCCTCGAGAGCTTCTGGACCCAACAAAGGTCTCTCGCCAACCTCAGCCCAAAACAAGGGAGTCCTGCAGCGCCTCCCATACAAAGCTTCAAAAGGAGCCATTTGCAAGCTTTCTTGATAACTGTTATTATACGCAAATTCCATAAGCCGCAAGCGCTCATCCCACGCTCCTCCGTGCTCCAGAACATAGCATCGGATCATATCTTCCACAATCTGATTTACTCGCTCCGTCTGACCATTGGTCTGCGGATGATAAGCTGTGGAATATCTCAAATCTGTACCCAACCCTTCTTGAAGGCTCTTCCAAAAACGAGACGTAAACCTGGAGTCTCGATCCGATATGATACTCACGGGAACACCATGCAATCTAATAACCTCATCCAAATACAGCTCGGCTATCTTCCTCATCGGATAATCGATCTTAAATGGTACGAAGTGAGCACTCTTCGTCAATCTGTCTACGATCACCCAAACTGAATCATGCCCTTTAGGAGATCTCGGTAAGCCTGTAATGAAATCCATCGAGATACTCTCCCACTTCCACATCGGAATCTCTAAGGGAGTTAGCTTGCCACCAGGCCGTCCATGGTCGGCCTTCACACGCCTGCAAGTGAAGCACTCAGAAACAAATCTGGCTACGTCCTTCTTCATCCCATACCACCACGCAATCTGCTTTAAATCATGGTACATTTTGGTAGACCCTGGATGGTAGGCAACACTAGATCCGTGGGCTTCCCTGCACACCATATCCCGGATATCCCCAACTGCGGGAATGCAAAACCTGCCACGATACTTCAAGGTACCCGCATCATCTATAGAGAAATCTGGTAATTCACCTTTTTCAGCTCGAAGGTACAAATGCAAAAGATCGGGATCATCTTTCTGATGCAGTCACGTAAGCGCAATCCACGAAGGTTCTGCCACTGCCAAGCTACTCTGCGAATCGCAGCTTCCCACAGAAATGTCCATCAAAAGAAACTCTTCCACAAGACGCTCGGCGGAGAGATTGAAAATCTTTCCTGACTTCCGACTTAGGGCATCGGCCACCACATTCGCCTTACCCGGATGATACTGGATTTCAACATCATAGTCGGCCACGTACTCCAACCACCGCCGCTGGCGCAGATTCAACTCTTTATGAGTGAAGACATACTTCAAACTCTTATGATCCGTGAAAATCTTGCACTGCGCGCCATACAGCAAATGTCTCCACAATTTCAACGCATAGATCATAGCTGCAAACTCCAGGTCATGCGTAGGGTAATTCCTCTCATGAGTCTTTAGTTGCCTCGACCCGTACGCAATCACCTTCCCGCCCTACATCAAAACGCAGCCTAGTCCGACGTGCGACGCGTCCACATATATATCATACTCACTATCTTCAGTAGGCAAAGACAAAACTGGAGCTGAACATAACCTTCTTTTCAATTCCTCAAAAGTCTCCTCACACTTGCTATCCCATATGAAGGCTGCATTCTTCTGCGTCAACCTGGTCAACGGCGCAGACAAAGTAGAGAATCCCTCTACGAATCTCCTATAATATCCAGCCAAGCCCAAGAAGCTTCTGATCTCTTTGGGAGTAACAGGCCTCGCCCATTCCATAACAGCAGCGATCTTTTCTGGGTCCACTGATATTCCCTCCTTATTCACCACGTGGCCGAGAAAAGAGACTTGAGGTAACCAAAATTCGCATTTGCTCAGCTTGGCGTATAGCTTATGGTCTCTCAGAGTCGCCAAGACAAGACGCAAATGCCGATCATGCTCCTCCGCATTCTTAGAGTACACCAAAACATCGTCTATAAAGACAATCACAAACTTATCCAGGAAGTCCTTGAAAACTCTGTTCATCAGATCCATAAAAGCTGAGGGCGCATTAGTCAAACAAAATGACATAACTAAAAACTCAAAATGCCCATGACGAGAGCGGAACGCCGTCCGCGGAACATCTGACTCCCGAATCCTCAACTGGTGATAGCCCGATCGAAGATCTATCTTGGAAAACACGGCACTACCACGCAGTTGGTCAAACAGATCGTCAATCCGAGGCAAAGGGTACCTGTTCTTAATAGTAACCTTGTTCAGTTCTCTATAGTCGATGCATAGCCTCATCGACCCATCCTTCTTTTTAACGAACAGCACTGGAGCACCCCATGGTGAGGAACTTGGCCTAATGAACCCTTTTGCCAACATCTCATCCAGCTGAATTCGCAACTCTTCCAGCTCTCGCGGGGCCATCCGGTACGGCGCCCTGGCAATAGGACGCGTGCCTGGCTCCAAATCTATAGCAAACTCGACATCTCGATCGGGTGGAAGACCGGGAAGATCATCAGGAAACACATCGGAGAAGTCACACACCACAGGGATCTCTTGCAAACACGGCACTCTAACAGCAGCCCCTACCAGAGAGACCACACAGGCAGAACAACCAGAATCAAGCAACTTCCGAGCACGCACCGCAGAAATGACTGGAGACTCCTGGAGAGAATACCCAAAAACGCTCCCTGGCTGACCGTTGTCCTTGACGAAGTCCAAGCGCTTACCCTTGCACTGGATCACAGCATCGTACCATGACAACCAGTCCATGCCCAAGATAACATCGAAGTCCTCCAGGTCAATCACCTTCAGATCTGCCTTGGCTAGAAAATCCCCCAACAAGATCGGACAATCAAGGACACCCAGGTCCGTAACCACAGAGTCACCGGAGGGGAACTTAACGCAAAAGGCACCACCAACATGATCTAGGCCCAAACTGAACCGCTCCACAAAGGCTCTAGCCACAAACGAGTGGGTAGCGCCTGAATCGAAGAGAACGCGCGCCCAGCGGTTCTTTACCTTAAATCGTCCTACAAATAGCGCACGTATCTAAGGAAACAAACGCTAAAACGAAAACTACAACCACAAGGGAAGCATAACGAAACGACTGAGGAGAAATCAGACCTGAGATAACCTGGGTCGAAGTCTGCGCTTCGTCTGCCGAAAGCACATTCAGCTTCCCCTTTCCTTTATCCAATTGCTGAGGCGGTGGCAAAGCCTGGAGGGGTACTGGCTGCAGAATAGGCTGGGACTGTGGGCACTTTGTCTTGAGATGACCCTTCTGCCCACACTGAAAACAGACTTTATCTTTCAACCAGCAACGGGCAGCCTCATGCCCCTTCCTTCCACACCAGGCACACACCAAGTCTCCTCTGGGAGCACCCTGAATTGCGTGTACCTGATCCTTCTTCTGCGCTCCAAACCTTTTGAAACACTTCTCAAAGGGGTGGCCTGGTCGGCCACAGAAACTACAAACCTCTTTGCTCTTCTTTCTCGAGACCGCATCGGGTTCCTGAGGGCTCTTCCCTCCACCGGACTTTCGCTTATCCTTCCACAACTGCTGACCTCTATTCTTGGCATTCTCAATGGCCTCAACCCTCAAGGCAGCTTCGACCACGCTGGCATAACTAACTGCACCGTAGGCATTCGCTAACTGCTGAATGTCGCTTCTTAGTCCACCCAGAAATCGCTTAACTCGGTCTGCTTCAACACTCACCAGACCAGGAGCAAACCGACTCAACTTACTGAACTCAATCTCATACTCACTGACCGTGAGTTTCCTCTGCTTCAAATGGAGAAAGTCATTCATCAGCCGGTCCCTCTCAACTGAAGGCAAAAACTTACTCAACAGCATCCCTTTAAATGACTCCCAAGAGCATCCTGCCACCAAGCTCTCCTTCTCCCTCAACCACCAATTCTTTGCTAAGCCCTTGAGCTGGTAGGCAGCGAGCATCACTCTCTGATCATCCGTAATCCCCGAATAAGAGAACATCTCCTCAATAGTAATCAGCCACTCATCCAAAATCATGAAATCTGCTTGCCCATCATAAGTAGGGGGTCTCAGTCGCTGAAATTGGGATATAAACGCCATCTCCGGAGGCACCACAACCAAAGGCACAGGAGGAGCAGGAGGGGCAGGAACAGCTACCCCCTCAGCGGGGTCCGGAACTCTCGGGGCCTGTCCCGCCACTACTGCCACAAGGGACTGAATCTGAGCCTGCATAGCCACCACCTGCCTCGATAGGGTCTCATTACTCTACCGCAGGTTTTCTACCAACGCCTCGCTCTGCGCTCCTGACGTCTCACCCTCGGATTGGGGGGTCGACCTCGTTGCAGGACATCTCGCCATCCTATAATCGCACAAGCTTTAGACGAAGCTTAGCCCAACAGCTAGAACAAAACTACCCGGTACAGACAAACACACTTAAATATGAACTTTAACTGCAAAACTTGCTCTGAGAGTTGTTTTATCATGATGATGTTATGCTTAACCTAAGATGGTTCACCACCATCATACTAACTCATGTGCCTAAATCATGAATGCATGTATTTGTATTCTCTTTGACTCAAAACCATGTGTGTACATATGTCATCCTGCAAATCTTTAGCTTAACACGTTGTGCTTATGAAATGTTATGCTATGCATGATGTGCTATGCATTCTAAAAAAAAGGCCTTAATGCATGTCATGGGCGGCGTACACATGAAAATGTTATGCATCCCATACTACATAACATTCCCATGCAACGAAAAAAGAAAACGTGCTAGCCGCATTCATGTGGTGAGGTTATGCATCCCATACTACATAACCCTCACATGTTGCCTCCTATGGTGGATCCATATACAAACACATATTATGCATCCCATACTACATAATATGCCCCGTATACTTCTTTATGCTCATGAGTGTAGTGTTCGTGCTTTAGCCAAGACGTGCTGATGACATATCGGTGTGTGTATGGTATGACGCTAACCACTAATGCAAACGAGGGAAAGGTTGCCCGACCATTTGTCAAGCAACCTCCCTCTGATACCAACTGTCACAACCCGCATTTTCTCAACGATAAAATCGTATCAGAGCTAGAGAAAACGCGCGCCGTGATGCCACGTCGTGCAGGGGATAACTGCACACGCTCAGGCAAAACTCCACACCTTAAATTTAAGGAAAATCGTTGATTAATTATGAAAGAAAAGCAGTTATGTTGATTGGCCGTATCCCTCGGCACGGTGGATCAGCTAGTCCACAATTAAAAGTATAAGTATACGCAGCAGAAAATAGTTTGGTTCAATTAAGTTGACACCCTAGTGAGCATAAGTGTCCCCGAGGGGCAACTCATGGTATGCACAACTCTAATGTGAATATAATAGATATAAAAAAAAGTAGTCTTTTACGCTAAGGAAATATAGTGACTTTGTTTTATAATTATGCTATGCATGATATACATATAATAATGCTTTTAGGGTTTAAAATATCTGACATGCAACCTAGCAAAAATCCTTCCCAGAAGCAAGTAAACAACCACTAAAAGGCAAAAACAGCAGTTTAAGTTCATACCCAGCATCGCAAGAAGCCACCAGTGGGCGCCAACAACCTGACACGAACCCACTGGTGAGTATGTATGTCTATACAGAAAAGTAAAGAACTACCTCACAAAATCGGGATCAGCTGTCTCAGCTACCCAAGAGGCCACAAACCAGCCCATCCAAAAGAACTAGCCGCTGAACCGGCTACAACCTGAACCTGAGGCATTCAAGAAAAGAACACCTCAGCAAGGAAATAATCAAAAGTGTAAACAAAGCATTAGAGTTAAGAGCAAAAAGAAGGGTTTACCAACCCGACAACAAGCTGCTATAGGCAAAAGAAAGAGCATGACAGTAAGAAAAGAGCACTGTCTAAAGCATAGCAAAGCACACCAAGTGCGAGCAATAAAAGCAACAAGCTCAACAAAAGAGTCTAACATTCCTAATACGTGGGTAAGTGGCAGTGGTCAAAAAAAAACATGGATCTGAATGCATAACCAAAATCAGATCCAACAAAAAGGGCTAAGGGGTCGCCAGTGGCAGCTTTAGGGTCCCACACACCAACCCAAACCAGGGCAAACAGGTGGTGGCCACAGCTCTCCACGTCAAAATCCACCCCTCGAGAGGCCACTAAAACTCCACCACCTGCCACAACCCAAGAGTCGGCAAGCAAAAATTTGCCGAACACCCAATACCACCCCCTAAAGGAAGGGAAAAGTCACACTAACAATCCTAAGGTACACAAGAACTCAAGACGGAAATGTCGAGCCCACTCGACGCAGCGTTGAGTAAACTCCACTCACCTGACGCCTATAAATACTTAGCCGCAAGTCCTATGCTGGGTGACGGCGTTGAGTGAGCTCGGCTCACTCGATGCTGTCAGCGCTTTCCACTTAGGGTAAACGTAAGTCTCGTTAAAAATCGCAGCCTAAGCTCTCTCATTGCGAGCAAGCAGAGAGTTGGAAATCTAATCCCAACCCTCCGTTCCGTCCTAACTACTCGGGACTATCGCAACCAAACCTGAACCACCTCTACCGCAGCCTCACCCTAACTCTAGCTACCCACTGAACACCAAACCTCCGACAAAAGAGAACATGATTAAAATTCCAGAAACAGAAATAAAGAATCAGCACTTGATTAAAAGCTTGATGAAAATAATTCAACCTGCTGCCCTAAGGAGGAAAAAAACAAGGAGAACAGAGCTTATGCACAAGAAATAAAAACAGATCATGGGTTAGAAATAAATTTGGCAAGGGCAAGGGGCCACTTGCCTCTACCTCTTCGGAAAAACAAACAACAGCCGCACCACGGCTTGGCTCCGGCGGCAAGATCGGCCACCTAGAAGACCAAAGCTGAAACTTGAGGGAAGAAAGAAATCAGATATTTAGAAATTCCTGGAATCGAACCCTAAATCAAGAAACACTTACATGGAAGGGAAGATCTAGCCGAGAGCAAGCCGAATCCGCTAACACACGAGAAAAACGGGCTCTAACCTTCCCGAAATCGCCGGCCAAAACAACCACCGCCTCCTCTCAAAACCCTTCCGCTGGAAGCTCTCCAGACTCGGGAACGATGAAAAAATGAGGAGGAAAAACAGTTCACGGCAACAAAAGATGATTTCAGGAAAAAAGTACGGAACACGCCCAAGACACGCCCGTGACACGGCCCGACACGCCCGTGTCACGGGGCGTGTACTCACACACTCGACGAACGTCGATCTCAGCTCGACGAAACAGGTGACACACCCTGTGACACGCCCGTGTCACAGGCCGTGTACCAACTCGAACACCGCCCGACGATCGTGGAGCGCCGATCGTCGAACAGAGAGACACGCCCCAAAGTCACGCCCGTGTTAGACACGGCACGCCCGTGACAGGGCCGTGTTCTCACTAAACACCGCCTGACGACCATCGAGCGTAGCTCGACGAACCGAAGGGGGACACGCCCGTGACACGCCCGTGTCACGGCCGTGTACCTAAAAAAAACCCCGTCGACCAAAAATTCGTCGACCGGAGAAACGGGAGCTCTGCCCGAGCACGACGCGCCCTGGGTCACGGGCGTGACCAAGGCCGTGTCACCCAAACTTACACAGAAAAAGAAACCTGCTAACACCTCGCAAACAAGATACAGGGCACCAGCCTACAAGCTCAGCCACAACAGGCCACGCACAGCACAACAAGCATAACAAACATGCAGCTAACAAAACAACGTCGAAACGACGCGAAGGCAAACGATCTCGGATTTCGACCAAAACTCGCACCGTAGCTAAACAACCAAGCCACGAAAACAACGGCGAGGTCGAGAACAACATCCGACGATCGAAAACTCGGGCTAACACCTCCCGAAGCCAAAACGCAAGTATTTCCCTAAGAGGCCCAACCGAGTCACCAAAACAGACTCCGGCTGGCTGGGGAAACTTGCCAACTGGCTATAACCAGGCTACACAAGGAACCTACAGAGCTAGGACCACGCTCTACAACGGCGAAGGGCCGTAAATGCGTCATCGTAACGTCAATCCAAAATCAAACAAAACACAGAAAAACCGGGGGCGTTACAAAGTTGGCCTATGCCCACCCTAACCCTAAATGAGTCAAACTGGCCTACTTAGGGTTAGTTGACAATTCCTTATCCAAGTGGACCCCACACATGCCCTCCTAAGCCTAATGTGAGGTCAATAGGTCACCAAGGACTCATTGGGGTCGACTCAAGAGGCTAAGTTGACCTAAGTCAACTCTAGCCCTAAAGTGGTGAAAGTGCCCTTACTAAGGATCAAGTGACCTCCAAGGTGCCAAGTCAACCCTACCCAACCCTACCTAGACCTTAGGGGAGTCCAATGGATCACCAAGGACACATTGATGGCAACTCAAAAGGTAAAATTAACCTAGGTCAACCCTAGTTTAGGTTAGGTCAAACCTATCTCAAATGGGCTAACCTAAGCTCAAACCCTCTTTCCACTTGTTCTAACCTTATTTACATGAAAAATATGGGTTAGTGGGCTGCCAATAGGCTGGAGTGGTCAGCAAGGTCAACCTTGATGACTAGGAGAGAGAAAACTCTAACTCCTCTTTAATGGAGGAGAGAGAAATGGTGAAAGAGAGTCATTCATGGCTAAGGAGGCCAAGACCCATTCTTCATTGGTTGATCCAACTCCCCATTCAATCTAGAAAGACCAGGGGGCCATTTTGGTCGCTGTTCATGGCCGGAATGTTGCTACCACACCATGGCCGAATTGTACCTTCAATGGCCATTAATGGCCATTGAAGCCTTGGCCTCTACCTTCCACCCTTTATGGCTGGATTCAACTCCTCTGGGGAAGAGGAGGAGTTTCCAGCCATTTCCTGGCTGGATTGAGCCCACATTCATCCCCCACCACCATGGCCGAAATTCACCTTAAGGGGGCATTAATGGCCACCACCAGCTAGACCCCTCCCCTCCTCCATTTTATCATTTTAAAAGCATCACAGGACTCCAAGCATTTGTTTCCACCCTTGCCCTGACGATCCCGAGCTACTTCACTGTGCAGTTGTAGAACTCCGGGGACTCCTCCACTACCAATGGCATCCCGACGATCGATGCATCTCCAGGCCGCAAGCAAGGTCCTCCCCTTCCTTTCTCACTATGGGTAGATCATAGGATCTATTAGGGATAAGGATCAGGCTCAATTGAGCCCGATCGGTGGTGGAAATTTTCTGAATTTTTCAGTCAAAACTCACCTCTCGGGATCGCCGGAGTCGGCCCCTCCCGTGGCCGTGTTGCCGCTAATCGATGGCCACCACCTCGTCTAAGGTGGTGATGATGGTGGCCGGCCAGGGAGGCTGCCAGGTGGCCGGCATAGGCGGCTAGAAGTCATCCCAGGTTTGGGCAATCTAGGCCCTTTGCTAGAGGAGGAAGACGATCCAGCAGCCGTCGGATCTTGCATCAAGATCTGTGCTGATCAATTCAATCCTTTTAATTTTAATGTATTTTATGTATTATAATAACAACTCTTTAGAAAAATAATGAAACATACTTAGATTCTCTATGTGAGGAAATGATCAACAAGAAAATTATAGCTCTAGGAGTTAACTTTAATTTAAAATTGGTTTCAACCACTTTGGATAAGTGGACTGACCACCACACTCATTTTGGAGCAACCTATACGTAGGTGTGACCAGTCAAAAACATTATTACCCACACCAAACCACTCACCCAAATACTTTGAAATTTAGGGCATAGGCTTTTCATAACCTTCCCCCTCATAATGTCCAAAAATTAGAATTTTTGGACAATATTTTTCTATAGTTTTGTGAATAATTCAATAAATAATATGGAATTTTATTATGTGCCTTCAACTCCTCAAAAACCTCCAAACTTTTGGTGGGTGATCTTGGGGAATAGCATAAGGCTCCATATTTATTTTCATCACTTTTGGTGCTGGTTTAGGTTGGAAGAAAGCAAACCATAAGTTGCCTCAATAAGGGGTAATTAGGTCATAGCACTTCTTGTGAGTTTAAGTGGCCAAATCACCTCAACAAAGGCTGAGACTTTTTCCACCGGTTTGTCATGACCTTGGACACCCTCCCATGGGAGATGGGGTGGATTTGGGTAGATTTGACCTAGGACCCAAGACCAAACCCTAAGGTTGGTCTTTGGCGGGGGGTGGGGGGGGGGGGGGGTTGTGAAGGGCATGTGGTCAAATGCCCTTGAATGGATTTGAAATTTGGTAGAGAGAACTCTAGGGTAGCTGAAGTCCTCTGGTGAAAATCTTAGTAGATTTAGAGATGGATAAACCCCTCAAAATCTTAATCCTAATTTAGGTCACAATCCTTAAAATTGAAGGATAGGTAATTAGAACTCTATGAAAAATTGTGAAACTTGGGTAGTGTAGTAATAATGTAATTATAAACATTAGATAATTTTATTGGGAATTTCAGATTAATAATTTTAGTGTCACCTTTGCAATACCAATATTAGCCCTAATTAATTATGTTTTTATTATGAACTTAATATCCATTAGATGATTATGAAATTGAGGTAGAGTGAGTTTTAGATAATTATAATCATACATGAATCTTATTGTAAGTTTTATATGTAAATTTCCAGTACTTACTTCACAAGTATATAAATACAGGAATATGATCAATAATAGATTTAGAGCTTCCTTTTTTTTGGAAAATTATGAAACTTGATCAGTAGTGTTTCTAGGTCAGTATGCTCAAATGGGTATTTTATTACAATTTTTAAATGAATAATTGTTGTACTTAGTTCATTAATCTATTAACTTGGATTATTATGAAAAATCAAGTTTAGAGTTCATTATTCACTGATAAATTATGAAACTTGACCGGGAGTGTTTATATGTCTTTATGTTCATCCTTTAATTTTCTCAAAATTATTGGAAGAATATTGCAGTACTTGTCTCTTTAAATTGGTTAACGTAGGTTATGTTCAAAAATTATGTTTATGGGTTTAAGTCTTACTGAAAATTTGGAGACCTTGAATTTACTAATAAGTAGTTGTCTTGTATTTATCATAATTTTGTGGAACATTTTGCATGCCTGAAAATAGTACTTCATGTTCAAACTAAGGCATTTGGATCTCTTAGGAAATTAAATAAATTATCAACTGAATTAGGAAAATTATAAACTTCTGGATTTAGTCTAATCATGTCATAATAGACCTCCAATAAATATTATAGAGATTTTGGATGATAATTTGGAGTACCTCCCATTATATACATCATATAGCTTACGATGGTCTGTGTTTGGTAAAAACTGCAGAAATCATAATATGGTGCAAAATGAACCTAGGGAGTTGGGATATTAGTGTATTGATATGGTAAGTGAAATGAGATTATCATCGGGAGTCGTGATGAGGAGTGGAAGGTTTGACTCATATTAATAGGTGCTCGGGGTCGATGAAACATAGTCTTTCCCGTGGAGAGAAAAAGAGTCAAAATACACTATGGTTAGATCCAGTACAACATTAAAGGGATTGGGAGTTGGGTAACAACCATTAATAGTAAGTGCCTTGCGAAATGGAACGATGGGCTTCGGCTACCATCATAGTTCCTAGTGCCCTATGAGAGCCCTTCACGGGGTATACCGGGTGTAGTCCTGGGCTAACCTAAATAGTAAAAATAATAAACTTCAAGAGAAACTAGTATAACTAGGGTTTCACTTTCTCACACCCTGGTGTCTCGGGAAGTTAATTTGACTAGGATGTCCGGGTGGTAGGCTCGTTGGTTGTGGAAATGGGCAGATTAGCCCAACGAACTTGGCTCAGTTGGTAAATGTGACGGACGTGTTAGTCCAGGGAGCTTAGGCTCAGGGGTTGTTACATCAGGGTTGCATGTGCACACAAAAATAAGGTGGTGGGTCTTTGGTATTGGACGGTCATTCACAGCGACGTCGATATATTGACTTGGCAGTGTGGCACACTTGGCCAAGGAAAGTCTGGTGGATATGGCCACCATAGTACTGGAGACTCTAGATTGTGTCCAACTAGAGGCGTATGTAAGGGCTAGGCCTGTTAGTGTGGATACCCACCTAGGAGTGGGGGGTTCGACCCACTGTCTCTATTTGCCACTACGGAGGTTCCTAGGAGTGATGCTAGCTGCCCAAATAGGGGGAACTAAAGGTCTGTGCGCATTGAGTCGTGTGCGTGAGTTGCACTTGCATGAATCATGGCATAGCATATCACTACACTCATACTTGCATACAACTGACACCCCAATGTATAAATTAGTTTGGGACTCTTTATACGATGGGAGCCATGCAGAAGACCCCTTAACTTATATGTTTGTATGGGCATTCATATAAGTTAAGGTTACTTACTTTTTACTTTATTTTTCTTACATATGCTGCTTATTCCACTCGTTTACCTTATTGCTTGCTATTATAAAACTGCTAACTTACACCTTCCTCCCTTAGCTGTGTATACAATATAAATACTGCTAGATTAGTTTCACTGTCACCTTCTTGTTTTATTCTCCACCTTCATAGCTTACCTTTCCTCCTCCTCGCTCGGTCTCTAGGAGCCATGGGGGAGGGGTAGGGGATGATAGGACTTAGTCTTTATGACTAATGGTTTTCAGACCACAACATTACAGGGACTCTGGATGGAAGACAGGGACCAGTAGCACAGGGACCATCACCAGCGGTGTACGGTGCGCATGGAGGTCGGCCAGTCTAGTACCAGAGCACTAGTGACCACCTCCGTGAGTGATTAGTCTTTCTTATAGCTTCCGCGAGAGATTGTAGCGAGGATCTGATGTACTGGGCTTTAGCCTGTTTATATTTCCTTTTACTGTTTTATTTCAGTACTTTTATTATATGTGGACTTGATGTGATTTCCTTTACATTTATTACATGTGATTGTGGACTTAGTTTTATCCATACTATGTGTATACTTCTCTTTCTCTTTGGTGATTGTAAAGGCCGGCAGGATCGGCATTTTGTAGTGGCGACCTTCCCGAGAGTCGGTGTCACCACAAAATAGCAGTTCTGGGCATAAGACCCCGGTGGTTTAAAAAGAAAAAAAGGGGTCTTACACTGTGTCTACATCAACTTCTAAAGCTAAATACATAGCTGCAGGCAGCTGCTGTTCATGGATTTTGTGGATACAAAATAAATTGCAGGATTATGGTATCAAATTAAATAATTCAACTATGTTTTGTGATAGTACAAGTGCAATATCTATTACACAAAATCCAGAGCATCATAGTAGGACCAAGCATATAGAAATTAGACATCATTACCTTAGAGACTGTGTGAACAAAAAGAAAATTAATCTTGTCTTTATCTCTACTGATTTGCAAAGAGCAGATATCTTCACTAAACCATTAGATGAGAAGAAACATCTGTTCTTTTTGAATCAGCTACGTATGATTAATTGAGAAGCTTAATTTGATTTTGGTCCAAGGTCGAAGAATTGATCACATTTCGTCGAACGAAGATCGTCGATCTGAGAACTGTTCTTGAGATTTTTCGTCGACATGAGATCGACGAACTCTCTGCGTGAAGTTGTTTTCATCGAGTGGAGATCAATGATTTTGCGTCCGAAAAAGTTTCGTCGACCTGAGAACGACGAAAAGTTTTCCCCTCTTCTAACTGAGATCGATGATATTATTTCTTCATGAAATTTTTCGTCGACCAGAGAACGATGATTGTTTATTTTTCGCAGGACAGAGCCCAACGCTTCAAATTCTGAAAACCTTATAACTAGGTTTTCGTCGTGCTCTATCCCGCGCTTTCTGTTCTCTTGTTCTTGCTCTCTCTTTTGTTTTTGCAGGAAAACCTATGGCGATTACGGCGCTCACTCTCTCAAGCATGAATTTCAACACTAGCTTCGACATCGATTTCGATTTCTTCTCCCACACTGATCAAATTTTCGTAGACATTCTCAAGCTGTGTGAAGAACAACATCTGAAGAAAGTCATGTCAACAAGGATCAAGATACCAGCAAATGAAATCAGAGAATGTGTTTTTACTTCCACAGCTCCTAACGCAAATACTATGATTGGCACAATCGGAGGAAATCAGGTCACTCTAACTCCTGTAGTTTTATTTAAGATTTTTGATTTGGCTACTGGAGAAGATGATATTGAATTAGATAATGCAGACTGTGAGAATATGATGAGTATAATGGGTCATTCTGAAGGAAACCTCAACAAACTTCTGAAAAAGAATTTGTCTGTTCAATATAAATTTCTGGCTGATATTGTTAGTAAGGTTTTGCTGTGCAAACATACAACCCATGATTATATAACCAGGCACCAGTTTATGGTGATGTGTCCTATGATAGATAAAAAATCAATAAACTGGGGAAAGTTTTTGTTTGAGTTGATAAAGAAGAAAATACTAAGAAAGAGGTGTGCTTTGGGAGCATTCTAGGGATCTTCCTCCAGGAAAAGAGACCAGAATTATTTGTTTCACAGCTAATATTCATAAATACCTCAAAGAGGATCACATATGTCTTATTTGACAGATGGGAGAGAACCATTACAAAGCCCTGCAGGGCCTCCTCTTCCTCCAAGACTTCTGAGGACACAAGGGCAGTTATAGCCTCTCCACCACCTTCAGAAGAAATTCCTCCATCCACCAGCATTCCTTCACCTCCTCAACAATAACAACAATAACCACTTTCACCTCTTCTTCAACAATCACCTTCATATTCTCCCACCATCATTCATGAGGATATTCCATCTCCCCCTCCTCAATCTCCACCTCAAACTCATGTATCTGAAATTCCATCTACCTCCTCACATCCATCTTTCAGTCTACTGTCTCCTCCTCCGCCATCTCCACATCACTCTCCAGTTCAGGAACCCAACTCCACACCCACTACCATAGTTCCTACTTCTACCACTGAAATTCCATCCAACCCTCCTTCCACATTTCCAGAATACACCCATACAGACTTCTCTCATGCTTTCTCTGTGTGTTCAAATTGTGGATATCACACCCCTTACACCACCTCTACTCCTGAACCTCTCTACCCCAATTTATCTGTCATTGCCCATGATTTTCTTGCTTTCATCTCTCCCACTCTTGAGCAACTAATAGCAAATGTTATTGCTCCTCTCTCTACTTCCATCAATTCTCTCTCTACCAGTCTTGTTGCTCTCTCTTCTGTTCCTTCTTCTGGAGGACTGGCTTCAAGACCCTCTGAACCCAGAAAGGGGGAGTTGTTCTATAAAGAAGCTCCAGTTCCTCCTCCTGCAGTAGCATCAGTAGCAGTAGATTTTGAAATGTTTGATGATTCAGCAGAGGCAGCTCCTCCAACTGAAATAATAGATCTAATTGATTCTGATACTGACATGGCTGATAAAGTTTTGGCAGAAATAATCACTGTTGGTGATTTCATTATAAATCCCACAGTTAATCTAGATTCTTTACTAGATTCTTTCAATTTTTCTTACAGAAATATTCTACCCAGTTCTGTTACTCAGTACTCTAAAGCTATTGTAGTTTATTCTGCACCAATAAGTTCTGAAGTTGTAGAATAACTAAAGGCAAGTTTTGTTGTTGAAGATATTGCTGAGTCAGCTTCTGAGCACAAGGCATTCTCTCCACCAACCTTTGGTTAGTATGAATCTCCTATGCTAGACCTGGATGACATTTTGTTGCTGACATGGAAGAAGAAGAAGGAAATATTCAAACTGCTATAGAATTCTCTGCAGAGCCAACAAGCCTACACAACCACAGATTCCTGGAATCTCAGCTAATTTGCTAAAGCAACTGGATGCTCTTTAAGACAGTCATGAAAACTCTTCTGATGATGATGTTGATAATGAGTCAGATGTCTTTAATAATAAAAGTTCAAAGAAAAGAAAGGCTCCTACTAAATCTACTCATACCAAGGCTGTTGTTAAGCCAAATCCATCTGCTGAAGTTCCATACTATATCCTGCATAATATTACACTCACTCCAGATACCCAAAACTGGATGAGGTATTCCAAGAATGAGCAAAAATCTAGGAAGAAGTGCAGGAGGTACTCTCCACCTCCTAAATTCAGGAGAGGTCCTCCTCCTGCAACAATATTCTCTAGACGTATTTCTCAGGTTCAAAAAGCTAAATCTTCTCATCAGTCTAAATCTTCCAGCAGCAGGAAACAACAATACCATTCCAGCAGCAGCAGGTAGCAACAACAATACCAGAAGCACAACAAGCAAGAAAAAATTTCTAAAAATGATCAACCTGATAAAGCATCTCCTGAAAGGCCTATTTCTCCAGTTTATGATCTAGAAATGGACCCCAACTTCAGAATGGCCAGATTTCAAGAATTGGTAGCTCTTTCCCAGATCAAAAAAGCAAAGGAAGAAGGACAGGGCACCTCACAGTATACCACTATGTCCTCTTATAGAAAGAAGGAGCTAGAAAATTACCAGGTACATAATCTCATTAATGTTGATGTTTATATGTCTTTACATCCAGAAGCAGTTGTTCCAAGAGTTGCATCAGTGACAATTCTTGGAGCCAGTGATATAAAGATGACCAAACAGCAGGTTGTGGATCCCAAAATGGAAATTATCTTCACCAGACCTGCCTCAGATGAGCAGAAGAAGAGCTCAAAGAAAGGCTGAACAATTCTCTTAATATATTTTGATTAGAACTGTTGTTTATTATTTGTTACTTCACAAGACACTGTGTTAATATCTGCTGAACAATTTTAAATTCTGCCAAATACCTTTTATGCTTTGTGATTTTCTATTTTCTATTGTTCGTAGTGACCTCACCCAAATAGGGGGGAGATTGTTAGATCCCTAGTTTGGATTTGGGCTAGGTTCACAATTAGGTTGTTGACCCTTCATGTATATCCTAGGGTCATTTTGTAAGGTGTAGGTCAGTCTAACTAGGTTAGTCAATCTTTGATCCAGCCCTCAGAAGAAATCAGAGATCCAGACTTAGAAGAATGACAGTCACTAAGAGTTCAGAAAATCAGTTCGAAGTTCTTCGAACTCAGCTCGACGATCGTTGATCGCAGATCAACGAACACAGAGTCCCTACTCTGAGTTGAGCTCGATGAACTTAGAGCTCAGGTCGACGATCTTCTCTCTTCTCTCAAGTTCTCAGCTCGACGAACTTCTATCTCTAGTCGACGAATTTGGAGCCCAGCTTTGATAGTTTATTCTTCCAGATCAACTTCCTCTGATCTCAGCTCAATGAAGACGATTTCTCAGCTCAACAAACTTGGAGTTCAGGTCGATGAAATATGGCAGTTTATTATTTTATATTCTCTGCAGTTAATTCTCCAGATTGACCAAGGCTTATATAATATATTATTGCCTATATTGCTCTGAGAAATTAATTGCATATATTCTTATGAATATAGCCGTTCATTGGCAGCATTAATTACTGGATTTCACAGAGTTAATATTCGGCTTAATAACTGGGACAGTTAAGGAATCAATTTATTTCCCTTCTAGCCGTTTGTCCAAGTTCCCAGATTTCTGCAGTTAATCATGGAGAAGAATTCAAATTCAGAGATAGAATTTCAGCAGAAAACATAAAAAGGAGAAGAGAATTCACTTAGATAGATACATGCAGACAGAGAACAAACATATTCAGTCTGCATACTCATACAGTCTTCATCATCTGCAACTCTTCACCAAGCTTTCAAGAGACATAAAAACTCAATCAGTTTAAAAGCTTCTGAAGATCATCAAAATATTGAAGGCCTACACCCTGCAAAGATTCCAGCAAATTCCTGAACAACATTCATCTCATGGGGAGCTTTGACATCATCAAGCAATCCACTAAAATCTTATCAGCTATTTGAGAAAGAGAAGACTATATCACATTCTTTTCACCCCACTGTACACAGGGTTTTAACACCCTTCAAAAGTTAACCACCTAGTTCTTAAGTCTCCTTAACAAAAGACTTAGCTTGGTTTTTGGTCACCTGATCAAAAGCCTAAAGGGTTGTGAGATCTCTCTTAAAATAGATCTTGTGGTGACAGGGCACCGGAGCAAAAACCTATGGGTGATAGGGCACCTGATCAAAAACCTGTAGTGGATTCCTACCATTGTGGTAGAAGAGTGGATGTACCCAAGTTTAGGGGAACCACAATAAATTCTTGTGTTATCTGGATTGCTTCCTGTTTTCTTATTACTATGTGTTATGTGCTGTGTTAGTTAGTTTTTCTTTCCTGCACTTTCTTAATATATATATATCACTATTTTTAATTCCGCTATAAAAACCTATTAAGTTTTAAAAATACTCTATTCCCCCCTCTAGAGTTAAACATATTTATCCCTCAATTAGTATAGAACATATCTGATATCTCTTTCATGCTCCTCCGGTCCTGCCAGCCCGTCCTGCTGGTTGTACTGGCGCTCCAACTCCTCGATCCCCTACACTCATAACTGACTGTTAGTTATAAAGACTAAGCCATTTTGTCCTCTCCTCACCCCCAAGACTCCTAGGCACCATGCGGGAGAATGAAATCAGAGGACAATAAGGGCAATATCAAAATAAGTAGGTGACAAGAGAACTCTACTAATATGATTTAAATCTAACATTATTCATAAATTGTGCTAACAGTTAATTATGATAACCAATGGTAATGGACAATAAAACTTTAGAACTAGTAAACAAATAGAAGCAGTAAAGTAAGTATGATGCAAGTAAAGCAAGCTACTACTACTATTCTATCATCACAAAGTACCTTAACTTATATGAATGTTCATAAAACTTATAAGTTAAGGTTTCCGCAATTATAACTTACCATATAAAAGAGCTGATACTACTTTATATGATAAGGATCTGTGGTATGATTGACCTATAATAAGTATGTATTGTTGGGTCCATTGATCACAATGTCCTAGATTTGAAGAAGGCCAACATTTCAATAGTATACACCTAGATGCATATAATATATACTCAAAGTTCATTGTATACAGGTTGTATTCTGCTACATTGATTTGACAGGTTGTCAGGGTCATGATGATTGTTATACACAAGATAGGTTACTGAACAGGCAGAAAATTGGCTAAGTCCAGAAGCGTCACGTGAACACCCTTCACTCAGTGCCAGAAGAGCAAAAGCATCGATAGAACAGAATGCAGTCAAATTTGCAGTATTGCTGACTGGAATTCTGGCCAAGGACTTAAGCGTTGAGTGAAGACAGTTCACTCAACGCCTACTCAACAAAAATTACGTCTAAGTATAAATGCACTGAGTGAAGACCGGCCACTCAACAACTCATCAAGAATTCAGCTAAGGTCAGAAAGCATCGAGTGTGGAAGCTTCACTCAACGCCTTCATAAAGGAAAATTCTACTAAGTTCAAATGCGTTGAGTGATGAAGGCTCACTCAACGCCTTATCAGTTAGATTTTAAATGTGAAATGCATTGAGTGATGAAGGCTCAATAAACGCCTCAAGATGCAGATTTTCTGCTAAGTAATTCTGTGTCGAGTGATAAGGCCTCACTCAACTCCTGTACATAATGTCTGGAAATTTTCAAGTCCACAAGTGCTAAGTCATGCTGACGTCATCAAAATTTCTAATGTTGCGGGAATGGCGTGCTAGAGGATAAACTGTGTTGCATGCCTTCAGTATAGCATTTAATGCAAAAGAAGTGTTGCAGTTACCAACTCGGGGTGGTCCATACTGCACAAAGAGCCGTTGAATGGCGGGATACAAAAGCTTAGTCCCGATAAAGATCAACAAAGATTTTTGGTCATATTCCTACTTGAGATAAAGTTGAAGTTTTCTAGAACTTGCTCTCACATTGAGTTTATGAACCACAGACAGTTGTTGGATACTGAAGAAATAATTTACTTGTCTTCAAGAGCAAGGATAGAAATCCCTCTCTGAACAAGAAGGAGTTACAGAGCTATCTTCAAGGTGTTATCCTTCTTCAAGTACACTACATTCTTTTATTATTTCAAAGGATTGAAGGAATAGGGCTATGCAGAAATCATCCCAGCACAAGCTGAAACTCCATGAAGATTTATTCTTGGATTTATGGAGAAGTTAGGGATGAGCTCACTCAGTCCAGGAAGAAGGCTCAGACGACACTTTATCTGGAGTCAATCATCAACAACAACTTTCTCTTTCTGAAGGCTCTTGATTGTTTGGAGTTGTAAGCCTGAAATATAAAGGCTAAGTGATAGGATTCTTGTGTGAATATGAGGTAGGTCTTCTCTGCTTGAGGTAGGATCTGAGTTAGATCTGAGGTAGGAGAGCTATATTCTCTGAGTGTAGGGCTATCCTTCTGGCCTGAGTTGTAGGTCATCTTGTTGTGCCTGAGCTAGGTGATCTGAAGGATCACTAAGCTGTAAGAGTAGATTTTACTCTAAGTAAGTAGGGTTGTGGCCTGAGGTAGGACTTGAAGGAATTCTGAGTGATCCTGAGGGATTTGAGTTGTAAGCACTTTGAGCTGAGTTTGGAGAAGATTTCCTTGTCTAACACACTATTAGAAAGGTGGGAGGGATAGTGGATGTGCCCATACCTTGGGGAACCATAATAAATCTTGGTGTGCTATTTCTTATTCTTGAGAGCTAACACAATAACTGAATACTCATCACACCTAAAATCAAAAGTGCTCATAAAGAATGGGAAACATATTAACCCCCCCCCCCCCCCCCCTCTAGGTATAGAGCTACTATTGAAATAAAGACTTTCAAGTGGTATTACAGGGAGGTTGTTCAAAAATGAACTAACAGTCTGAACAGATCTCCAAGAGTAGCTGAAATTTTTCCCTATGGGTTCAGGTGAGAGCCATAAGGAGTTGAGCTCAATGAAGCTGCCAATTTGTAGGAAGAAAAACTTTGGGATTTGGAAAGAGTGGGTCATGCTATTCATAGAAGCCTCAGACCCTAGAATATTCATTACAGTTTAGGAAGTACCCTTCATTCACATAAAGATATCTGTCCTAGATGACCATGTCCAAACTCCAAAGAAATATATTATAATGACCAAGGATGAAGTCATCTTGGCAACCATGGATATAAGGGCTCAAAATATCATTGTTAGTGTCATAGATGGCTCCACCTTCCTAAACTTGGTCCACTACAAGATAGCTAAAAATATGTGGGATTCTCTTATTATTTATATAGAAGGGACAAAGGAGGTGAGGGATGATAAGAAATCCCTCCTGAATCAATAATATGTGGTGTCGACGCCCGGCTACCTCCACTTAATAATGATCTGGTTGCCGAGGCGCTACAACATAAAGACCTTCGGATCCATGATGACGCTAACGGAAAACGACGCTACAACCTCCGCCCGCGGCATGCTAAACCCGCTTGAAGACTTTTATTTAATATTTCCTGCTCTAATTAATTTTTATTTTTATATGTACAAATATAAAATTATTACAAGCTTGGTTAATAATTTTATATTCATTTTGGGACTTGTAATATTTATTTCCTGCATATAGACAAACATTTTGGTGTGTATTTGGCCTTCCGGATGGATGAGATTTCATCTCCATCTTGGATGGTTAGATGTGTGTGTTGTAACTCCTATATATGGAGCCCCCCTTTATGAGAATGAGATTAGAGAATCAAAAAGCAAAACCCTACCCTCTTTGTGAGAGTTTCGGCCAAGGAGAGACTCCAAGCCGCTGGCTATGGTGTGAAGCCACCACCCCCATTGCTTCCTCTTCCCAACTTCGGTGCGACGCCGGCGTGGCTTCCTTTGGTGCGAATCCAAGGAAGAATGTTGCAGCCATTCGATGCGATGCCGGTGGATCAGTGGAGAGAGTGATTCTCCCACTTTATCTAGTGTGTTCATGAAAGCGGGTTGGGTAACTTCTCTAATCTTTGTGATTTCTTGCTTAGTATTGTGGAGGATGAACAACTGTTGCTTTTTCGTGATTTTAAATACTATCGCTTGCCATTTCCAAGATTGATTTCATCATTTTATGCTTCTATAATCCGGATCGGGTAGATCCCATTTTCTTGAGTAGATCTAGGCCTATAACCAAGATTTTACTCTCAAAAAGGAGTGGCAACCTTTATGTTGATTTGGGGGAATCATCCGACTCTCATTTTGATCATTATTTTAGAGTCGATCTCTCCTCCTTGTGTTTTTAGTGCTACGTTTGAGACGATCTGTTACGAAATGATAGATGCTTGTGTAGGTGCGTTAGGAATTAAAGCGTGTTTGGCATGGTAGACTACCTTGTGTCCGTTACGCTCTCCGAAAGTCGGGCACTCGCTACGTCAATATGAAGCTTTCAAACAAGGCAGGAAAGATTCCATAGTTGAATGCTATGAGAAGTTGAAAGAATTAGTTCCTAAACACCTAGATGGGGTGAATAGGTGTAATTCATTTTTCTTCTAAGGCAAAATATCTATTCAGTTAATTACTTAGAAACAGTTAATTCTACAGCTAATCACAGCACAGAATTCACAGAATCACACAATCACAGATTGCACACAGTTTTTATTGTGGTTCCCCAAGCTCTGAGTTCATCCACTTTCCCCCTTCGCCTATCTAGCAGTGTGCTAGATTCAGCCTAACTTCTTCTCTTCACCTCAGATCCACAGATCTTATAGCTCAGAACCCAAACAAGGCTCCTACAACTCAGAGTGAGTCCACACTCCTACATCTCAGGCAATCTGCCCTACCTCAGCCTTCAACAAGGCCTACAACTCAGAGATAACAATCTCCTACAACTCAGGCTCATAGACCTACCTCAGCCTTCAACACGGCCTACCACTCAGAGAAAATAATCTCCTACAACTCAGCCTTTATAAACACAGGCTTACAACTCAGATCTTATAAAGATCCTACAGAAAAAAGATTTAACAATGTATTTTACCACCACCCTGGTAGAGAGAGAAAGGATGGATGGCTTCTTGATTAGTTCTTGGAAGAATCTGATGCCAGAGAACAACCACTCTTAGCTTTCTTCAAAGCTTCTTGAATCTGAACTCAGTAGGGTTGACATCCTTTGAAGTTGATCTTCAATCAGCTTCTTTCTTGAAATTCAGATCTCAATCTGAATCCTTCTTGGCAGACTGGTTCAGAATCTGCACTTGAGGAAATTGTTGATATAAGTCCCTTTCTTCACTTCAATAGATGGAGCTCTCTCTCCACCTTCTTCTTAGATCTTCTGACGAAAATCTTTTTCTGTTTTTGTAACTGTATATGTTTTTCGTTTCTATATTTCAGTCTATCTTCTGTTGATGGAGAATGCCTTTATATAGTCTTCCTCCATTGTAACCGGCTGATCCGGTTTCTAACAAACTTCTGACACCTCTGACAATTGTAGTAGACCGATTGATAATGGCAGCTGTCAAGTCATCCAGTCACTTCTTGAAACTCTGTCTCTGTCAGCAAAGTGTCGAGAATGAACTTCATCATGTATCGACACAAGTAGAATAAGTGTCGACACAAGCCTTGGTGATGTCGACAGAGCTTCCTTGGTGTTGACACTGCTTCTCGGCACAGCTTCTGTAGATTTTGTCGACACTAGTTCCGTGGTGTCGACACAGTCACTTCTTTTCTTCACACAAATTGATTTTGTTGAAATTCTGTCATGTGTCGACACAAGTCCTGTGTGTCGACATAGTTAATGTCAACAATGTCTTCTGTGCATCGACACTGCCTCTGTGTGTTGACATAATTGATGTCGACTAAGCTTTTGTGTGTCGATACTGCCTCTGTGTGTAGACACAATTGATGTCGACTAAACTTTCTTTGTGTGTTGACACTGCCTCTATGTGTCGACACAGTTGATGTCGACTATGCTTCTCTGTTTGTTGACACTGCCTCTGTATGTCGATACAGTTTCTTCTTGTGTCGACACAGCCTTTCCAAGTGTCGACACAATTAACTCCAAGTGTCGACACAGCTTTTCTCCAGTGTCGACACAAGCCTTCATAAGTGTCGACACAGCTTCTTCTGGTGTCGACTCATGGACTTAGAAACTTTTTCCTGCATTCTTGTATTTTCTTAACCTGCACATATAAACTCAAAATAACATCAAATACACCTTGATGCATATCATTGAGTAAGGTGAGGCTTCTTCAAATCTGGTACATATTTTCCAATGTACCCAACAATCTCCCCCTATTTGGAGAAGTCATAACCCTTAGTCAATGATATACACCATTCATAACAAACACATATTATGATGTATAAAAAATATTATATGACATGGTAACTTATAAACAAAACAGATATAAAAAGTCATCACAGAATAATAATGCAACCAGAATGAGCATTAATCATGTTTTGTTTCAACTTCAAAAGTTTCTTTAATAATAGTTTACATAGATTTTAAACACTAAAGTTTACAATGTTATAAAATCTAGTGAATCTAATCTAAGACTGAACTGGCTCCTTGATGACTATTCCTTTGCCTGATTGGATCTTGGCTTGAACTGGAGCATCAGTATCTTCAGCTGGCTTCTTGCCCTTCAGATCCTTCTTCTTTTGTTCTTCAGCTCTTATTCTTTGCCTTTCAAAATAATGAAAAGTCTTAGAGAAATACTTGCTAGGCTCATAAGCATTAGGAGGTAGCTTGCCAGCCTTTGCCTTTCTTCTATACTGTAGAATGGCTTCCTGTCTAGCTTTATGCTTTTGTCATTCATGTTCTGTGTACCATTTGCCCCTATTATGGGTCTTGTCATTTACAGCTTTCCAGGCAGTCAATATGATATTCCTTGAAGTTGGACTCCACTGTTCAAAATCAGGCTTTAACTCAGCCTGTTCTCTGAATCTCTTCTTTGACAGTTGAGCTTCTTGATCCTTATTCACATCTGCCTCTGACATGTCAATTTTCTCAATGATAACATTTTTATTACCCTCTGGAGGGTTGTATATTGACTGCACTACTTGGTGAATCATTTCAAAATCTGCTGGAGGATAAATGACCTGAGCAACTTCAGGTTGATCACCTCCAAAATAAGCAGGCTGTATACCTGACTCAGCCACATTATCATCATCATAGAGGGGTGGATATCCAAGGGTGGCTCTGATGCTATTAAATATCCATTTAGCATGATCTGATCCAGCTTTGACTAACACTCTCTCCCCCTTTATGACTTCTCTGGCAACATGATCCATGAGGTCATCTTTCTGAAATCTGATTTGTTCATCAAGATAATTTACACCATCTTTATAGAATGACCTTAACTTCAGTAGCTGTGCAGAAATGGTCTTTTGAGATAGCTCAATAGTTGTTTGTACAGAAGCTAGGCCTTCCTGTAATTGCTTATCAAAATCTGCCTTGGATGTAGTCCTTGCTTCAATCTGGGCAGTAGCAATATTCTTCATTTCTGTAACAATCACATTATGTGATTCTGTCAGATTATCATTCATTCTAAGTTGATTCTCTAGGACATAGCCTTGCTTAAGAGCTATCTCATCAACTTGAGTCTTGATTTTTTCTTGATGTGTTGCTAGGAAAACCACAGCATTGCCTCCTTTGTGGAAACAATCAGTCATTTCCTTATTATTCTGATTAACTTCAAATCTTATAGATTTAATATCTTGTGCCAAGGAGAAGTGTAGATCTTTGTGGGTCTCATCCATATATTTCTCCATGGCAATCCTTTGTTCATCTAACTTTACTTGCAATGAGATCAACAAGGAACTATAATCAGTAGCTGGGGCAGATTGTGGAGTAGTTTGTAATGCCCTCTTATAGCTCTGGCTTCTTCTTTTGAATTCCATTAGCTTTCTTTTATTAGCTTGAACTTCTGCTTCCTCTTCATAAGCTGAGGTACTGTCAATATCAACTCTTTCCTTAGGACTAGGAGGCAATTCCTGTGCAGTCCTAGGTAGCTCCCCCTGAGTCCCTTGCTCCTCCCCCATAGTACTTACTTGCTCCTCCTCAATGTTGATTTGCTCCCCCTCAAAGTCTGCTTTCTCCCCCTCAAATTCAGGTTGCTCCCCCTCAGTTCTTGATTGTACTATATCTGGAAACAACTCCTCAAGGGTAAACTCTTGTTGAGTAGGGACTTGAGGCACCACCAACTCAGGAGCATCAGCAGCAGCAGATGTATCCTCAATGATAACATCTTGTGCTTGACTTTGTAGATGTGTTGGCTGGTCAACATCAATCAAAGATTCAGTTAGTGTTGCATCCTTATCAATGAGAATTGATTTATTAACCTCTTGAATTACCTCAAGAATAGTTTATGTAGTCATTTCACTTTCCAAGTGGGTTGGCTCTTCCTCAAGTTGAGGCTCCCCCTGCACCTGAGTACTATCTGCAATATCCTGTACAGGAGATTTTTCAGGAACCTCTTGCCTCTCTTCATCAGGCATATCCTTAGTTAGGACCCTATCCCATCTGGAGATGATCCTTATGTCCATTCTTCTCATATCGTTGATCTTTGAACCAGCAGTCTGTGTCATTACTTCTGGAATTATTCCAGCCAAGTAGAGACTCATAATCCTTCCCAGATTTGGTTTTTTTAATACTTTCCTTAATCTTTTCAAATATTACCACTCACTAATCAGTGTTTAGTCTGTAGATGATCCTGGTCATCAGGCTGAACATATAGGCTGAAATCCTATCATGCCCCTGGCTTGCAGAGAATGACTTTGCCAACTACTTCTGAGAGAAATTTGCCTTGTATATTCATTCCTTTTCTATTCATTGCTAATCCAATCTTCAAGGTGGGATCCAATCCACACCATTGAAGTGGTTCCCTAGTCTTGGATGAAGGTACTTCTTCTTCTTCTTGAGTTCTAGGAAGTTGAAGAGTTTTCCTCAAGCTCTTCAAGGTAAGTTTAACCTTAGTTCCCTGAACTGTAGACTTGATCTTAAGTCCAGTAGAATCTATAGTAGTTGTGCCATAGAATTCTAGTATTTTTTTCTTCCATATCTTTATTGGTTCAGATACCAGAAATTCCAACCCATTTTCAGCAATTAGGGTTACTACTGTTTTAATTTCAGTTTCCGCATTATCAAAGGTATTGCGTACCAGCTCATAACCTTTGTTGACACTATCTTCTAGCTTTGGCGCCATTAGGGTTGAGTGAAAGCTTGGATTGAGAAGAGAGAAGTTGTCGACACAGGGTTTTGGTCTCGAAAATATGGAGAGTGTGTCGACAGAATATGTTGTTGACCTATTTATACCTTTCTAAGTAATGAAGGTCAAAAGTCGCGTCAAAAATCTCTTAATGTGTCGACACTGTTGAAAAGTGTCGACACAGACTTCTAATGACTCGACATCAATTCTATTTGTTTTTTTTGAGTTCGACGATCTGAGGTTGACGAATCTGCATGTTTACTCTAAGTGTCAACACTGTACAACCCCGTGTTCGTCGAACGGGCCCCACCTGGAAGATCGAGCGGACCCAGTCCCGCAACCCGCACCCGAGCAACAAGCAGACAAGCGGCAAGAGGCTGATCCACTCCCGCTCAGTTCAGGCGAGCGAGCCGAGTGCTCAACGACTCCCCTACTCCTCCCGCTCGCTCAGTGAATCGTCGACCGGAGCGGGGGGCGCCATTCTTCGAACCGATAATCGCGGATGGGCTCGACGGCCCGCAATCCACGAGCCATTCAGAGGGTCACAATGGCCTCCAGTTCGTCCCCTCTACACGACCTGGCCACCTATTCGCCTCGGCAGAGGACTGGAGGGTCGCGGCGGTCCGGCTCAAGTTCGCCCAAGAAGAATAGGCGAGCCGCTAGAGCCAGGTTGCGCCCGCCTCTCGCGGAGAGGGATTTATGGCGAGCTGACCCCCTATGGGTGCGAATAGCTGTTCAGAACAGTGGAGTCACGCTGTTGGCAGACCAGGTTGGACTGCGCATAGCTGTCCGGAACAGCGGAGTTTGGCTGTTGGCAGACCCAACCAAGGGCTTTTTGGTATTTTCAGGTCAGTTCTTCTAGTTATTGGTAGTTCAGATTTCAAAAACTATAAGTAAGACCCAAGGGCTACCTCAGAAGGCACGCTTGGAGTGCCCACTGCTCCAGTTTTCAAGTGCTTTCTGAGGGTACCTTAGCTCGACATCAGGCTAAGGAGGGGAAGTGCTCTGAGATCTTCCGGGTGTGTGGTGGGACCTCCCTGCCGAGCCGTTAGGTTTGTTTCTCCTTGTCTCCTTTGTTGTTTTTCTTGCAGGAGTGAAGTAGGCACGAGACTACCCCTTCCCCAAGGGTCGAACTCCACAGGAAGTCGGATTCCGGTTTCAACATTTTGGTGCGGTGAGCGTGGAACGTGGTCAGTGAAGAAAAGCTTCAGCGAGTTCAATGACAGGAGGACAAGGATCTGACGGGAAGAACTCGCCCCCCCTGCCACTCGCAATGGTGGGGATGTTGGAAGACTTTAGGAATGAGGTGCTGGGCCTCGTCAAGTTCACACTTGGCACGCGGGCCGAGTGCTCCACTCCGGCAGCCCAGATCGCGGCCGCCCCCTCTTTGGGCGAGGACGCTCCCGACAAGCGAGCTGGGAAGGAGGTGGCCAAGGAAGGCCGGGGGTGCGAGCTCCCCGGGAGCGAGCTTTTCCCCGGCTCGGCAGCCCGAGGCCGGTTCGGCGAGCTGGGCTCGTGTGACTCGCCGGCCCGCCCGATGGGGGGAGGCAGTCCTTTCAGCGAGCTGGTCTCCTCAACTCCAGTTACCCATGGCTTCAGAGAACCCGAGATGTCCTACTATACCGGGAAGGGAGACCCGGTCCAGCATGTCCAATGGTTCGAAGATGTGGTCTCCATCTGTCAGATGTCAGACGGATTCAAATGCCGACTCTTCACCATCACCCTCCAGGAGAAGGCAAGGGAATGGTTCCACCAGCTACCGGCCAGCTCCATCTACTGCTTCGAGGACCTACGTCGAGGGTTCATGCTGAGGTTCACTACCTCGAAGAAGAGGAAGAAGGAGTCCGAGTCTTTGTTCCACATTAAGCAGGGGGTGAACGAGACGTTGGGGAGCTATGTGGACCGATTTCAGGAGGAAGTTACTCAGGTCCAAGAGATGTCGGGCCATAGTCTGATGATGGCCTTTACCCTGGGCCTGCAGCAGGGTTTCTTCCGAATGGAGCTGAAGAGAGTCCCTCCCCTCTCCTACGAGGAGTTGATGGAGAGGGCGGTGAGAGAGGTCGACAGGGAGGCGTCGAACCTGGAATTTGCAAGGAAGCTGGCCAGGTGAGCCACGGAGGAAGAGAAGGAATCAAGAGGAGGGAAGGGACAGGAGGAGAGAAGAGGGGATCCTAGGCAGAGGGAGCAAAGGCAGCTCCAGTGGCAGCAGCAGCCGAGGTGGGGGCATCAAGAGCCCGACCGTCGGCTGGGCTGGAGACCTGAGTGGCAGGGGCAGGGGCCATAGAGAGGGTACTATGGAAGGGGTCACTACCGGGGGAGGCAAGATCATCTCCACCCTCCGGGCTAGAGGCAGGGCCAGAGACCCCGGCTCCCGATCAATAGGAGGTCATGGCCATAGCCTTGGGAGCAAGGAGGGGGATTATGAGGAGGAGGAGAAGAGTGGTCAGGGTGGAGCTACCCTATTGCGACTTCCATCAGGAAGAGGGGCCCGCCACAGGCACCTGCCCGGAGTTCCTCGAGATGAGAGGGAATAGAGAACAGCAACAGCAGCAGCAGCAGGGCAGGCAAGAAGTGAGGATTGAGGAGGTCCTGCCTCGGGCGGAGGAGGATCGTTGTGAAGACCGGGTGGATGTTGGAAACCGAGGGGGAATCAGAGTGATCCACGGTGGAGTAGGGGTCGAGGCTTCCCACGAGGCAAGCCTCCACACCATGTACCGGCGAAGCGTCGTCTCCACATCCCAAACCCCACCCCCGGAGGAGAGGATCACTTTCTCCAAGAGCGACATGCCAGACCACGAGGACCCATTCTGCGATGCGCTAGTCATCAAGGCAGCCATCGAGAATTTCACTGTCTCTCGGATCCTTATGTCAACGTCGTCTTCAAAAAGGATTTCGACGCGATGAAGGTGGAGGCAAATAGGGTGCTGGCCTCGGATGGGCCCTTGTTCGGGTTTTCAGGAGAAAGGAAGGAAGTGGAGGGAGGAGTAGGCCTCCATGTCACCTTGGGGGGCAGTCCAGAAACTGCAGGTTCGTCATTGTGGACGCCCCCAGCAGCTACAACGCCATCTTCTGGAGGCCCCTTATCAGCGCCTTCCGCTGCATCCCCTCATCCTTCCATCAGTGCTTGATGTTCAACGCTGAGGGGGTCCAGGTCAGGGTCAGGGGGGACCTGAAGGTGGCACGGGAGTGTTATGTCACTGTGGTGAACACCATCTCCTGGCAGGAGGGAGCCGAGGAGATGGGGTGAAGGATGGAGGAGGCCGAGCAGGAAGAAGGAGGGGAGGAGCGGGAAATGAAGAACTGCGCAGAGGAGGAGGCGGCAGGAGGAGATCAGGAGGAGGTGGTCGAGGTAAGGGCCGTGGGAGAAGAGGTGGAGGTAGAGGTCCCCGTTCCGGAGGAAGGGGATGCTGAAGGATGGGAGGAGCAATCCAGGCTGGAGGCCACAGAAGAGGTGGTGGAGCTGGAGGTGCTCACCCGGGGAGGCAGGATGGAGAAGATCCGCGTCAGCGGGGGGCTGACCCCGGAGGACCGAGGCAGGATGCTGGAGTGCATCCAGAAGAACATCGACATCTTCGCTTGGAACGCCGCAGAGATGTCGGGGGTTGATGCGGATGTGGATTGCCACCGCCTCAACCTGGACTCGGGAACACGCCCCGTTCAGCAGAAGAAGAGGTCCACTGCGGACAAGCTGGCGGAGCCCATCAGGGAGGAGGTGGCGAAACTCCTCAAGGTCGGCTTCGTGTCTGAGATTCAGTACCCCAGCTGGGTCTCCAACGTGGTAATGGTTAAAAAAGGAGACGGTCGATGGAGGATGTGTATCGATTTTTCCCTACTTAATAAAGCTTGTCCTAAGGACTGTTATCCTTTGCCTCGAATCGACGCGCTGGTTGACTCAGCCATCAGCTTTTCTGTAATGAGTTTTTTAAATGCTTTTTCAGGTTATCATCAGATCAGGATGCACCCCCCAGACATCAAGGATGTCTTGTTCATCACATGGGATGGATGCTACTGCTACAGGATGATGCCCTTCGGGCTGAAGAATGCTGGGGAAACCTACTAGAAAATGATGGATAGGGTCTTTAAGGAGCAGAGGGGGAGGAATTTGGAGGTGTATGTAGACGACCTCATGATCAAAAGTCGGGATGTGGACTCCCACCTCCGGGACCTGGAGGAGACCTTTGCCACCCTGCGCAAATACAAGATGCGACTGAATCCCCTAAAATGTGTCTTTCGGGCCAGCAGGGGAAAGTTCTTGGGGCACCTCCTCACGCCCGCAGGGGTCGAGCCGAATCAGGATAAGGTCAGGGCCATCTTGGAGCTGGGGTCCCCGCGGAATGCTAAGGAGGTCCAACGGCTGACGAGGAAGCTAGCAGGGCTGAGTCGCTTCCTTTCTCGGGCAGGGGAGAAGTGCTCCCCCTTCTTCAAAATGTTGAGGGGCGGACAGAAGTTTGAATGGACCAAGGAGTGCGAGGAGGCATTCCAGGCCCTCAAAGTGCAGTTGACACAGGCTCCGCTGCTCCAAGGGCCGAAGGAGGGGGAGGACCTGTTCTTATATCTCGGGGTCGGGGCGGAGGCCTTGAGCTCCGTCTTAGTTCGTGAAGAGGGGAAGAGCCAACTCCATACTTACTATGTGAGTCGGGTCCTAAGGAAGGCCGAGCTCCGGTATCCGATTTTGGAGAAGCTAGCCTTCGCCCTGATCATCTCGGCTCGGAGGCTGCGACCTTACTTCCAGGCACACTCAATCCGAGTGGTGACCGACCATCCACTCTGCAACATCTTTGAGGGGGTGGAACATTCAGGCAGGCTGGCTAAGTGGTCGGTGGAACTGAGCGAGTTCGATGTCTCCTTCGTTCCGTGGCTCTCGATCAAAGCTCAAGCGATGGCCGACTTCTTGGCCGACTACATGGTTGAAGTGGCGGAGGAAAAACTCACCCGCCCGACTCCTTGGAAGGTGAGGGTGGATGGTGCCTCGGGGAGGCATTCCCTAGGAGTGGGGGTGATCCTGGAAAGCCCTCAGGGGACTCGAATCGAGCAGACGGTGGTGGTGCACTTTCCCATTACCAACAACCAGGCCGAGAACGAGGCCGTGATAGCAGGGCTTCGTCTAGCCAGGGAGCTAGGGGTTTTGGATGTGGAGGTCCTTACTGACTCCATGGTAGTGGCTTCCCAGATCAACGAGGAGTTCAAGGCAAGGGAGCCCACCCTGCAATCATACTTGGCCAAGGTAAAGGGGGTCATAGGCACTTTTCAAACTTTCACCATCCGACACGTGCCTAGGGAAGAGAATGAACAAGCCGATCAGCTAGCAAAGCATGGACCCCAGGTGGGGGGTACCATCACCGACATGTTCCGCCCCTCCATCGAAGAGGGAGAGCTCATGGAAATTGATCAACAAACTTCGTGGATGGACCCAGTGGTGGCTTTCCTCTCCACGGGAGAGTATCCGGAAGGGGCAGATAAGAAGAAGCTAAGGCACAAGTCAGCATATTACCTCCTCCAGGACGTACAGCTGTACAGGAAGACCCTCTCAGGGATGTTGGCTCGCTGCGTGGCCGGGGGCGAAGTATAGAGGATCTTGGAGGAAGTCCACTCCGGGGAATGTGGGAGTCATTCCGGGAGTCGGACCCTGGATGGAAGGATAGTCAGGCAAGGATATTTCTGGCCCACCCTGGGCCGAGACGCCGCGGAGTTCACAAGGAGGTGTCATAAGTGCCAGCTGTTTGCCCCCCTCCAGCTGCGGCCAGCCCAGTGACTCAGAAGTATCACGGCCCCCCGGCCCTTCGCAATTTGGGGAATGGATTTGGTTGGGCCATTCCCCCAAGCTAGTGGCCAGAGAAGGTTCCTCCTGGTAATGATTGACTACTTCTCCAAGTGGATGGAGGTGAAGGCGCTGGCCAAGGTAACCTCCCAGGTAATCAGGAACTTTGTTTGGGGAGAAATCATCTACCGCCACGGATTACCTCAGGCCATCGTCACGGACAACGGGCCCCAGTTCGCCAGTGCCGAATTCACCAACTTCTGCGGGTAGCTCGGAATCGACCTCAGGTTCGCCTCGGTCCATAATCCCAGGAGCAACGGGCATGTGGAGGCCGCAAATAAGATCATCGTCAACCTCCTCAAGAAGAAGGTGGAGAATTTGAAGGGGAGATGGGTGGAGCAGCTTCCCGCGGTTCTTTGGGCCCTAAGAACCACCCCCAACACGGCTATTGGAGAGACCCCCTTCAAGCTCTCCCATGGGTGCGAGGCAGTGCTCCCCGTGGAATTTGAAGTTTAGAAACCACGAGTCGTTGCGGCCAAAGAGGGCCGAGAGGAATGGCAAGCTGAGAACGGGGAGGAGCTGAGACTCTCCCTTGACATGGTGGAGGAGCTGAGGGACCTTGCCGCCATCCGACAGGAGGAAGTGAAAAGGAGAATGGCCAAGTACTTTGACAGGCATGTCAGGGTGAAACAGTTCGTGGAAGGGGATTTGGTGCTGAAGAAGCTGGATGCGGTAGGGAGGTCAGCATCCGTAGTAAAGCTCAACCCCAGCTGGGAGGGACCATTCATTATAAAAGAAGCTTTGAAGTCAGGAGGCTATCGACTCCAAAATGTAGAGGGCGAGACCCTGAGTCACACCTGGAGTGGTGACGACTTAAAACATTTTTTCCCCTGAAGCATGTAAGCGATACTTTTATTATAATAAATTTCTTCAACACTCCAGTACTGTCGTAGCTAGCCTGCATAGAGAAATGGAATGTGTTTGGACCCCGAGCAGATCCCGCTGTCAGGCTCTCACTTGGCTGGCAGGGCCGGAAGTCACTCGGTGTCATCCGTGGGCCTCGAGAAGATCTCGCTGCCAGGCTCTCACCTAGATGGCAGGGCCGGAAGTCACTCGATGGCGGTAGTTGTGGACCCCGAGCAGATCCCGCTGCCAGGATCTCACCTAGCTGGCAGGGCCGGAAGTCACTTGGTGTCATCCTTGGCCTCGAGAAGATCCCGCTGCCAGGCTCTCACCTAGCTGGCAGTGCCGGAAGTTACTCGATGGCGGTAGTTGTGGACCCCGAGCAGATCTCGCTGTCAGGTTCTCACCTAGCTGGCAGGGCCGGAAGTCACTCGGTGTCATCCTTGGCCTCGAGAAGATCCCGCTGCCAGGCTCTCACCTAGCTGGCAGGGCCGGAAGTCACTCGATGACGGTAGTTGTGGACCCCGAGCAGATCCCGCTGTCAGGATCTCATCTAGCTGGCAGGGCCGAAAGTCACTCGGTGTCATCCTTGGCCTCGAGAAAATCCCGCTGCCAGGCTCTCACCTAGCTGGCAGGTCCGGAAGTCACTCGATGGAGGTAGTTGTGGACCCCGAGCAGATCCCGCTGCCAGGCTCTCACCTAGCTGGCAGGGCCAGAAGTCACTCGGTGTCATCCTTGGCCTCGAGAAGATCCCGCTGACAGGCTCTCACCTAGCTGGCAAGGCCGGAAGTCACTCGATGGCGGTAGTTGTGGATCCCGAGCAGATCCCGCTGTCAGACTCTCACCTAGCTGGCAGGGCCGGAAGTCACTCGGTGTCATCCTTGGCCTCGAGAAGATCCCGCTGCCAGGCTCTCACCTAGCTGGCAGGGCCGGAAGTCACTCGATGGAATGAGTTTGGACCCCGAAAAGATCCCGCTGTCAGGCTCTCACCTAGCTGGCGGGGGGAGGGGGGAAGCCACTCGACGGTGTCGATTAGGGGCTGGAGTCGCGAAGGTTAACCGAAAGGGGGGTTTAGCGTAATCATCCAGCCGCCAAAAAGACGGCCGAAAGGAGGCGAGAACCTAGGCGAGAACCCGCGAGAAATCTGATGACATAGGCGAGCGACGAGCCGGCTCGCCTCGCTTGGCGGGCGAGTAGCCACCTCAGCGGGGCTGGGCCGCTGAGGCAGGTCGCCCCACGTGGTAATTGTTGGAGTTACCATTATGATCTGGAAGTGATCAAACATGTAATCTCACTGCCAACGCGATATGAGCCTGCAGGGTCGCACATAAGAGATGTGGAGAAGTTGGATGATTGACTGTGTTGGTAAAGGTTGCCAATCACCGACCTGAATGGGGTTGTGGGCAAAGTGTTGCCTTAAAGGATCGTTGGGTTGAGCAAATGTTGCCTTGGAGGACTGGTAAGAATTGTCGTCCGAGGGTCGATAACAATCGTCGAGAATAGATATTCTGATTCCCGCCGATCGACGAGAATCGTCACTCTGATTCTCGCCGATCGACGAGAATCGTCGAGAATAAATTTGCTGATTCTCGACGATCGACGAGTTCGACAAGTATCGTCGACCGCGGCTCGACGATCGACGAGATTCGTCGTGTATCATCAAGCGCGGCTCGACGATCGGCGAGAATCGTCGAGTATTGTACTCTGATTCTTGCCGATCCTAGGTGATACCCGCCGAGTGATTCTCGCCGAACCTGCCGAGTGATTCTCGCCGATTGTCACCGATTCTCACCGACTGATACTCGCCGATTCTGGAACCCTATTTCTGGGTGGTCTGCGGATTGCGATTTTCCTAAGTCTTTTATGCCTTCGGTATAAAAGGGACACTTAGGGTTTTCGGGTATTACAAGTTTTGGCAGCCGATCGAATCGATTTTGACGGAAGCCGTTCCGCTCGATCCGCCGATCCCGAATCCCGCCGCCGACGGAAGTGTTCCGCCGCCGCCGTGTTCGCTCTGTCGACCTTCTCCTCTCCGGCGACTGTCGCTGGTGTTGCTCTTCCTGGCGCGGACCTAGCAGTCTGTGGAATAGCAAGGTACGGTCATCGTTCTTCCCGATCTTCCGTGCGACGGAAAGCTCGGCGTTCTCCCGCTCGTGTGGATTTCTGCAGAGACGTGGATATTATTCCACGTAGAACTCGCCACTAGCAAGAAGACGAAGTTTGGAGCATCTCCGTTGAGTTGTGACTCAACGCCACCGAGGTAATTTTTGCCTAGTTGTTTGTTAACTTCTTGATTCAACTATCATGGCCCGATCCCATTTCTTTTGGGTTTTCTTGATGTTTTTATTTCCGCTGCGTGCACAAATGTTGTGCCACCCACATAAGAGAAACCCAACAGTGGTATCAGAGCCAGGTTCCGGCCATGATTGTTGTTTTGGAAGTTTTGTTATTCTAGTACGTGTAAACCTAGGGATTTAGAAGTGTTCTAAATGTCTAGATTTAGTCTTGGTACCCCGCCAAGAACGTCTGGAATTTCGTGGTAATTTCTAATTATTAGAAATTGTAGTCTCCTTAGCAGTAACCATCCCTCGATTTTGTTTTAGATTTTGAATCCAACATAGAGAGATGAGCATGTCTACTGCTTTAAGTTGAGTTGTCTTTGCCTTTGTCCAATGCATGTAAATCTGAGGATTTGGAAATTTCCGGATGTTCAGATTTATCCCTTCCTTCTATCAATTGTTGATGGTGTCAGGATGTGCACATAAGGGATGCATGTGGTTTAGAATTGTTTTTTTTTTGGATGTGCACATTGATCAAATGTTGATCATGGTTAATTGTTAACCTATAATTAAAATCCCTTCATCAAATATTAAGTGTTCGGATGCCTTCCGATGGATGACACTCTTCCTGCCTCGATCGATGAAGTGTGGGCTTGCCAAAGCAAGGTGCATTAATCTATCTTGGTAAGGGTGCGAGCGGATAATTGTGATATCCCACTGTCGACATCGGGTCCATCTTAACTAGGTGACCTCAAAGGTTGAGTGCCTAGAGGCATTGGGTTGGCATGCACCATATGATGGATGTGAATAAGGAGTTATTCACCAACCATACAAGAATTGCATGAGGATGCAATTGGCAAGCGTTGCCTACCTAAATAACCGCATCGTGAGAGGAAAGCCAAAGCTGACTCATTGTGTTGGTGAAATACGGATCTTGTCCACTAAGAGAGTAGCTCGCATGAACTCTCTGAATTGTTAGTGAGGGCTATCATTTCGAATAAAATAGTGGGAGTGTTTTAATTGAAGTCCAAATTAAAATAAATTGTATTTGAAATTTTGGTACTGATTTTATTCTGCATAAATTCTTGTAGAATTCCATGGCAAGTGTTTCACACTCCACTTTGTCTCTGAGAGCCATCCTTGAGAAGGATAAGCTCAGTGGGACAAATTACATGGACTGGTATAGGAACCTGAAAATTGTTCTCAGGCAAGAGCGAAAGCTCTATGTCTTGGAAGAAGAAGCTCCCGAGGTGCCGACCGGGAACTCTTCCCGTGCTGAGAAAGATACTTATAAGAAGTATACTGACGATGCTTTAGATGTCGAATGCCTTATGCTTGCCACTATGAACTCTGAGCTTCAGAAGCAACATGAGAACATGGGGTGCAAGGAGATTGACGAGCATCTCAAGAAAATGTTTCATGGGCAGGCTCGTCAAGAGAGGTTCGACATCACAAAAGCGTTGTTTCAGTGCAAGATGGGAGTTCGAGACTCAGTAGGGACTCACGTACTCAAGATGATTGGGTATATAGAGAACCTTGAAAGGCTGGGTTTTCCTCTTGGTCAAGAGTTGGCCACAGATCTGATCCTGCAATCGTTGTCGGACAGTTATGAGCAGTTCGTCTTGAACTACAACATGAATGAAATAGACAAGACACTGCCCGAACTCCTAGGCATGTTGAGAACTGCCGAAATCAACATGAAGAAGGCAAAGCCTGCCAGCCCCATACTGATGGTGCATAAGGGCAAGGGCAAGGGCTCTAAGAAGACGAAGGTGGGACCTAAGTCATACCTTGAGCCCAAGTCTTCAGCACTGATGAAAAAGAAAAGCACGGTGAAGGAAGGGAAATGCCACCACTGTGGCAAGGCTGGTCATTGGAGGAGGAACTGTCCTTCGTACATTGAAGGTCTGCAGAAATTGAAGGGAGGTATGACTTCCGCTTCAAATGTTTACGTTATAGAGATAAACCTTTCTGCTCCTTCATCTTGGGTATTGGATATCGGATGTGGTTCTCACATTTGTACAAATGTGCAGGAACTGGGAAGGAGAAGATTGCTGAGTAAAGGGGAGGTGGACCTCCGCGTCGGCAATGGAGCAAGAGTTGCTGCTGTAGCCGTAGGAGTTTACCGTCTTTTTTTGCCCAGTGGGCTTGTAATAGAACTTGATAATTGTTATTTTGTTCCGGCCATAACTAGAAACATTATATCTATCTCATGTTTGGACATGATTGGATTTTCTTTTATAATTAAGAACAATTATTGTTCTATATTTAAGAATGATGTTTGTTATGCTGTAGCCCAATTGTTTAATGGTCTTTATGTTTTGAACTTGGACCATCTGATCTGTAATGTAGAAAATAATAAAAGACTAAGAACAAATGACTCGAACCCTACTTTTCTCTGGCATTGTCGTTTGGGCCATATCAACGAGAAGCGCATATCCAAGCTCCATAGAGATGGACTTTTGGACTCATTTGATTATGAATCATTTGAGCGATGTGAATCTTGTTTGTTAGGCAAGATGACTAAAGCTCCTTTCACTGGTTATACTGAGAGGACTGAGGATCTCTTGGGTGTTGTACATAGTGATGTATGCGGACCCATGAGTTCCATGGCTAGAGGTGGGTATTTCTACTTTGTTACATTTACTGATGATTTTAGTAGATACGGATATGTGTATCTTATGAAGTGCAAATCCGAGACCTTTGAAAAGTTCAAAGAGTTCAAGAATGAAGTAGAAAACCAGTTGGGTAAAAGGGTTAAAGCACTCCGATCTGATCGAGGTGGCGAATACCTGAGTCATGAGTTCCGTGATCATCTGAAAGAGTGTGGTATTGTATCACAGCTCACTCCACCTAGAACACCACAACATAATGGTGTGTTTGAGAGGAGAAATCGTACTATGTTAGACATGGTACGTTCGATGATGAGTCATGCAGACTTGCCTGTTTCCTTTTGGGGTTTTGCTTTAGAGACTGCTGCAATGACATTGAATCGCGCTCCAACGAAAACGGTTCTGAAGACACCATATGAGATATGGACTGGGAAGCGTCCTAGTATGTCGTTCATTAAAATTTGGGGCTGTGAGGCATACGTGAGACGTCAAATGCCTGACAAGCTGGAACCCAAATCGGATAAATGTTATCTGGTGGGATATCCTAAGGAAACGAAAGGGTATTACTTTTACCTACCGTCTGAGGGCAAAGTGTTTGTCGCAAGGACTGTTGTCTTCTTGGAGAAAGAGTTCTTATCAAGAAAGACTGAAAAGGTAGAGCTTGAAGAAGTTCAAGAACCACATGTAGTGAATGAACCAGAATTGGATTCTGAGACAGGACTATAAGATGTTGTAGCTAGAGAACCTGCTCAGGGAACACAAGTCCTACGTAGATCTGGTAGACCGAGGTTTGAGCCGGAGAGATATGGATTTCTCGTGTCTCAAATAGGTAATGTGTTGCTTATGGATCATGATGATGAGCCAGCAACCTACCAAGAGGATATGAATGGACCGGACTCCGACAAATGGCTTGAGGCTATGAAATCCGAAATGGACTCCATGTATGCAAACCAAGTTTGGAACTTGGTGGAACCACCTGAAGGGGTACGACCCATAGGGTGCAAGTGGGTCTTCAAGAAGAAGACCGACATGGATGGGAATGTACAGACATTCAAAGGGCGACTGGTGGCTAAGGGTTTCAAGCAAATTCATGGTATTGACTATGATGAGACCTTTTCCCCTGTTGCCATGGTAAAGTCCATAAGGATATTGCTTGCTGTTGCTGCGTATTATGACTACGAGATCTGGCAGATGGATGTCAAAACGGCTTTCCTAAATGGAAACCTCCTTGAGGAAGTGTATATGACACAACCCGAGGGTTTTGTATCCCCAGATGAAGCCACTAAAATATGCAAGCTGAATAAGTCCATTTATGGACTGAAATAGGCCTCTCGAAGTTGGAATCTTCATTTTGATGAGAAAATCAAAGAGTTTGGTTTCATCAAGAATGAAGATGAGCCTTGTGTTTACAAGCGAATCAGTGGGAGCATTGTTGTCTTCCTGATATTGTATGTAGATGACATACTGTTGATTGGGAATGACATTCCTACCCTGAAAGTTGTTAAGAACAACCTAGGGAACTGCTTTTCAATGAAGGATTTGGGTGAAGCGACTTATATACTTGGTATTAAGATCTATAGAGATAGATCGAAGAAGTTGCTGGGTTTGACCAAGAGTACGTACATCGAAAAGGTGTTGAAGCGGTTCAACATGCTTGAGTCCAAGAAAGGATTTTTGCCCATGTCTCATGGTGTAAATCTCTCTAAGGACCAGTGTCCGAAGTCTTGTGAAGATAAGGACTGCATGAAGTTGATTCCATATGCTTCGGCAATTGGATCAATCATGTACGCGATGTTATGTACTCGACCCGATGTCTCCTTTGCTTTGAGCATGACTAGTAGGTATCAGTCAGACCCCGGTGAGTGTCACTGGATTGCAGTCAAGAATATCCTGAAGTACTTAAGAAGGACTAAAGATGTGTTCTTGGTGTATGGTGGAGAGGAAGAGCTCGTTGTAAGTGGTTACACGGATGCTAGCTTCCAAACTGATAGAGACGACTCCAAGTCTCAGTCAGGTTTTGTGTTTTGCCTGAATGGAGGAGCTGTGAGCTGGAAGAGTTCCAAGCAAGAGACAGTTGCTGATTCTACAACAGAGGCCGAGTATATCGCAGCAGCTAATGCGGCGAAGGAGGCTGTATGGATTAGGAAATTCATCGGCGAGCATGATGTAGTTCCTAGCATTGTTGGTCCTGTAGTTCTCTACTGTGATAACAATGGTGCAATTGCATAATCTAAGGAACCTAGATCTCATCAGCGCTCCAAACACATACTTCGGCGGTTTCATCTTATTCGTGAGATTGTCGAACGAGGAGATGTAAACATTTGCAGAGTGCCGACTGAGGAGAATATTGCGGATCCACTGACAAAGCCTCTCGCGCAGAGAAAGCATGATGGTCATACTAGATCGATGGGTATACGATACCTAAATGATCAACTCTAGTGAGAATCTTGTGTATTGCATGTAAACTTGTATTTTGTTTGCTATTTGTTCATATGATGAACATTGTACCTAGTTTTTCTTTTACAATTAATGGCAAGTTCTTTTATTATGAGTTTTTCTATATGATAGTTAACTGTTAACATAATAGATACCCTTAGAATGTTCGCTTCCATGGGACATCAAGTACGTGACTTGAATGTGAGAGCCTATGATTTATTTGAAGCTTCATTCTTAAAAGGTCCCTAGTCGAGTATCATCATAGAAGCTAAGGGTGATGATGATACATGAAGGCTAGCACGTGCGTTGACTGATGACCGGTTCTCACAGGTCATGATATTGTGATATCAAGTCATCACGTGGGTACTTGTTAGTGAACAAGTTATACTGGACAGACCCAACCTGAGGCTACTCTGTGGATTGTCATCCAATCGTGTCACGAGTAGGTCTCAATTGACAATGGTGTTGTGGTCCTTTGACCTGAAGTCACAGCATTCATCAAGTGAGGAAGAGCGTGCTTTGATGCCATCTAAAGTCTTCCTTGAGAAAGGTTGATGATAAGGGTGGTTGTTGGGCATGTTACGAATCATTTGGGTGTTTGTGTGTGTGCAGATATGGGATTTGTCCTTCTGTATGACAGGAGTTGCATCCATGGCCCCTTGATGGAACTGGACTGAGAAATGCATGGCCATGCTTGGTTGAGTCAATATGTGATATTGGACTCACCATTCTCTGGAAGTCCGTCCTGGATCAAGAAACTTGGATTGAGCTATTACGAGGGTGACACGGTCCATGCCTCTAGTTCTTTCCGGATGTAAGGGACAAAGACAACGCTGATACATTGGTCATAAAGGCTTATGAGTTATAAACTCTTATTGCTTGAGGAGCAATGATGCATTGCTAGATGCCGCTCATTGTTTGTGAGGTTTTTGCTTTGATACTTTCGAGATCAAGTGGAAGTCTGTTGGAGTTACCATTATGATCTGGAAGTGATCAAACATGTAATCTCACTGCCAACACGATATGAGCCTGCAGGGTCGCACATAAGAGATGTGGAGAAGTTGGATGATTGACTGTGTTGGTAAAGGTTGCCAATCACCGACCTGAATGGGGTTGTGGGCAAAGTGTTGCCTTAAAGGATCGTCGGGTTGGGCAAATGTTGCCTTGGAGGACTGGTAAGAATTGTCGTCCGAGGGTCGATAACAATCTTCGAGAATAGATATTCTGATTCCCGCCGATCGACGAGAATCGTCACTCTGAGTCTCGCCGATCGACGAGAATCGTCGAGAATAAATTTGCTGATTCTCGACGATCGACGAGTTCGACAAGTATCGTCGACCGCGTCTCGACGATCGACGAGATTCGTCGTGTATCATCAAGCGCGGCTCGACGATCGGCAAGAATCGTCGAGTATTGTACTCTGATTCTCGCCGATCCTAGGTGATACCCGCCGACTGATTCTCGCCGAACCTGCCGAGTGATTCTCGCCGATTGTCACCGATTCTCACCGACTGATACTCGCCGATTCTGGAACCCTATTTCTGGGTGGTCTGTGGATTGCGATTTTCCTAAGTCTTTTATGCCTTCGGTATAAAAGGGACACTTAGTGTTTTCGGGTATTACAAGTTTTGGCAGCCGATCGAATCGATTTTGACGGAAACCGTTCCACTCGATCCGCCGATCCCGAATCCCGCCGCCGACGGAAGTGTTCTGCCGCCGCCGTGTTCGCTCTGTCGACCTTCTCCTCTCCGGCGACTGTCGCTGGTGTTGCTCTTCCTGGCGCGGACCTAGCAGTCCGTGGAATAGCAAGGTGCGGTCATCGTTCTTCCCGATCTTCCGTGCGACGGAAAGCTCAGCGTTCTCCCGCTCGTGTGGATTTCTGCAGAGACGTGGATATTATTCCACGTAGAACTCGCCACTAGCAAGAAGACGAAGTTTGGAGCATCTCCGTTGAGTTGTGACTCAACGCCACCGAGGTAATTTTTGCCTAGTTGTTTGTTAACTTCTTGATTCAACTATCATGGCCCGATCCCATTTCTTTTGGGTTTTCTTGATGTTTTTATTTCCGCTGCGTGCACAAATGTTGTGCCATCCACATAAGAGAAACCCAACAGTAATAGCAAGTATGCATGTGAGGCAGGCGAGGAAGCATTTATAAGAGCATTAATAGATGAAAACCACAGTCTAGGCGTGGCTCGCGCTTACATCTCAAAAAACTAAAAAATACATGGTGTATACATCTAAAATGCAAATGACAAAGAAGCGAAGGCGATGCAAGATCCTGGGCGGGAAGTCCTAGATGGGCTGGAAGGACTTATCCCCGGGATCCGGCACAGGGAGGAACAGCACCGGCACCACGTCGCTCGCCGAGAGTTCCACGGCCTCGCTCTTTAGAAGATCCGCACGTCGCAGCATCTGCATTGTGTCCCTCGTGGCGCTGGCGGCATTTTTCTGCATCAGCACCTCCAACTCGTAGTCAGAATGATGTTCGAGCGGGCAGCCCCTGTTATCTAGCGGAGGGACAGCGGCGGCAGCCTCCAGCTCGCGCACCCGCGCCTCCAGCGCTGACTTCTCCTGACCAAGGGCGGCGATCTCAGCACCTATCCGACTGGCCGTCGCCGCATCCTGAGAGAAGGAAAGAAAAACGTAAGGCGGATTCGCGAGAAGGAGCGGTGATCAGGAGTAAGCGCGTACCACCCCTCCCAAGTACTGCACGAGGGTCACCTCGGCCGCGTCGGCCCGCTTCCTCTTGAGATCTGCGTCCTCCTGAGAGAGTTTTCGGGCCTCCTCCTTCTCATCCGCCAACTTCTGGAGGGAGGTGGCGTTCCGCTCCAGCTGGGTGCAGCGCCTCCCAACCATGTGGGCCAGCTCCAAGCTGCGCAGTTGGGCCCGCGCGCTCTCATGCACACGTACTCGCGTCGCCTCCTTGTCATAGATAGCGGCGTCCTCTCGCGAGTAGAGGCCGAAGGAGAAGTTATAGGCCTCCCCGCCGATGGTATCCTGCTCCAACCAACTCGGCAATAGGGTCGAGACCACCGCGCGATTTGACTCCTTGTCCCATGATAGAAGTGGAACGTCGAGCTCGTCCAGGTACTTCTCGCCGTAACCGAAGTTGCGGTGCCCTCTCGGTACCGGCTTCGCAGTAGTTTGCGACCCGTCCGGTGGCGCGGAGGTGCTCGCCGCCCCGCCAGGGATGTCGCTGGTCAAAGCGACCAAAGGGGGAAGTGTAGGATCTTGTGGCGCCCTTAGAGGGGGGTGAATAAGAGCTCTTTAAACTTTTTTTTGAACTTTTTATAAAATATGAAACTAGATACTATGTGTGAGACAGATCAATGAAATGAAAAACAAGATTTTTTTTCTCCAAAATATATATGTAAAATGATTCCAATAAAGCTTGAAATCAAGGCTTACAACGATAATAGTTTTTAGCTTTTTCACCGATCCTTCTCCTAAGAATCGGTAGGCTATAGTTAATATCTCCCTAGATATGGCTACTAGCCTCCCCCTAAATCAAACCTATGATCTAGACGATGCACAAAATGCGGCGATTTACTCCTAAGCCACACACGGACCTAGACACCACACACAAGGTGGTGATTTGCCCCTAAGCCACACACGGACTTAGATACCACACACAAGGTGGTGATTTTCCCTTCCCAATTACAAAGATAAAGAGTGAAAATGAAAGTACAATAGTAAAACTTAAAAACTCCCTCAAAATCACGAGCTCTGAAGATGATGGTGGACCAATGAGAAGATCTCCAATCTTGAACGCACGGTCGTATCTCCTTCGCTCTTGAGATTTCAACGGACCAAGGGAGTTCGTCTGAAAACGGAGATGAAGGCTTTGAAAATTCTCTGGGAAAATAAAGCTCTGCACGATCCAACTCTTTCCTGAAATTTTTGGCCATATATATCGCTTCATGTTATCACCGGCGGTAGCGTTAACGCCCTGCGATAGTGATAACTCTCCGTTGCTTGACACGTGGCACATGTCGCGCTGATTTTCAGATCTGACCGGAGAACGTGACGATCGTGGGATATCGCTCAGCGATATCGATATCGCCCCGCGATATCGCTGAACCGTGACTTCGTGCGCGGCAACGTGCGGATTAAGGCTGACGTCAGCAGGAACTGATTATGCTTTCGCCCGCGGTAGCGTTATCGCCAGTGATAGCGCGTTTTTCCTTTTCATCAATGCCATGCTCAGCCATTCCTTTGTACATAAAACATCTGTTATCCCTGCACATTTAAAACACATACCAAGATCAAATACATCTGGGATTTGTTATTCTCAAACTAAGAAGCGCGGAACGAATGCTCCAACAATCTCCCCCTTTTGATAATAACAAATCCACTAAGAAAGAAATTGTGTGGGATCAGGAGAATGTGAAACAATTCAGATAATCATTATAAATCAAAGTGCATAAATAGTGACAATAAACTCCCCATATAATAAAGACCATTTAGACTATTTTCTCCCCCTATATTTACCCCCTATTTAACAGATAATTACTCCCCCTAAATGTACTAATCAATTGATTTCGTACTTAATCTCCCCCTTTTGTTATTAGCAAAAGACGGTGGAAAGAAAAAAAAATTGTAGCGAGGTGGAAATGCGGAAGCTGAAAGAGTATAAGTTATTTAGCACGAGGAGTAGGTATGGACATGAAAAACCATGGAATAGCATTAGCGTAAGATTTGGAATTTTATCAAAAAAAATGTATGCTATGGAAAATTTAATTTAAGAGTTGAATTTAAACATTGAAACTTGTCAGGCCAAGATATCAAAAACAGGAAAATCGATGAAATGGAAGAGTAGAACTATGACCGGTCTAATTCTCATGAGAAGAAATTTTATAAATGATAATGATGTGTACATGTGAAGAGTGATTTAGTATACATATTCCTTAAGAAATAATGTTACAGGAAGGTTTGCAAGATATGGATACAAGAAGCTAACATCTTTGTATAGAGAACCTCATGTCATAAAGAGTTTTCTTTTAAAAAAATGGCCAAGTTTGTTTGCACAAGACACTTTACAATCCTTGTCAAGGTGCTCAACCTCACAATGCTCATTAAGACTTATCAGGAGGGTGAGTAGAACTTGATTGGAGTATCCTAGTCATGTGTAATTGTTTTTTTAATTGTTTTGCATTCATTTTTTTTAAGAAACTTTGACTTAGGACTCCGAATTCACTTGTATTGCAAACACAAAAAAGGGTTTTTCAGAATGGCATTCAGTTTGGAAAATCAATTTGAATGAGGCATAAATGAAAATGTTAGCGATGTATTCGAATCTTTGAAACAAACCAATAGCATGTAAGAAGAAACTTAAGGATGTGTAAATATCAGCTCGTGTCAGTGTGAGCACATTATCAAGCATAAAATGTTACTCATACTTAGAGGCATGCGGAAACATGTCTATTCACGTTCCAGTCATCAACGATACAGGTAGATATCAAGAGCACGACAAGTTAAAAACAATGTTCAAACAACTGATAAACTAATAATCACATAAGTACTAGGTATCATATTCTGATAAGCATCCAAAACTTTACGGTAATACTAGAAACAGGTTTTAAAAAAAATGCCAGAATTTTTTGGAAAGTGTGGCTGAAAAATGCACTATCGCCAGCGGTAACGATACCGCGCGGCAATAGCGGTTTTTAATATTAAAGGCGAAAAACCGAAGGGGGCTGACACATTTCCTACTTTGACCGACCCTGGGCTGTTTGGCATCGTCTTCTTCAGCGGAAACCCTCAAGAACTCCAAAAGGTAAGGTTAGATCCCTCTTTATGGTGGTATTTTACTTCAAAAAAAATATAGATCTGCACTCTAGAGTATGAAAGGAGATAGATCTAGGAAAAAAAATTGATTTGGGTCATAGATTTTGTTAAGAAATAATTTTTGAAGTACATATGTCATTTTGATGCAAAAGCCTTACAAAAAATGAGTTATAGATGGTAGATCTTTCTGAATTTACTAGAGGATTTAATTTTAGTAGCTTTTTTGAATGTACTAGAGAAGATCTACACGAAAATTGCAAAATAGGGGATGTTTTTACACTATCGCCCGACGATAGTACTGTCGCCGGCGACAGAAAAAAAATCTGGTTAGATTAAATTTTTTGAGTTAATCACGATGTTGTCACAATGGTTTCAGGAAATGGCATCATCATCCCGTGCAAGAAAAAGCACCAGCCGCAACCCACATGCATCATATCAAACATACCCGGGAATTGAGAATGCGTCAGTTGGTATTGCTAAACTTTTGGATGAATCACTGCCACCACATATCTATGAACTACTTGTGGAATCAGGTATAATGTCTCTCATTGTACCGAATACTTTTAGCTCCATCTTTGTACGAGATTTTTATAATAATTTGGAAGACCCTAAATATACGGGGTTGAATGGAGGAGTAAGGTCTCGAATCCAAGGAGCTGAAATAGATATTACTCATGCTGATTTAAGACGAGAATATAGTCTTGCCACTTGTGAGGAACATTTTATTGATATAGTGGAGAATTACCGTAAGGATCGTGATTGGAGTATATTGAACCAAGTCCTTCATGGAAAGGAAAATAGGAGTTTGATTCAAGACGTCTCATCACTCTCTCGCGATGCATTTGTGATTCAAGATATATTAAAAAACACAGTTATGTTGAAGTCCGGTGACACAAGGAAAATCATGGCTCAATTGAGCTTAGTGACGTACTATGTTTTAGAGAGAGTCAAGTTTGATGTGGCGGATTTTGTGTTATCCATTATACGATATACGTATAAAATGAAGCATCCCCTTAGGAGGAAACTGAATACACTTCCTTTAGGAAGTGTTATTCAAAGGATCGTATATCAAAAATATGATTGGATAGATCAAGAGTTCTACATTGATGATTGTATCCCGGCGATACATACTGTAGAACCAGCTAGAGGTCCATCTCCTAGGGATGCCTCATCATCAAGACAACCACTCCAAAGAGGAGGTTCTTTGCGTGAATCTATTGAGGATCTAAGAGAGACTGTGGAGGAGATGAAAGAGGAACAAAGGCGTAGCCGTTCCGGTTTTTGAAAATTCATGAAATTTCTTGTAAAGGGGCTGAAACTAAAGCCAACTCTGGAAGAAGAACGAGAATGGGGGAGTCCAGTCGAGGATCCTCCACGACATTCGATAAGGCGGACGCGAACGCCTAGAGAACCAACTCCGACTTCCAGTGAAGATATGAATGTGTCTGCTGAAGAGAACATGGATGAATGACTCTTTATTGGCAGGGATGTAATATGTTGTTGTTGACTGAATCTGGGATATCGCCGGCGACAGTGCTGTCGCCTGGCGATAGTGAAGACTCTATTAATTTGTGGTTCTGTTGTTTGTATTCTCTTTTTCAGTGTTATCCTATGTGCTGCCCAGTTTTATGTATGTTTTATGTTATGTTTATGTGTTGGCCAGTTCTTAATTTTGATTTATAATTCTAAGATTCCAAGTTCTAATCTTAACCTTGAAAAGCGTGAATCATTAAGTGGTTTTGTGAAAATATCTGCTAGTTGAGAATCGGTTCCAATAAAATTTATTTTAATATGTCCTTTCTTTATGTGATCCCTAATAAAATGATGACGAACATCTATGTGTTTGGAACTAGAATGTAGTACGAGATTGTTCGTTAAATCCATAGCACTTTTGCTATCACATTTTAATTCAACATTACTTTGGTGTACGCCAAAATCTTCTAGTGTTTGTGTCATCCAAAGTGCTTGAGCACAACAACTACCAAGTGCAATATATTCAGCCTCAGTAGTGGAGAGGGCAACAGAATTCTGTTTCCTACTCGACCAAGAAATAAGTGTTGGGCCGATAAAGTGACAAGTGTCACTTGTGCTCTTTCGATCTAATGAACACCCCGCATAATCAGAATCAGAATATCCATGTAAAATAAAAGAGTCATTATGAGGATACCATAAGCCTAGTTTAGATGTTCCTATAAGATATCTAAAAATACATTTCACCGCTTTTAAATGTGATTCTTTTGGATTAGCTTGAAACCTAGCACATAAACAAACGGCGAACATAATATCGGGTCTAGAAGAAGTTAAATATAATAAAGATCTAATCATACTTCTATAAAGGGTTTGGTCAATTGAAATACCACTTTCATCTCTTCCCAATTTCAATGAAGCACTCATAGGAGTATTTGCATGTTTAAGGTTGTCAAATCCAAATCTTTTTAACATATCATGAATATATTTGGATTGACAAATAAAAATACCATCATGTTTTTGCGTAATTTGAAAACCTAGAAAATATGAAAGTTCTCCTACCATGCTCATTTCAAATTCATTTTTCATAATTTGAACTACTTCATTGCATAACTCTTCATTAGTGGCTCCAAAAATTATATTATCAACATAAATTTGCAAAATAACTAAATCATGATCAATTTGCTTAATGAAGAGTATAGAATCGGTACTTCCCATTTTATAATCGTGATTTAATAAGTATTGAGTTAAACGATCATACCAAGCACGAGGCGCTTGTTTTAACCCATAAAGTGCTTTATCTAATTTATAAACATAATTTGGATATTTTTCATTAATAAAGCCAGGGGGTTGTTCTACATAAACCTCTTCTTTTATATACCTGTTTAAAAATGCAGTTTTGACATCCATTTGATATAATTTAAATCTTTTAAAGCAAGCAAATGCAAGAAATATTCTAACCGCTTCTAATCTAGCAACGGGTGCAAAAGTTTCATCATAGTCTACCCCTTCAATTTGTGCATAACCTTTTGCAACTAATCTGGCTTTATTTCTAACAATTCTAGAATCACTATCCAATTTATTTTTAAAAATCCACTTTACTCCAACTACATGATGATTTTTGGGTCATTCTACAAGATTCCAAACCTTATTACGTTCAAATTGATTAAGTTCTTCATTCATTGCTAAAAACCAAAATTCATCATTTAAAGCGGTGGAAACATCTTTTGGTTCTATTTCAGAGACAAAGCAAAGGTTTGAAAACAAAACATGTAAAGAAGAACGAGTACTTACCCCTTTTTGTGGATCTCCAATAATAAGCTCCTTCGGATGATCCTTTGAAAATATCAATTCCCTTGGAGGGACATGTTTTTCTCTTTCTTCTTCTTCTTTTCCTTCTTCATTCCTTTCATGTTCTTCATCATCATTTTCCATCAAAGGGAGGGGTGTATCTTCTTTTCCTGTAGTTTTCTTATCTACACATGGAACAAACTCATCAAACCTAACATGAATAGATTCTTCAACTATTTTCGTTCGTTTATTAAAAATTCTATAAGCTTTACTAGTTGAAGAATACCCAATAAAAACTCCTTCATCACATTTTTCATCAAATTTTCCTAAGGAATCTTTAGAATTTAAAATAAGACATTTAAAACCAAAAACTTTGAAATAAGAAACATTTGGTTTTTTATTAAAAATTAATTCATAAGGAGTTACTTTTAAAATAGGGCGAAGCATTACTTTATTAATTACATAACATGCAGTACTCACCGCTTCAGCCCAAAAAGATTTTGGTAAAGAAAATTCAGATAACATCGTATGGGCTAGCTCTTGAAAAGTCCTATTTTTCCTCTCCACTACACCATTTTACTGTGGTGTGCGTGGAGCGGAAAATTCATGTTTAATTCCTAACTCCGTACAAAAAGAAATAAACTTTTCATTTTCAAATTCCCCTCCATGATCCGAACGTATGCGTTTAATTTTTAACTCAAATTCATTTTGAATACGCAAACATAATTTAGAAAATTCTGAAAACGCATCGGATTTGGAGGTTAGAAACAAAGTCCAACAAAAACGTGAATAATCATCAATCAATACAAATGTATACTTTCTACCTCCTAAGCTAGAAATAGTAATTGGCCCAAATAAATCCATATGAATTAATTGGAGTGGCCTAGTTGTAGAAATAATATTTTTACTTTTGAAAGATGATTTTGAAAATTTTCCTTTTTGGCAAGGCTCACATAATGAAGATAAATTCACATTTAGCAATGGTAAACCTTTGATTAATTTATCTTTTGAAAGTTTTTTAATTAACTTTGCACTAGTATGTCCAAGTCGCCTATGCCATAATTCTAACTCATCATTTTTTGATAAAAAACATTTTAAAGTAGAATTTGAAAAATCATAAAATTTAATCATATATACGTTATGACATCTAGGTGCGGTAAAAATAGTTTCATTTGTTTTGTAATCAATAATTTTGCATAAATTTGTAGAAGATTCAAACAAAACATTTAAACCCTTATCACATAATTGGCTAATAGAAATCAAATTATGTTTTAAACCTTCTACGAACAAAACATTTGAAATTGAAAAACTTTTGTTACCCACAACACCGATGCCGATGATTTTTCCTTTTCCATTATCTCCAAATGTAACAACTCCTCCTTTCTTCATCTCCAGGCTAAGAAACTTCTCTTTATTGCCCGTCATATGCTTTGAACAACCTGAGTCCAAGTACCACACGTCTTCTTTATCCTTAGCCTGCCAACATACCTAGAAAGAGGATGTGAGTAAAGATCTAGCTACCCAAGTGGTTCCACCCATAGTACAGGTAGAGGCCTTAGGCATCCAGATTTGCTTAATTTTACTTTTTCCTTTCTTCCAGCACGAGTCCATGGTGTGACCAAATCTACTGCATTTGACATATTTAATATAACAAGAAGAATATAACTTCTCTGGACTTTTACTGTAAGAAAATGTAGTATCAGTTAATTTATTATTATCATAATTTTTAAAACTCGATTTTCTGGATTTCTCTCTATCGCCGGCGGTAGTGCCTGTCGCCGGGCGATAGTTACCAGTCGTGTATCCGAGTCCAAATCTTCCAGATCAAAGACATTGGTAACCTAAGATCATATCCAGTGATCTTTGGCCCAATCCAAACTTTTTCATGGCTAGTGTTAAGTCATGAATCTGCTTTCTCATTTCATTATTCTCGGATACTAGATTTACACATCTACGTTCAAAAGCTTTCTTTCCTTCATGGACATTGGAAATAGAAGATTTCAGATCTCTCTCTAAAATCTCATTCTTTTTAGTGAGAATTTTTATTTCTGAATGAGATTTGGAAAGAGATTCTTCAAGCTCTTTTATTCTTCCCATAAAGTGATCACACTCTTGGCAAGAGACTTTTTTTTTTCCAATAGTCTTATTTTCATTTAACAATTTTTTTTTTCTTTAATTAAAACTTTATTTTCAGTTTTAAGAAGATCATTATCTTTTAAACTTTTTTCAAGATATTTGCAAGTCTTTAAAAATTCAGAAAATAATTCATCATAAGTTGGAGGAGTTATCTCAGTGTCGCTTTGGACACTGCACTCGTCATCAGATATGATGCTTTTTCCCATTAGGCACATATTGGCCTCCTCCTCCTCGCTTGAGCTTGAACTGCTTGCAACCTCAAAAGTATTATCATCCCATGTTTCAGCTTTCAGGACCTTCTTCTTCCCTTTGTGCTTCTTTTCTTTAAGTTCTTTCAAGTACTTTGGACACTTGCTTCGAATGTGTCCTAACTTCCTGCAATGATAGCACTCCAGTGGGGGTCTCTCTTCCTCCTCATCGTCGTCATCCTTTTGTTTTTTCTTTCTAAACTTCTCCTTAAAATATTTTTTAAAAGTATTTCTCCTCTCCGGATTTCTCATAAATTTTTTAAATTTTCTAACAAACAGACTTTCATCATCTTCTTCCTCCTCAGAATTACTACATTCCTCTTTCTTAGATCTTAGGGCCAACCCCTTCTTTTTAGGCTCCATGTACTCTTGTTGTTGAATTTTCAATTCAACTTCATGAGTTTTCAAGTTCCCAATCAGGCTTTCAATATTAAGAGATTTAAGATCATGAGATTCAGAAATAGCCGTCACTTTGGGTTAAACTTAGGGGGAGAGATCTAAGAAGTTTTCTCACCAAATCACCAATTGAAAAATTTTTATCAAGCACTTTTGAGTCATTCACTATCTTGGTGAATCTGGTGTACATTGAGTCTACGTCCTCATCCACTTCCATCCTAAACTTTTCAAATTCCGATTCCAGTTGAAACAGCTTCGAGTCCTTCACCTACGAGGTACCTTCATGAGTTACTTCAAGTAAATTCCAAATCTCATAAGCATTATTTCAAGCACAAGTTCTATTAAATTCAGTCCTATCTAATGCACAAAATAATGTATTCATGGCTTTTGCATTATTTTTGCACCTTAGCTTATCCTGATCATCCCATTTATCTTTTGGTTTTTCCATTTCTACATCGCCTACTGTATAAGTGGGATGAGCATAATTAGTCTCTACCATATTCCAAACTTCAATATCAAGAGAAATAAAAAAACACTTCATCCTAGTTTTCCAGTAATTATAGTCAGATCCAGTGAATAATGGAGGTCTACTAATTCCTTGCCCCTCAGAGAAAGCATGGTCATGCTGCGCCATAATTCCTGGTGGTGAAACCGTATTAGGAATAACCAGCCTCTGATACCACTTGTAGGATCTTGTGGCGCCCTTAGAGGGGGGGTGAATAAGGGCTCTTTAAAGTTTTTTTTTTGAACTTTTTATAAAATATGAAACTAGATACTATGTTTAAGACAGATCAATGAAATGAAAAACAAGATTTTATTTCTCCAAAATATGTATGTAAAATGATTCCAATAAAGCTTGAAATCAAGGCTTACAACGATAATAGTTTTTAGCTTTTTCACCGATCCTTCTCCCAAGAACCGGTAGGCTATAGTCAATATCTCCCTAGATATGGCTACTAGCCTCCCCCTAAATCAAACCTATGATCTAGACGCTGCACAAAACGCGGCGATTTACTCCTAAGCCACACACGGACCTAGACACCACACACAAGATGGTGATTTGCCCCTAAGCCACACACGGACTTAGACACCACACACAAGGTGGTGATTTTCCCTTCCCAATTACAAAGATAAAGAGTGAAAATGAAAGTACAATAGTAAAACTTAAAAACTCCCTCAAAATCACGAGCTCTGAAGATGATGGTGGACCAACGAGAAGATCTCCAATCTTGAACGCACGGTCGTATCTCCTTTGCTCTTGAGATTTCAACGGACCAAGGGAGTTCGTCTAGAAATGGAGATGAAGGCTCTGAAAATTCTCTAGGAAAACAAAGCTCTGCACGATCCAACTCTTTCCTGAAATTTTTGGCTGTATATATCACTTCATCCTATCGCTGGCGGTAGCGTTAACGCCCCGCGATAGTGATAACTCTCCGTTGCTTGACACGTGGCACACGTCGCGCTGATTTTCAGATCTAAGCAGAGAACGTGACGATCGTGGGATATCGCTCAGTGATATCGGTATCGCCCTGCGATATCACTGAACCGTGACTTCGTGCGCGGCAACGTGCAGATTAAGGCTGACGTCAGCAGGAACTGATTATGCTATCGCCCGTGGTAGCGTTATCGCCAGTGATAGCGCGTTTTTCCTTTTCATCAATGTCATGCTCAGCCATTCCTTTGTACATAAAACATCTGTTATCCCTGCACATTTAAAACACATACCAAGATCAAATACATCCGGGATTTGTTATTCTCAAACTAAGAAGCATGGAACGCATGCTCCAACAATCTCCCCCTTTTGATAATAACAAATCCACTAAGAAAGAAATTGCGTGGGATCAGGAGAATGTGAAACAATTCAGATAATCAATATAAATCAAAGTGCATAAATAGTGATAATAAAATCCCCATATAATAAAGACCATTTAGACTATTTTCTCCCCCTATATTTGCCCCCTATTTAACAGATAATTACTCATCCTAAATGTACTAATCAATTGATTTCGTACTTAATCTCCCCCTTTTGTTATTAGCAAAAGATGGTGGAAAGAAAAAAAAATTGTAGCGATGTGGAAATGCGGAAGCTGAAAGAGTATAAGTTATTTAGCACGAGGAGTAGGTATGGACATGAAAAACCATGGAATAGTATTAGCGTGAGATTTGGAATTTTATCAAAAAAAATGTATGCTATGGAAAATTTAATTTAAGAGTTGAATTTAAACATTGAAACTTGTCAGGCCAAGATATCGAAAACAGGAAAATCGATGAAATGGAAGAGAAGAACTATGACCAGTCCAATTCTCATGAGAAGAAATTTTATAAATGATAATGATGTGTACATGTGAAGAGTGATTTAGTACACATATTCCTTAAGAAATAATGTTACAGGAAGGTTTGCAAGATATGGATACAAGAAGCTGACATCTTTGCATAGAGAACCTCATGTCATAAAGAGTTTTCTTTTAAAAAAATGGCCAAGTTTGTTTGCACAAGACACTTTACAATCCTTGTCAAGGTGCTCAACCTCATAATGCTCATTAAGACTTATCAGGAGGGTGAGTAGAGCTTGATTGGAGTATCCTAGTCATGTGTAATTGTTTTTTTTTAATTATTTTGCATTCATTTTTTTTAAGAAACTTTGACTTAGGACTCCGAATTCACTTGTATTGCAAACACAAAAAAAGGGTTTTTCAGAATGGCCATCAGTTTGGAAAATCAATTTGAATTAGGCATAAATGAAAATGTTAGCGATGTATTCGAATTTTTGAAACAAACCAATAGCATGTAAGAAGAAACTTAAGGATGTGTAAATATCAGCTCGTGTCAGTGTGAGGACATTATCAAGCATAAAATGTTACTCATATTTAGAGGCATGCGGAAACAAGTCTATTCAAGTTCCAGTCATCAACGATACAGGTAGATATCAAGAGCACGACAAGTTAAAAACAATGTTCAAATAACTGATAAACTAATAATCACACAGGTACTAGGTATCGTATTCTGATAAGCATCCAAAACTTTACGGTAATACTAGAAACAGGTTTTAAAAAAAATGGCAGAATTTTTTGGAAAGTGTGGCTGAAAAATGCACTATCGCCAGCGGTAGCGATACCGCGCGGCGATAGCAGTTTTTGATATTAAAGGCGAAAAACCGAAGGGGGCTGACACATTTCCTGCTTTGACCGACCCTGGGCTGTTTGGCATCGTCTTCTTTAGCGGAAACGCTCAAGAACTCCAAAAGGTAAGGTTAGATCCCTCTTTATGGTGGTGTTTTACTTCAAAAAAAATATAGATCTGCACTCTAGAGTATGAAAGGAGATAGATCTAGGAAAAAATTTTGATTTTGGTCATAGATTTTGTTAAGAAATAATTTTTGAAGTACATATGTCATTTTGATGCAAAAGCCTTACAAAAAATGAGTTATAGGTGGTAGATCTTTCTGAATTTACTAGAGGATTTAATTTTAGTAGCTTTTCTGAATATACTAGAGAAGATCTACACGAAAATTGCAAAATAGGGGATGTTTTTACACTATCGCCCGACGATAGTACTGTCGCCGGTGACAGAAAAAAAATCTGGTTAAATTAAATTTTTTGAGTTAATCACGATGTTGTCACAATGGTTTCAGGAAATGGCATCATCATCCCGTGCAAGAAAAAGCACTAGCCGCAACCCACATGCATCATATCAAACATACCCGGGAATTGAGAATGCGTCAGTTGGTATTGCTAAACTTTTGGATGAATCACTGCCACCACATATCTATGAACTACTTGTGGAATCAGGTATAATATCTCTCATTGTACCGAATACTTTTAGCTCCATCTTTGTACGAGATTTTTATAATAATTTGGAAGACCCTAAATATACGGGGTTGAATGGAGGAGTAAGGTCTCGAATCCAAGGAGCTGAAATAGATATTACTCATGCTGATTTAAGACGAGAATATAGTCTTGCCACTTGTGAGGAACATTTTATTGATATAGTGGAGAATTACCGTAAGGATCGTGATTGGAGTATATTGAACCAAGTCCTTCATGGAAAGAAAAATAGGAGTTTGATTCAAGACGTCTCATCACTCTCTCGTGATGCATTTGTGATTCAAGATATATTAAGAAACACGGTTATGTTGAAGTCCGGTGACACAAGGAAGATCATGGCTCAATTGAGCTTAGTGACGTACTATGTTTTAGAGAGAGTCAAGTTTGATGTGGCGGATTTTGTGTTATCCATTATATGATATACGTATAAAATGAAGCATCCCCTTAGGAGGAAACTGAATACACTTCCTTTAGGAAGTGTTATTCAAAGGATCGTATATCAAAAATATGATTGGATAGATCAAGAGTTCTATATTGATGATTGTATCCCGGCGATACATACTGTAGAACCAGCTAGAGGTCCATCTCCTAGGGCTGCCTCGTCATCAAGACAACCACTCCAAAGAGGAGGTTCTTTGCGTGAATCTATTGAGGATCTAAGAGAGACTGAGGAGGAGATGAAAGAGGAACAAAGGCGTAGCCATTCCGGTTTTCGAAAATTCATGAAATTTTTGGTAAAGGGGCTGAAACTAAAGCCAACTCTGGAAGAAGAACGAGAATGGGGGAGTCCAGTCGAGGATCCTCCACGACATTCGATAAGGCGGACGCGAAGGCCTAGAGAACCAACTCGGACTTCCAGTGAAGATGTGAATGTGTCTGCTGAAGAGAACATGGATGAATGACTCTTTATTGGCAAGGATGTAATATGTTGTTGTTGACTAAATCTGGGATATCGCCGGCGACAGTGCTATCGCCTGGCGATAGTGAAGACTCTATTAATTTGTGGTTCTGTTGTTTGTATTCTCTTTTTCAGTGTTATCCTATGTGCTGCCCAGTTTTATGTATGTTTTATGTTATGTTTATGTGTTGGCCAGTTCTTAATTTTGATTTATAATTCTAAGATTCCAAGTTCTAATCTTAACCTTGAAAAGCGTGAATCATTAAGTGGTTTTGTGAAAATATCTGCTATTTGAGAATCGGTTCCAATAAAATTTATTTTAATATGTCCTTTCTTTATGTGATCCCTAATAAAATGATGACGAACATCTATGTCTTTGGATCTAGAATGTAGTACGGGATTGTTCGTTAAATCGATAGCACTTTTGCTATCACATTTTAATTCAATATTATTTTGGTGTACGCCAAAATCTTCTAGTATTTGTGTCATCCAAAGTGCTTGAGCACAACAACTACCAAGTGCAATATATTCGGCCTCAGTAGTGGAGAGGGCAACAGAATTATGTTTCCTACTTAACCAAGAAATAAGTGTTGGGTTGATATAGTGACAAGTGCCACTTGTGCTCTTTCGATCTAATGAACACCCCGCATAATCAGAATCAGAATATCCATGTAAAATAAAAGAGTCATTATGAGGATACCATAAGCCTAGTTTAGATGTTCCTATAAGATATCTAAAAATACGTTTTACCGCTTTTAAATGTGATTCTTTTGGATTAGCTTGAAACCTAGCACATAAACAAACGGCGAACATAATATCGGGTCTAGAAGAAGTTAAATATAATAAAGATCCAATCATACTTCTATAAAGGGTTTGGTCAATTGAAATACCACTTTCATCTTTTCCCAATTTCAATGAAGCACTCATAGGAGTATTTGCATGTTTAAGGTTGTCAAATCCAAATCTTTTTAACATATCATGAATATACTTGGATTGACAAATAAAAATACCATCATGTTTTTGCATAATTTGAAAACCTAGAAAATATGAAAGTTCTCCTACCATGCTCATTTCAAATTCATTTTTCATAATTTGAACTACTTCATTGCATAACTCTTCATTAGTGGCTCCAAAAATTATATCATCAACATAAATTTGCAAAATAACTAAATCATGATCAATTTGCTTAATGAAGAGTGTAGAATCGGCACTTCCCATTTTATAATCGTGCTTTAATAAGTATTGAGTTAAACGATCATACCAAGCACGAGGCGCTTGTTTTAACCCATAAAGTGCTTTATCTAATTTATAAACATAATTTGGATATTTTTCATTAATAAAGCCAGGGGGTTGTTTTACATAAACCTCTTCTTTTATATACCCATTTAAAAATGCAGTTTTGACATCCATTTGATATAATTTAAATCTTTTAAAGCAAGCAAATGCAAGAAATATCCTAACCGCTTCTAATCTAGCAACGGGTGCAAAAGTTTCATCATAGTCTACCCCTTCAATTTGTGCTTAACCTTTTGCAACTAATCTGGCTTTATATCTAACAATTCTAGAATCACTATCCAATTTATTTTTAAAAATCCACTTTACTCCAACTACAGGATGATTTTTGGGTCATTCTACAAGATTCCAAACCTTATTACGTTCAAATTGATTAAGTTCTTCATTCATTGCTAAAAACCAAAATTCATCATTTAAAGCGGTGGAAACATCTTTTGGTTCTATTTCAGAGACAAAGCAAAGGTTTGAAAACAAAGCATGTAAAGAAGAACGAGTACTTACCCCTTTTGTGGATCTCCAATAATAAGCTCCTTCGGATGATCCTTTGAAAATATCAATTCCCTTGGAGGGACATGTTTTTATCTTTCTTCTTCTTCTTTTCCTTCTTCATTCCTTTCATGTTCTTCATCATCATTTTCCATCAAAGGGAGGGGTGTATCTTCTTTTCCTGTAGTTTTCTTATCTATACATGGAACAAACTCATCAAACCTAACATGAATAGATTCTTCAACTATTTTTGTTCGTTTATTAAAAATTCTATAAGCTTTAATAGTTGAAGAATACCCAATAAAAACTCCTTCATCACATTTTTCATCAAATTTTCCTACGGAATCTTTAGAATTTAAAATAAGACATTTAAAACCAAAAACTTTGAAATAAGAAACATTTGGTTTTTTATTAAAAATTAATTCATAAGGAGTTACTTTTAAAATAGGGCGAAGCATTACTTTATTAATTACATAACATGCAGTACTCACCGCTTCAGCCCAAAAAGATTTTGGTAAAGAAAATTCAGATAACATCGTACGGGCTAGCTCTTGAAAAGTCCTATTTTTCCTCTCCACTACACCATTTTGTTGTGGTGTGCGTGGAGTGGAAAATTCATGTTTAATTCCTAACTCCGTACAAAAAGAAATAAACTTTTCATTTTCAAATTCCCCTCCATGATCCGAACGTATGCGTTTAATTTTTAACTCAAATTCATTTTGAATACGCAAACATAATTTAGAAAATTCTGAAAACGCATCGGATTTGGAGGTTAGAAACAAAGTCCAACAAAAACGTGAATAATCATCAATCAATACAAATGTATACTTTCTACCTCCTAAGCTAGAAATAGTAATTGGTCCAAATAAATCCATATGAATTAATTGGAGTGGCCTAGTTGTAGAAATAATATTTTTACTTTTGAAAGATGATTTTGAAAATTTTCCTTTTTGGCAAGGCTCACATAATGAAGATAAATTCCCATTTAGCAATGGTAAACCTTTGATTAATTTATCTTTTGAAAGTTTTTTAAATTAACTTTGCACTAGTATGTCCAAGTCGCCTATGCCATAATTCTAACTCATCATTTTTTGATAAAAAACATTTTAAAGTAGAATTTGAAAAATCATAAAATTTAATCATATATACGTTATGACATCTAGGTGCGGTAAAAACAATTTCATTTGTTTTGTAATCAATAATTTTGCATAAATTTGTATAAGATTCAAACAAAACATTTAAACCCTTATCACATAATTGGCTAATAGAAATCAAATTATGTTTTAAACCTTCTACGAACAAAATATTTGAAATTGAAAAACTTTCGTTACCCACAACACCGATGCCAATGATTTTTCCTTTTCCATTATCTCCAGATGTAACAACTCCTCCTTTCTTCATCTCCAGGCTAAGAAACTTCTCTTTATTGCCTGTCATGTGCTTTGAACAACCTGAGTCCAAGTACCACACGTCTTCTTTATCCTTAGCCTGCCAACATACCTAGAAAGAGGATGTGAGTAAAGATCTGGCTACCCAAGTGGTTCCACCCATAGTATAGGTAGAGGCCTTAGGCATCCAGATTTGCTTAATTTTACTTTTTCTTTTTTTGCAGCACGAGTCCATGGTGTGACCAAATCTACTGCATTTGGCACATGTAATATAACAAGAAGAATATAACTTCTCTGGACTTTTACTGTAAGAAAATGTAGTATCAGTTAATTTATTATTATCATAATTTTTAAAACTCGATTTTCTGGATTTCTCGCTATCGCCGGCGGTAGTGCCTGTCGCTGGGCGATAGTTACCAGTCGTGTATCCGAGTCCAAATCTTCCAGATCCGTAACATTGGTAACCTAAGATCATATCCAGTGATCTTTGGCCCAATCCAAACTTTTTCATGGCTAGTGTTAAGTCATGAATCTGCTTTCTCATTTCATTATTCTCGGATACTAGATTTACACATCTACGTTCAAAAGCTTTCTTTCCTTCATGGACATTGGAAATAGAAGATTTCAGATCTCTTTCTAAAATCTCATTCTTTTTAGTGAGAATTTTTATTTCTGAATGAGATTTGGAAAGAGATTCTTCAAGCTCTTTTATTCTTCCCATAAAGTGATCACACTCTTGGCAAGAGACTTTTTCTTTTTCAATAGTCTTATTTTCATTTAACAATTTTTTGTTTTCTTTAATTAAAACTTTATTTTCAGTTTTAAGAAGATCATTATCTTTTAAACTTTTTTCAAGATATTTGCAAGTCTTTAAAAATTCAGAAAATAATTCATCATAAGTTGGAGGAGTTACCTCAGTGTCGCTTTGGACACAGCACTCGTCATCAGATACGATGCTTTTTCCCATTAGGCACATATTGGCCTCCTCCTCCTTGCTTGAGCTTGAACTGCTTGCACCCTCAGAAGTAGTATCATCCCATGTTTCAGCTTTCAGGACCTTCTTCTTCCCTTTGTGCTTCTTTTCTTTAAGTTCTTTCAAGTACTTTGGACACTTGCTTCGAATGTGTCCTAACTTCCTGCAATGATAGCACTCTGCTGGGGGTCTCTTTTCCTCCTCATCATCGTCATCCTTTTGTTTTTTCTTTCTAAACGTCTCCTTCTAAAATATTTTTTAAAAGTATTTCTCCTCTCCGGATTTCTCATAAATTTTTTAAATTTTCTAACAAACAGACTTTCCTCATCTTCTTCCTCCTTAGAATTACTACATTCCTCTTTCTTAGATCTTAGGGCCAACCCCTTCTTCTTAGGCTCCATGTACTCTTGTTGTTGAATTTTCAATTCAACTTCATGAGTTTTCAAGTTCCCAATCAGGCTTTCAATATTAAGAGATTTAAGATCATGAGATTCAGAAATAGCCGTCACTTTGGGATTAAACTTAGGGGGGAGAGATCTAAGAAGTTTTCTCACCAAATCACCATTTGAAAAAATTTTACCAAGCACTTTTGAGTCATTCACTATCTTGGTGAATCTGGTGTACATTGAGTCTACGTCCTCATCCACTTCCATCCTAAACTTTTCAAATTCCGATTCCAGTTGAAACAGCTTCGAGTCCTTCACCTGCGAGGTACCTTCATGAGTTACTTCAAGTAAATTCCAAATCTCATAAGCATTATTACAAGCACAAGTTCTATTAAATTCAGTCCTATCTAATGCACAAAATAATGCATTCATGGCTTTTGCATTATTTTTGCACCTTAGCTTATCCTGATCATCCCATTTATCTTTTGGTTTTTCCATTTCTACATCGTCTACTGTATAAGTGGGATGAGCATAATTAGTCTCTACCATATTCCAAACTTCAATATCAAGAGAAATAAGAAAACACTTCATCCTAGTTTTCCAGTAATTATAGTCAGATCCAGTGAATAATGGAGGTCTACTAATTCCTTGCCCCTCAGAGAAAGCATGGTCATGCTGTGCCATAATTCCTGGTGGTGAAATTGTATTAGGAATAACCAGCCTCTGATACCACTTGTAGGATCTTGTGGCGCCCTTAGAGGGGGGGGTGAATAAGGGCTCTTTAAACTTTTTTTTTGAACTTTTTATAAAATATGAAACTAGATACTATGTTTGAGACAGATCAATGAAATGAAAAACAAGATTTTATTTCTCCAAAATATATATGTAAAATGATTCCAATAAAGCTTGAAATCAAGGCTTACAACGATAATAGTTTTTAGCTTTTTCACTGATCCTTCTCCCAAGAACTGGTAGGCTATAGTCAATATCTCCCTAGATATGGTTACTAGCCTCCCCCTAAATCAAACCTATGATCTAGATGCTGCACAAAATGCGGATATTTACTCCTAAGCCACACACGGACCTAAACACCACACACAAGGTGGTGATTTGCCCCTAAGCCACACACGGACTTAGACACCACACACAAGGTGGTGATTTTCCCTTCCCAATTACAAAGATAAAGAGTGAAAATGAAAGTACAATAGTAAAACTTAAAAACTCCCTCAAAATCACGAGCTCTGAAGATGATGGTGGACTAACGAGAAGATCTCCAATCTTGAACGCACGGTCATATCTCCTTCGCTCTTGAGCTTTCAACGGACCAAGGGAGTTCGTCTGGAAATGGAGATGAAGGCTCTGAAAATTCTCTGGGAAAACAAAGCTCTGCACGATCCAACTCTTTCCTGAAATTTTTGGCCGTATATATCACTTCATGCTATCGCCGGCGGTAGCGTTAACGCCCCGCGATAGTGATAACTCTCCGTTGCTTGACACGTGGCACACGTCGCGCTGATTTTCAAATCTGAGCGGAGAATGTGACGATCGTGGGATATCGCTCAGCGATGTCGGTATCGCCCCGCGATATCGCTGAACCGTGACTTCGTGCGTGGCAACGTACGGATTAAAGCTGACGACAGCAGGAACTGATTATGCTATCGCCCGCGGTAGCGTTATCGCCAGTGATAGCGCGTTTTTCCTTTTCATCAATGTCATGCTCAGCCATTCCTTTGTACATAAAACATCTGTTATCCCTGCACATTTAAAACACATACCAAGATCAAATACATCCGGGATTTGTTATTCTCAAACTAAGAAGCGCGGAACGCATGCTCCAACAGGAAGACCCTCAGCCGGTTGATCCGTCGGGGCCATACCTTTTCTCTGGCCCCCGGCGAGTTGCTGCCCCGTAGTCTTCGCCATCTTGGGCGGGGGAACGGGCTGTACGCCGCGCGGCCGCTTCTTAGCAGGGACCGACAGGGCGTCACGCTGAGCAGCGTCTGCGGCCTAAGCCCGGGCGAGGACCCCGGGGGGAATCCGCGCACTCTCGTAGGGGGGATGAAGGCGAACATCCCGCTCGCCTTCCAAGAAGAGAGGGTAAGACCAAAGAAGAAAAGAGTAAGGCAGAGCAGTGGCGAGTGGCAAACCTCCCCTAGGCGGGACGGCAGCAAGGTCATCGAGGTTGTGGCGCAAGTACGCGACCTCGAAGTTCTTCCCGGCGAAGAACCCGCACAGGTCGGCCTCGTGGCCCCCTAGGCTGGGCGGGCGGTAACTCGCCTCGCTGAGCTGCACCGGCGAGAAGGGGACGTTGCCGAAATCCCCCTTGACGAACAAGAACTTCTTGAGCCAGATGTGACTCTTATTAACGGTCTCCCGCACCTTGAGGTGGGCGCTGGAGAAGTAGGCGGTCCCGTCCCGGTTTGCCCGGAAGGAGAATAGTTTGCAGAAAACCGCGAAACTGAACTCGAGCCGCTCCTCCCGCAGAAAGCCGGCGAACCCTACCATGACGGCCACGGAGTTAGGGGTCATCTGGCCTAGGACAACCCCGAATTACTTCAGCACTTGATGCACCTCGGGCCACAGGGGAAGCCGAAGACCCACCTCAAAGTGAGCCAGGGGTATGGCGAGCTCGTCCCTTGACAGATCGTTGATTTTCTCCCCCTCCGCAGGCCGTCTCGCCGAAAATCCAGGCGGGACGTGGTCGCCGAGGGCATCTAGGTACTCGCGCTCTGAGAGGACGGCGTAGGGAAAGTCATGCTCTGAGAAGGTCCAGGCGCATTTGCTTCGCCCATCCGCATCGCCGCCGCCGCCGCCCATTCCGCCAAACTACCGCCTGTCAAGCGGGATAGATCCAGAGAGTGAATGCGGGCCGTGCTTCGCAGATAGCAGGAAGTGGGAGAGTGCTTTGAAGCGATGGGAGGATAAGAACCGGCAAAGCCTATTTATAGGGAGAAAGAAAGGGCGGGAAATTTCCCGCCGACAGGAAAGGTGCGTGTAGCAAAAGTCAGGCCTGACGGTTCGACTTCCTGACACGCAACCACCCCGCCAAGGCCGTTCAGGTACGGGTCTCGCCCGATCGCACCCGCGCAAGAATTGAGCGGGAGAGTCTCGGCCCGCACCCGCCCAGGATTCTGAGCGAGCCGGGGAGACTCCTGGCTGGCGAGCCCCTCGGCCTGCTCCCGCCATGATCGGGATGGCGGGTTGAGCGAGTCCATCCCCTGACCTACCCTCGCACCAAGGGGGAAGGCGGGCGGAGGACGCGGGTACACTTGAGCCCGCCCCGCGGAGAATAAAAGCAGCAATATGGTAATTTCGACATGCATCAGGAATCAAAAATTAGGCCCACAGGCGGGCAAAGAGAGTCGCAAATCATTACAGATACAAAATAAGTCTTTGAAATAGTAGCAACCCAGCGACATCCCGCGAACAGGGGGGAGGAAGGGTGGATCAGTATTGGATCCACTTCCATCTGCCCCGTCGTTGCGTTCCGGTTTGCGGCGGCACGCGAGGATAGTGATAATCGCGCACCGCCACCAGCTCCTGCTGGGCCAGACCAACTTGTTCCGAGGTACTCCTTAGGCGCTCATCGGCCCGCGTAATGTGCACGCCGGGAGAAGTGACCTCGCCACCTTCTGCTGCGCGCGGGGCCCACTCTAGGGCCGCGAGCCGAGCCTCGGTGTCGGCCTTGTCTTGGTCGACCCTCTTCACGAGCTCCTGAAGCAGCAGAGTATGTTTCTGGAACAGCCGCGTCACCTGCCTCTTCATCCCCACCGCATCAGTCGGGTAGCCCAGGTAATCTGAAACGCCATCCACGTCAGGCGGAGGCGAGTACCCTTCACTCATCTCCGTTTCGGAGGAGATCATGTTGTAGCCTGCAAAAGGGCGATTCAGTAGGAACGAGCGAGGATAAGTCAAGCGTTGAGCACGAGCTTACCAGGTATTGGCATGTCGTCCATACCGATGGAAGGATGAGAGGAGCCCAGCCGACCCTGAAAGGGATCTCCCTCGAAGGCTGCCAGAGATTTCCCTAATCCGAGAGGAACGGGCGAGCGAGGGGTGTTCGGGGGTGGGCGGTCCAGACCTGAGGGACTAGCAGCCCTCTCAGACGACAAGGGAGGGGGGCGATCATCCCCCACATCCCCCTCATCTTCACGGGGCAATGCCTGCAAGACAAAGGAACAGAAATGTAGCAACAAGCCGAGAAGGAAGGTCGCGTACCTCAGATGCGACCTCGACACCAGCCGCCGAGCTGGAACCCGGGAAGTTATTCGTCGGGGACCGTCTGACAATCTTTCCCTTTACCGACCTAAAGAGAGGACCGGGAGACCCACACGCTAACCAAGGGGCGGCCTCGAGGGCTTCCTCCCGAGTCTTCTGGCCCGCGGCCGCCAGGCGGGCTCGCACCTCTTCGCTGTCCGGCATCAGGAAGCTGCAGTCCGCTTGAAAAACGAGATGGTCTGGGGAGACCCCCACCCCCTGGGCTCATTGGTATATTTATAGCCGAGTAGTGGGGCCCCACCAGAAGATTACCTGCCAGCTCAGCACAGTACTCGCCGAACACGCGGGTTGGATGGTTCTTTCCGAGCTTTATCAAGCTCAAAAAGAGCGGGGATTGTGTACAACCTCGTGTTCGTCGAACGGGACCCACCTGGAAGATCGAGCGGACCCAGTCCCATAACCCGCACCCGAGCAACAAGCAGACATGCGGCAAGAGGCTGATCAGCTCCCGCTCAGTTCAGGCGAGCGAGCCGAGTGCTCAACGACTCCCCTACTCCTCCCGCTCGCTCAGGGAATCGTCGACCGGAGTGGGGGCGCCATTCGTCGAACCGGTACTCGCGGATGGGCTCGACGGCCCGCGATCCGCGAGCCATTCAGAGGGTCACAATGGCCACCAGTCCGTCCCCTATACGCGACCTGGCCACCTATCCGCCTCGGTAGAGGACTGGCGGGTCGCGGAGGTCCGGCTCGAGTTCGCCCAAGAAGAATAGGCGAGCCGCTAGAGCCAGGTTGCGCCCGCCTCTCGCGGAGAGGGATTGATGGCGAGCTGACCCCCCATGGGTGCGAATAGCTGTTCAGAACAGCGGAGCCACGCTGTTGGCAGACCAGGTTGGACTGCGCATAGCTGTCCGGAACAGCGGAGTTTGGTTGTTGGCAGACCCAACCAAGGGCTTTTTGGTATTTTCAGGTCAGTTCTTCTGGTTATTGGCAGTTCAGATTTCAAAAACTATAAGTAAGACCCAAGGGGTACCTTAGAAGGCACGCTTGGAGTGCCCCCCTGCTACAGTTTTCAAGTGCTTTCTGAGGGTACCTTAGCTCGGCATCAGGCTAAGGAGGTGAAGCGCTCTGAGATCTTCCGGGTGTGTGGTGGGACCTCCCTGCCGAGCCCTTGGGTCTGTTTCTCCTTGTCTCCTTTGTTGTTTTTCTTCCAGGAGTGAAGTAGGCACGAGACCACCCCTTCCCCAAGGGTCGAACTCCATAGGAAGCCGGATTCTGGTTTCAACAAACACTACTTCTGGATGTGTCGACACCGCTTCTCTGAAGTGTCAACACTGATTCTCTAGATATGTCGACACCACTTTCTTGGAATGTCGACACCAACTACTATGTGTCGACACCGACAACTTCTGATGTCGACACAATTTTACTTAGCCAAATTTGTTAAATTAATTTATGTACAACATACCTATTTCAATTTTGAAATTGTTGAATTTAGTTTCATCTAAAGACTTTGTAAACATGTCAGCTAGTTGTAAATCAATACTAACAAATTCTAAAGAGATATCTTCTTTCTCTACATGATCTCTAAGAAAATGGTATCTTATTTCTATATGTTTTGTTCTACTATGAGAAACATGATTATGAGCAATAGAAATAGAACTAGTAGAATCACATAATAATGGAGTTCTACTTACCTGAATACCATAATCTTCTAACTGATGTTGTATTCACAATAGTTGTGCACAGCAACTTCGAGCAACAACATACTCAGACTCAGCTGTGGAGATTGTCATACTGGTCTGCTTCTTACAGCTCCAAGATACCAATCTTCCTCCTAGAAATTGACAGGTGCCTGTTGTGCTTTTCCTATCTACTTTGCAACCTACAAAGTCTGCATCTGAATAGCCCATTAGTAAAAAAATCTCTATTCCTAGGATACCAAAGGCATAGATTAGGGGTGCCCTTAAGATATCTCAAAATCCTTTTGACAGCAGTAAGATGAGATTCTTTAGGGCAGGATTGGTACCTAGCACAGACACATGTAGCATACATGATATCTGGTCTACTAGCTGTCAGATATAGGAGGGAGCCAACTATTCCTATATACAAAGTTTCATCTACAGGTTTCCCTGCATCATCTTTGCTAAGAGATACACTTGTCCCCATAGGAGTTCTCATGGTAGTGGATGACTCCATGCCATACTTCTTAATTAACTCCAGGGTGAACTTAGACTGAGATATGGACAGGCCATCATCAGTCTGTCTTACTTGGAGACCCAAGAAGAACTTAAGTTCTCCCATACTGCTCATTTCAAATTTCCCTTGCATAGATTTTGCAAGCTTTCTACAAAGGTTATTCTCAGTAGAACCAAATATTATGTCATCAACGTATATTTAGACTAGGATAATCTTTCCTTTGGATTCCCTAAGGAATAGAGTCTTGTCTATTTTCCCCCTTGAGAATTTGTCCTCAATGAGGAAAGTAGACAGGGTTTCATACCAAGCCCTTGGGGCTTGTTTCAACCCATACAAAGCTTTCCTAAGTCTATAAACAAAAGTAGTATTGAATGGATCAACAAAACCTGAGGGCTGTTCTACATAGACCTCCTCTTTTAAGTCTCCATTTAAGAATGCAGACTTAACATCCATCTGAAACACTTTGAAGCCTTGATATGCTGCATAGGCTAGAAATAGCCTGATAGCTTCCATCCTTGCCACTGGGGCAAAAGTCTGATCAAAGTCTATGCCCTCCTCATGTCTGTATCCTTTGGCAACTAGTCTTGTCTTGTTCTTCACTATGATCCCACTCTCATCAAGCTTGTTTCTATAAATCCACTTTGTCTCTATGACATTGTGGCCATTTGGTTTTGGAACCAAATCACAGACCTTGCACCTTCTGAATTGATTTAACTCCTCCTGCATAGCTTCAATCCAGTGAGGGTCTTGTATTGCTTCTTCAAATCTCTTGGGGTTCCACTTGAGATAAGAAACTTGAGCAAAGAAATGTATTTAAGTTCCTGCTCCTTGTCTGTACTCCTTGTCTTGGATCACCAATGATCTGGTGTGCAGGATGATCCTTCAACTATCTAATTGCTGGAGGTAATCTATCAGCAGTTTGACCTTCTCCAATCTCTTCAATATGCTTCACCTCATGGTCTTCATCAGCATCTAGAGTGTCTTGTACTCCCCCTGGACAGCAACTACCATTTTCCACATCCTGCTTTGTAGTTGGATCTTCTCTGATAGTAAGCTGGTCCATCTTCTACTGTATACCTGTGGAGCTACAAGAACTACTTGGCAACTCACTGTTAATAAGTCTAGTTTCATCAAAGATGACATGAACTGACTCTTCTACAACTTGATTAGCCAAATTGTAGACCCTATAAGTCTTACTATTGTTGTAGTACCCAACAAATATCCCATCTTGGGATTTGGCAGCAAACTTAGTTAGGTGAGATTTTCCATTGTTAAGCACATAGCATTTGCAATCAAAGATCCTAAAATAGGATAAGTTTGGTTTTCTGCCCTTCACAACCTCATAGGGTGTCTTTCTGTGGCTTTTGGTGATGGAAGCCCTATTGAGCACATGGCATGCAGTGTTTACTGCCTCAGCCTAGAAATATTCTGGGAGAGTAGTGTCACTCAATAGTGTTCTTCCAGCCTCAATCAATGTCCTATTCTTTCTCTCAGCAATGCCATTTTGCTGAGGTGTTCTAGGTGAGGAGAATTCCTGAAGAATCCCAAATTCTTCACACAGCCTTGTCATACTTTTAGATTGGAATTCAGTTCCATGGTCACTTCTGATTTTGACCAATGAACTATTTAATTCATTCTTAATTTGTTTGACAAAATTGTAGAAGACCTTTGGAGTTTCAGATTTCTGCCTCAGAAAAAATACCCATGAGAATCTAGAATAGTCATCTACAACCACAAAAGTGTAGACCTTCCTACCTAGGCTCTGAACTGGTATAGGACCAAATAAATCCATATGCAAGAGGTACAAGCACCTCACTGAATCCTTGGTTTCAAGGCTATGAAAGGAGGATCTAGTCTGCTTGCCTTTTTGACAAGCTGAACATATTCCATCCTTATAACACTTAACTTGAGGACCATTCATCACTAGCTCTTTACTAAAGAGTTGGCCAATTATCTTGTAGTTAAGATGGGCTAGCCTCTTGTGCCATTTGACATAATGAGATACTTTCTCATCGGCCACAAGACAGATAGGAGAATTCTTATTCTCCCACACAAAATCTAGGCAATATACATTTCTTTTTCTATAGCCAGTCAATATGACTTTTTGATCACTTGACCTCTTGATAAGACACTCATTCTTGACAAATGAAATGTCATATCCTAGATAACTCAGCTGGCTTATACTTATTAGGTTATGTTTCAAACCCTTTACATAGGCCACTTGAGTGATTGTAATTGAGTGGTTAGAAATGTTACCAAAACTTTTGATGATTCCCTTTTCAGAACCACCAAAGATTACTGTAGGCCCATTCAGCATTGGTGAGTAGTCCTTCAGCAATCCCCTTGTTCCAGTCATGTGCCTGGAACATCCACTGTCCAAGTACCATATAGGGGTATGGAAACTTGGACTCGCCTGCAACAAAGATTACTTAACCTTAGAACCCAAATAACTTTTGGGTCCTTGGTTCAAGTTTGTCTGAAATCTAACAAATCTGCCTGCAGCTCTTCTAACAGGCAGATTGCTATTCTCCTTGACACTGGTATTGTGCCAACAGTCTAAGGCATAATGTTCTATCTTGCCACAGCACCAGCACTCAAACTTATTATACCTCTTTTTAGGTATAATCTTAGCTGTATTATTTAAAGCAAGTCTTTTGTTTTGTGATGGGTCTTTGCCTTTCTTATTAAACTGTGCAGCCCATGCAGTGCTCTTAAAGCCTATTCCTGCCTTACCCTTTTGTGACACAAGGTCATCTATTAAGGGTAGGATAGACTTTGGCTTAGAGAAACTAGCCACAATCTCCTTCTCTTTCTGAAGTCTATTTTCCAGACTTTTAATCTAATCATTTTTGAAATTGATTGTTCCCGTTTGAATAACAGTTATGTTTTTCAATTTGGCAATCTCATTCATCTTTTGATCCAGCAGCTTCTCTAAATCAGATGCAGCCAGCTTAAGAGTTGCAATTTCCTTAGCCTGATTTTTGTCCAGGTTTTTGCTTCTCTTAAGTGCCTGCAATAAATCTTCATATTCATCTATCAGCTGATGAATATCTCCTTCAGAGTCAGACACATCTTCATCTCTTGATGGAGATGCATCTGATTCTGACCCAGTAAAGTAATCAGAATCTACAGATACACTTTTTACCTTACTGGGGCCAGGCTGATCTTGGCACTAGTCTTCTTCAGACACTACCATCAGTCCTTTGCACTGATGGTCTTCCTGCTCATAGATCAAGTCCAGTAATTGCATGAACTCATCCTCTTCTTCTGCAAACAAACCAATATATACCTCAGCCTCAGATTCAGATTCTGAAGTAGATTGATCTGTCAAACTTTTCTCTTTCTCAGCAACCAAGGATTTCTCCTTCTTATTCTTGTGCTGAAACTTCTTTCTATTAGCAGACTCCTTCCTCTTGTCTGGACAGTCAGCCACAACATGTCCAGCTTTGTTGTAGCAATAGCATATAATCTTGGATGTAGTTGACTTGCTAGGCTTTGTCTCATTCCTGTCCTTCCTGGATGATTTCCTCTTCTAATAATAGTCATCCTTGGACTGAGATGTAGATGGCTTTGATTTCCACTGCTTCTTCTTTAAGAACCTCTGGAACTGCCTTGTGAATGCTGCAAAGTCTTCATCTGAATTACTGCTATCTGTACTGTGATTATCAGAATTTTCTGAAATTACTTCTGCATCTTTCTTAGGAGATGATGGAGACTTTCTCCTATTCTTTCTTGTGGCTTCTACCTTGAAGGCCACTGACTTTTCTCTGTAGTCACCCTTTGTATTTTTCTCTTCCTCCTTTCTGGCTAACAGTTGCATCTCATAAGACAGCAATTTTCCAAACAGTGTTGGAGGACAAATCTCACCTAGTCTGGCCACTTCCCTTATGGCACAGATCTTAGCATCCCAATCCTTAGTCAAAGACCTAAGGAATTTGTAATTCAGCTCATAAGTACTGAATATTCTTCCATAAGACATTAGTTCATTGACAATCCTATAGAATTTCTTATAACATTCAGTTATACTTTCAGACTTATCTTGTCTGAAACTCTCATATTCTTGATTAAGCATAGATTTCTATCTTGTCTAACCTCTTCAGAACCCTCCATGTAGACAATCAATGTGTCCCACATCTCCTTGGAGGTTTTGCAGTGAATTAAATTCTGGAATGTTGAATCATCAATGGCACTTACTATAATATTTTGTGCTCTTTTATCCATTGTTGCCAAGATGATCTTATCTTTAGTCATCTCAGAAAAATCCTTAGGAATCCTTTGATTGGCATCAAGAACAAAAATCTTCATTGGAACATATGACCCTTCCTTAACTGTTATGTAAATTCTAGGATCTGATGTCTCCATGAATAATCTGACCCTTTCTTTCCATATTCTAAATATTTCTTTCCTGCAGATGGGCAATTTCATTGAACCAAGTTCTTTATGGTTTTCTCCAGAACCCATCTTCTTGATCTTAATTCTGCCTTACAGATCTCACTCAGACTGTTAAGTATAACTTTGAGGAATCTCCCTTTGATACCACTTGAAAGAATTAGTTCCTTAACACCTAGAGGGGGTGAATAGGTGTAATTCCTTTTTCTTCTAAGGAAGAATATCTATTCAGTTAATTACTTAGAAACAGTTAATTCTACAGCTAATCACAGCACAGAATTCACAGAATCACACAATCACAGATTGCACACAGTTTTTATAGTGGTTCCCCAAGGTCTGGGTACATCCACTTTCCCTCTTCGCCTATCTAGCATTGTGCTAGATTCGGCATAACTTCTTCCCTTCACCTCAGATCCACAGATCTTACATATCAGAACCCAAACAAGGCTCCTACAACTCAGAGTGAGTCCACACTCCTACAGCTCAGGCAATCTACCCTACCTCAGCCTTCAACAAGGCCTACAACTCAGAGATAACAATATCCTACAACTCAGGCTCACAGTCATACCTCGGCCTTCAACAAGGCCTACCACTTAGAGAAAATAATCTCCTACAACTCAGCCTTTATAAACACAGACTTACAACTTAGATCTTATAAAGATCCTACAGATAATAGATTTAACAATGTATTTTACCACCACCTTGGTAGAGAGAGAAAGGATGGATGGCATCTTAATCAGTTCTTGGAAGAATCTGATGGCAGAGAACAACCACTCTTAGCTTTCTTCAAAGCTTCTTGAATCTGAACTCAGTAGGGTTGATCTCCTTTGAAGTTGATCTTCAATCAGCTTCTTTCTTGAAATTCAGATCTCAATCTGAATCCTTCTTGGCAGACTGGTTCAGAATCTGCACTTGAGGAACTTGTTGATATAAGTCCCTTTTTTCACTTCAATAGATGAAGCTCTCTCTCTCCACCTTCTTCTTAGATCTTCTAACGAAAATCTTCTTCTGTTTTTGTAACTGTATATATTTTTCTTTTCTGTATTTTAGTCTATCTTCTGTTTATGGAGAATACCTTTATATAGTCTTCCTCCATGGTAACCGGCTAATCCGGTTTCTAGCAAACTTCTGACAGCTCTGACAGTTGCAGTAGACCGGTTGGTAATGGCAGCTGTCAAGTCATCCAGTCACTTCTCGAAACACTGTCTCTGTCTACAAAGTGTCGAGACTGAACTTCATCATGTGTCGACACAAGTAGAATAACTGTCGACACAACCTTGGTGATGTCGACACAGCTTCTATAGATTGTGTCGACACTAGTTCCGTGGTGTCGACACAGTCACTTCTTTTCTTCACACAAATTGATTTTGTTGAAATTCTGTCATGTGTCGACACAAGTCCTGTGTGTAGACACAGTTAATGTTGACAAGGTCTTTTGTGTGTCGACACTGCCTCTGTGTGTCGACATAATTGATGTCGACTAAGCTTCTGTGTGTCGACACTGCCTCTGTGTGTCGACACAGTTGATGTCGACTAAACTTTCTCTGTGTGTCGACACTGCCTCTATGTGTCGACACAGTTGATGTCGACTATGCTTCTCTGTGTGTCGACACTGCCTCTGTATGTCGACACAGTTTTTTCTGGTGTCGACACAGCCTTTCCAAGTGTCGACACAATTAACTCCAAGTATCGACACAACTTTTCTCCAGTGTCGACACAAGCCTTCATAAGTGTCGACACAGCTTCTTCTGGTGTCGACTCATGGACTTAGAAACTTTTTCCTGCATTCTTGCATTTTCTTAACCTGCACATATAAACTCAAAACAACATCAAATACACCTTGATGCATATCATTGAGTAAGGTGAGGCTTCTTAAAATCTGGTACACATTTTCCAATGTACCCAACAGAAGTTCTTCTTGATAGTGAACAGTCTGATCACCTATGGCAGACAGTTCACTAACTATGAGCTGAATGACAAGTTATTGACATCACTAAATAAGGAATGAGATATCAAGATCTGTGTCATTAGAGAAGTTGGCAACTTGGCAAACTCTCTGCCTTAGAACTTGCTTGGGAAGCTGCTATCCCATGAGATGCAACTAAACTCCAGGAAGACTAAATAGGATGCTGCCAGATCACTCAACAAAGAGAAGACTATGGCCTTCAGAGCTGAAGCCACAAGAAGAAGCAGGGAAAAGACTCCTCCACCAAGGAGAGTTGCAGAGTCAGAGAGTTCTAATCCTAGCTCCTCTGGGAATGAACTGTCTGATGGAGAACTAACATTGTTCTCAAAACAGTTCAAGATGATGCTGAGCATAAGGAGACAATGGAAGAACAAAGGTTCTTCTAGTTCCACGTCAAAGAAACCTTACTCCAGCAAGGATAAATTCAGAAAAGACTCCTTTAGGGAAATGTATGACTCCAAGCAGAACTAATTTGTTAAGAATAATATCATTTGCTACTATTACAACAGGAGTGGACATGTCATTGCTGACTGTCCAGTTAAGAGGAAGGAACATATGAAGTCTAAAGGCAAGATGCATCAGTGGGCCAAGAAGTCTGAAAAGAGCTTCATGGCCAAAAAGAAAGTCAGCCTATCAGACAGTGATTCTGAGTCTTCAAAATCAAATGAAGAGGAGGAGTACATTGGTCTCATGTCCATTGAAGAATGGAATCACCATCCAGCTACTCCATTTGGCATAAGGGCACCACTGTCCTTAATTGACAGTGATTGTGAAGAGGATGAGGAGTTTAGCATCATGGTTATATAAGAAGAAAATCAGGATAATGCTATACCTAATTGATGTTAAAGATCACGGCAGTGAACCGGTCGCACAAGTAATATAAAATGGGGGTTTTCCCAAGTATCGATCTCACAAGGAACACAGAAGGTGGAGTTAATTTCGAGGAGGACTTGAGATTGAAGTCCTCAGGTCGGAGCTAACTAAGGGGGGTTTTGATGGTGTGGAAACAGAAAATAAAAGGCTATCAACTACTCCTATGCAATGCTGCTATGCGATGCTTCGCCAGGCGGGATGGAAGACTAGTCGGGCTGCTATGCACCGAATCGCTAGGCGGATGGAAGAGTAGGCTCGCGGATGAGGTGGTTAGAATGGCGGAATGAGGGTCGTAAGCACCTCTTCGCTACGCACGCCACTAGCAATTGCTAGTGCGGCAAGGGTGGATGGATGGTGGATGGACTATGGCACAACTCAAGTAAATATAACGAAAACATACAATCACATAGACATAATTGTACACAACGTTTACACACTAAGCATACTTCATCAATATAAATAGGTTTAAACACCAATATTCAACAAGAAAGCAAGAACAAGTCAAGAGATCGACCGAATCCGAAGCCTTGCTGAGGATTCACGGTTGGAATCGTCGGGTTGTCATTCCGCGTCCAAGCTCGGTCCTCAACTGCGTCCGGGGTAGAGAAGGGCTGTCACCACCTTCCAATGGCCCGTCTTCTTCGTCTCACGATCGCGGACGAAGTTTGCTAGCTTTCCTTTGCTTGATGGCTATGGCGTCAAAACTCTACTTGAAGCTCACGGATGAAGGAGGAGGCCGAGAGGAAGCTCCGGCTCGGATTTGGCGGTGAAAGCTTGCCCGGAGCACCTCCCTACGGTGGAAGATGAAGGAAGACGGCGAAAACGGCGGAGGAAATGGCCGATCTGCGGATCTTTGTGCGGATCTTTGGATTAGGGCGAGACCTGTACTATTTATACAAAAGCAGAAATGAACAATGCGCACGATCACAGGCGCACGACTAGTGGTCGTGTGCGTTATGTCCTATGCTCGTGCGCACTGGCAGGGAATATCAGGAAGAAGAACTGGGATAATGCGCACGAGAAGTGGCGCACGACCAGTGGTCGTGCGCACCTAGTCCAATGATCGTGCGATTACCCAGACAGGACTCCAGAAATGAGGAATCAATGCACACGATCAGTGGCGCACGACCGATGGTCGTGCGCAATATGTCCAGTGGTCGTGCGCTTACCCCAGTCTGATTCTGGAAAACGAAGAGTAGTGCGCACGATCGGGGGCGCACGACCAGTGGTCGTGCGCATTAGATCCCATGATTGTGCGCAGTATTCCTGTTTCACAACCACCCCGGAACACGCACACGACCCCTGTACCGAAAGGAAAAACCAACCACTAATCTGTGCAGACATTCCAGACAATAACAAAAAGGAGTACAGACTAAAAGAATAACACAAAACACAACTACGGGCATAAATGTGCACTTCCTATGGAAATAAAGACAGGATGAAATATATATGATAATGAACTAAAAGTGAAGTGCAACCGTGTGAAAACTAGCCTAGATGAGTCCGAAAATAGGTATATAAAGTGGACTCATCACACCCCCAGACTTAACTATTTGCGCGTCCCGAGCAAACAAAATCTAAGCAGATAGGGAAAAATACTAGTTAACAAAGAAATTGCGATACGAAGTACCATGCGAAGTCGCATGCTCGCGCACGTAAAAATATAATAGAAGAAATTTCTAAGTATACAAAATAGTTTATACTTTTCACAATGCGTATCAAAATTTTATTATTACTCAAAAATGGAATCACGGTGAATCATCCGGTCATGCGTAGGGAGAAAGTAGACTAATCGCTAGGCGAGCATTGCCGAAGATCGGGGCTCCAGATAACCTCCAAAGGAAACCACCAATGTCGGTGACCATATGCTTGCCTTTTCGCATTCTCTCCACGGCACTGGTTTGGTTCACACACAAATCTGTAGGACTTTAGGTGAAGAGATGGTGCTTGGGTTTCGGTGAGGTAAACAAGGATAAACAAGAAGGCTATGCACCTAACCCAAAGGAGCTAGTAAAAAAGGAATCCCTCTACTAAGCAAAATACACGTGGGTACACCACACCCCCAAACTTAACTTTTAACATATGGGTCTGTGCACCGCCTACTCCAAAAATAAGCACATCTCAAATATGATTTTCAATTTTACTTTTCCTTTTCACTTTTTTTTTCTTTTTCTTTACAAATATTTTTCTTTTTCTTTTTCTTCATTTTATTTTCATAATTCAGCACATATAACATTGGAGCACATCCACATAATCATAAGTAAAATCACCACATCACATCCCAACATAAAAATGTAAACACTAAAGCTCAACATGGGTGTGCGACTAGGATTAGCTATGAGGCTTTGGTGAATGAAGGTGGAGCTGAATCAAAAGGAGGGGTAGGCACAACAGGGCTAGCGAGGACAAGACGTTAGGAACGGTACAAAGCTCAACCGGGCCAAAATGATGGCCTACATCCTGCTCATGCATGACTAACCTATACCCATGCTTCAAGAATAGCTTGGGGCAAGTTCATAGCCAACGAGAAAGACTATCCCTCCCCCCGACTTGAGCAATACAAAACTAACGACCGTCTATACACATCCCTCAGCTACCGTCGGATTCACACCGGATTCACCAACTTTTGAGTAGAATAAAAAGTATTTACGCAATTAGAAAAATATAAAACTAAAAGCATACAGAAAAATTAAATCTACTCCAATTTCTACGCGAGACAGGAGCAGTTGACTAGGATCACAACAAGGCCAACATTTTACTCCGTCTCACAATCCTAAGCCAGCACCATAATTTTCCCAAATCTAACGAAGAAATGAGTTTAACTCGCGGCACGCAAAAAGCTAAGCACGCGCTCATGTGGGTGCAGTGGTGTGTGACGCAATGAACTAATCAAAATATAACAAGAAAAGCTTCTAGTATGCACAAGAAATGTGTGCGTGCAATAGGTAACAAAACTAGCTCTCCCCCAGACTTAAACTAAGCAACAAATCATAAGATAGAGAAATTAAAATCATAAAAAGCTAAGGGAAGAGGTTACCCAATGCTCAGCCAGTGAGCATACCAGAAGACGCGTGTAATCCTGAAGCAGGCCCGCCATACGAAGAATCAGAACCCTGCCAATGCAATTTTCCAAGAATACCTGCAGGGGTGAGCTCCGTAAAAACAAAACAAAATATACAAAAAGGAAATGCTAAAACTAAAAATAGACAAGAAAAATAAAATGCAGAAAATGAAAGATAAGTACTGGGGTTATTGTCATCCCAGCACGACTTATTCGGCTATGAAAAGGTTCTAGCTAATGGGTCTATGAAATAAAAAGTGCACAGGTAACTGTTCCAATATCCGTTTTGGTAACGGGTACCGATACGGTGATAGAGCAGTTACACCTCTACCTAAATAATAATACCTGCCCAACACAGGTAGAGGAAATAGGAAATAAGAAGAGGAGGAGCACTAGTCCTCGCTCATCTTATCACAAAATAAATCCTTGCCTGGCAAGGTATCGTCTATCACAGGCCTGCAGGAGGCGATGGCAATGGCATGAGCACAAAGCTCATCGTCATCCCAACGTACCTGTGGAGACTCATCCTGCACAGGCTCAGATAAGGAAGGGGGATCAAGTAATAAAAGAGAAGAAGAACTAAAATAATCAGAAAATGGGAGAGTGATCCCGGTCTCACTCTCAGCAGGATCCAAGCAGAGATCATCGTCGGTATCATACGAGTCGTACCGAGGAGAATCCGAGAACTCGAGGTCCGCGGTGGTAAGAAGAACGGCCTCATCTAATAAGGAGGTGCAAACCTCCGCATCGGAAATAGGGTATTCCTCATCCCACCGGGGTGCGTAAAAATGTTCCGAAGATCCACTTTCTCCGTCGGAGATAGAGGAATCATCATCCCACTTTGGTGCAACCTCGGGCACCGAATCATCAACAAATACAACATCATCAACCGACTCACAAGAAAGAGGAATAGCACAATCCGGCAAAAATTGCGGAGGGGCAAGGCTGCTCTCAAAATCAAGCACTGAATGAGCATGCCCCATCGCAAAATCATTCGTAGACGCCACCCCATCGACGACCGGAACAATCTCATCGTCCCATACAGGAGCTTCCATGAGTTTTTGCTCCACTTTTTGTTGGCTAACACTAGAGTGATCAGCATCACTCAAGGAAAGCTCGTAAAAAGGGATCGAGGGACCCATGAAAGAGTTGTATGCGGCTAGAGATTCTTCGGTAATCTCAACGGGTAGAGATTGAGCAAAGTGTGTTATGTCAGTGTATGGGCCAGGCAACACCCTGGTAGGCCTGTCCACAACAGTCTTCTGCGAACGGGAGGTTGTTGGGACCACGCCCTCAGAGGGAGAAGGCTTGCACAAACGAGGGCAATCCTTCAACATGTGGCCCACACCTTGACATAACAAACACCGAATGCAATGCTCGGCATTCATAGCAGCAATGGCATCGATGGATTGGCGCAAAGTGTCAAGGATACGGCACTCAGCATCAGGATCCATCACGAATAAAAATAATTGCTGAAAAAGTGCTAAACAGCTAAAATGAAAATAGCACGGATATGCTATCTAAATCAAAAATCAAAGAAATAAGCAAAATAAAAATTCTAATAACAAAAGCAAATAAAAAAAATGATATGCACAAATGGAAAAGGGCTTCAATCTATTATCTCCCTCTCCAAAAACTCACACGACTGTGTTCCCCGGCAACGGCGTCAAAAACTTGGTGCTAAAGATCACGGCAGTGAACCGGTCGTACAAGTAATATGAAATGGGGGTTTTCCCAAGTATCGATCTCACAAGGAACACAGTAAGGTGGAGTTAATTTCGAGGAGGACTTGAGATTGAAGTCCTCAGGTCGGAGCTAACTAAGGGGGGTTTTGATGGTGCGGAAATAGAAAATAAAAGGCTATCAACTACTCCTATGCAACGCCGCTATGCGATGCTTTGCCAGGCGGGATGGAAGACTAGTCGGGCTGCTATGCACCGAATCGCTAGGCGGATGGAAGAGTAGGCTCGCGGATGAGGTGGTTAGAATGGCGGAATGAGGGTCGTAAGCAACTCTTCGCTACGCACGCCACTAGCAATTGCTAGTGCGGCAAGGGTGGATGGATGGTGGATGGACTATGGCACAACTCAAGTAAATATAACGAAAACATACAATCACATAGACATAATTGTACACAACGTTTACACACTAAGCATACTTCATCAATATAAATAGGTTTAAACACCAATATTCAACAAGAAAGCAAGAACAAGTCAAGAGATCGACCGAATCCGAAGCCTTGCTGAGGATTCACAGTTGGAATCGTCGGGTTGTCATTCCGCGTCCCAGCTCGGTCCTCAACTGCGTCCGGGGTAGAGAAGGGCTATCACCACCTTCCAATGGCCCGTCTTCTTCGTCTCACAATCGCGAACGAAGTTTGCTAGCTTTCCTTTGCTTGATGGCTATGGCGTCAAAACTCTACTTGAAGCTCACGGATGAAGGAGGAGGCCGAGAGGAAGCTCCGACTCGGATTTGGCAGTGAAATCTTGCCCGGAGCACCTCCCTAGGGTGGAAGATGAAGGAAGACGGCGAAAACGGCGTAGGAAATGGCCGATCTGCGGATCTTTGTGCGGATCTCTGGATTAGGGCGAGACCTGCACTATTTATACAAAAGCAGAAATGAACAATGCGCACGATCACAGGCACACGACCAGTGGTCATGCGTGCTATGTCCTATGCTCGTGCGCACTGGCAGGGAATATCAAGAAGAAGAACTAGGATAATGCGCACGAGAAGTGGCGCACGACCAGTGGTCGTGCGCACCTAGTCCAATGATCGTGCGATTACCCAGACAGGACTCCAGAAATGAGGAATCAATGCACACGATCAGTGGCTCACGACCGGTGGTCGTGCGCAATATGTCCAGTGGTTGTGCGCTTACCCTAGGCTGATTCTGGAAAACGAAGAATAGTGCGCACGATCGGGGGCGCACGACCAGTGGTCGTGCGCATTAGATCCCATGATCGTGCGCAGTATTCCTGTTTCACAACCACCCCGGAACACGCACACGACCCTTGTACCGAAAGGAAAAACCAACCACTAATCTGTGCAGACATTCCAGACAATAACAAAAAGGAGTACAGACTAAAAGAATAACACAAAACACAACCACGGGCATAAATGTGCACTTCCTATGGAAATAAAGACAGGATGAAATATATATGATAATGAACTAAAAGTGAAGTGCAACCGTGTGAAAACTAGCCCAGATGAGTCCGAAAATAGGTATATAAAGTGGACTCATCACTAATAAGGTGCACTTTATCCCTAGCTCTCCCTCTATCTATAAGTCCGTCTCAGACTCTAATGCATCAAATTCCTCTTGTGAGGATGAGTGATTAGATTCTGAAGATGATGTCAATAGATTAATTGACAAATATGGTGCAATTCTAAATGCTCTGAAAAGAGTAAAAGACTTGTCAAGAGACGAGCTGAGGAGATTGTCTCTCTTTAGCACGCTGCTTCCCTGCAGTCTGAGTCCGCCCCCTTGCTAGCTCAGATAAGGAGGGAAGTTAGTCAACTGAAGACAATCTCAATTATACAAATTGGGACCATCAGCTAGAAGAAAAGGATCATCTTGGATCTTGAAGAGAAGCTCCTCAAGGAGAGAAAGATTGTAGCTGAATTCTCTAAGCCCAAAATTGTATTGTCGCTGATTGACTCCTTTACCTCTCAAAAGGATAAGAGAGGTTTGGGGTTCAAGTGGAACTCTAGAGCTGCCCATTCCAAAGGGAAAGGCAAAGCTCCTGTAGTACCTCAGACCAACTTTCATAAGGTAATCCTCCCTTCCAACAGGTATGACAAGGACAACATGTATGGTAACTGGAAGAATGAGAATTCTTCTTGTAAGAATACACATGTATCTTAAAATGAAAGGAGAAACGGAATGGGTTTGAGTGTACTTAAGGCTCCCCATGAGGAAACCTAGATGGCTCATCATGGACCATTTGTGTTTGGTGCCCCTTCCCCCACACTCAAGAATAAGGGAGTGGTCCATTCACACGTTCCACCAGCAAAAACCTTGACCAAGGTTAAGTCTGTTAGTAAGTCTCAATTGGGTGTCTCTGATGCAATTAATTGAATGTCAACTACAAAGAATACAATTGTTGATGAAACTCAGAGTAAGCCTAATACCTCTACTAGCAGACTTACTTTCAGTCAGATCCTTGCTGAAGGAAATAAGAAAAGGGTTGATTCTCTCCCTTCTGAACAGATAGCCATGGACAGCTTGCACTCTACAAAGGTTATTTAGAAGAGGAGATACAACATTCATGAGTGTTGGTGCTGTGGTAAAGTGGCACACTTTGACATAGATTGTTGGCACAACCATATTGTACCAATGGAAAGGCTATGTCTTCCTGACAGGAGTGTTGCAGGTAGACATATGCATTTTCTAGCTAATAAGAACCAATGACCCAATCCCTTTTGGGGTTCTAAGGTAAACTAATCTGCATTTATAGGGTAGTCTACGTACCCATACAATGCCTATATGGTACTTGGACAGTGGATGTTCTAGGCATATGACTGGAATAAGAAGCCATCTCAAGGAATACACTCCAGTGAAGAATGGACCTAAGGTGTCCTTTGGAGGTTTAGACAGAGGAGTTACCAAGGGCCACGGTATGATCACCAAGGACATAGTCTCCATCACATAAGTAGCTTATGTGGATGGATTGCAACACAATTTGATCAGAATAATCCAACTATGTGATATGGTCCATGTCATTGTCTTCCACAAGGATGAGTGTCTAATCAAAAGGTCAATTGACCAAGAGACCATTTTAACAGGCACTAGATGTGAAAATATTTTTTGTTTAAACTTCTTATGTTTAATTACAGATTTTCCAGTATGTCCGGTATCAAATGAGAAAATCTCTTATTGTGTGCAATGATACAAGATGTTTGCTCACTTGAACTACAAGACTATTTACATGCTCTTCAGCGAGGGGCTAGTAGGAAATGGACCCAATCTAAGATGCACCAAAGAGGGAATTTGCTCTGCATGCCAACAGGGCAAACAGACAAAAGCATCCTTTAAGTGCATTGGGGCCAATGATTCTGAACGTTATGGGGATAGATCTTAACTAAAGCTAATTAGAGTTATATACTTCAATAAAGAAAATCACAGCACATATTTTCATCAATGGCTCTGATACCAATTGAAAGTTATGGGGATAGATCTTAACTAAAACTAATTAGAGTTATATACTTCAATAAAGAAAATCATGGCACAAAAATGAAGCAAGAAGATCAAGCAACATAGAAGACACAAGGATTTATAGTGGTTCCCCAACCTGGATACATCCACTCTTCTACCACCCTGGTAGGAATCCACTCAGATTTTTGATCATGTGCCTGACACTAATGAGATTTTGATCAGGTGCTCAAAAACCAATCCTCAAGTCTTTTGATCAGGTGACTTGCAACCAAGAACCACTTTTGAAGGGATATGACAACCCTTTTTATAGTGGGGGGAAAGAGTGATGATGTCTTCTCTATCAACAGTCTTAGAGAAGACTCAAGTGGATATGATGTTAGCAAAAGGGCTCCCCCTGAGATGTTGAGTGGTTCAGGGGAAAACAGGAGCTTTGCTTCAGGGTGATAGGCTTTCAAGCTTGCAGCCTTGACTAGTAGAGATTCAGGAACTTCTTGACTGATAGGTGTTTGGTGTCCTTGAAGTATCCTGGAGAGTATAAGGAAGAAGAAGACTCTTGATATGAATGGATATTCTTCTTCTTCAGATTGATGTCACTTCTCTTCTCTAGGGCTTCTAGTTGCTTTGATGATATTGGCCTGAGTGTTCTACTTGTTGATCACTGCATGTCACTGGTTGTCACTTTCTTGTCTCTGTGTTTCTTGTTATCTCTGTATATACTTGGACATTTGAATTCCTTAGTCTTGATGGCGGAAGAAACATTGTCGAGAGTATAAGATGCTTTGGGAATTGATCCTGACTTAATTTTTTTGTAACTGTCCGGCTATTATCACTGGGAATGTTGACTGTAATTAATCCTCAATTAATTCTGCCAACTGTAATTGATTGCGCATAATTCGTCGACCTAAACTTGGAGTTCGTTGAGCTGTCTTGAGTATGTCGACACAAGCCCTGTGTGTCGACACAGTTGGCTTCAGGTGTCGACATAGTTGGTGTCGACATACATTCTATGTGTCGACACAATTCTTCTGTGTGTCGACACAGTCTGGTTCCTTTGTTGATCTTTAAGTTTAGCGATCGTCGACCTGAGCTCGGAGTTTGTCGAGCTCTGCTGGAATTCGTCGAGCTAAACTTCTGGCTTATGACCAGAGTTCGTCGACCTGAGTTCAGAGAAGCAACTCATAATTCGTCGACCTGAGTTCGACGTTCGTCGAACTGATTTTCTGACTGAACTGCATTTCTTGGAATTCTTCTAAGGCAAATCTGGAAATAAACCTATGACCCATGACTATATATTTTGGGTCAGTTTAAGCAAACCTAATAGTGATTCTTGCCCAAATCATAACTGGGGTTCCAACAATCTCCCCCTATTTGGGTGAGGACACTATTTACATAAAAAACACATAAAAATACAAAGCAAAAATAATTTACTTGATTTATAAGATTTTCAACAGATTTACATGGATGCTTTTATAAATAGAATGAAAATAAAATAAAATAAAAGAAAGTTATTCTATTGCTGCATCCTCCAAAGTAGTTTCCTCTGTATAAAGCAAACAATCTCCTCTAATTAGTTTTCCTTGCCCAAATTCCGGGCCCAAATCTGAGTAGACTTTATAATCTGTTAGAATAATTAGTCTCTCTACTGCTGTAGCCTTTTTCAAACAATTTCTCAGTATATAGCCACTGATATATCCTTGATATTGGCTGAGACTATTGATTTTGAGTGCTGTCAAATCTCACTGCTTCATTGTGGTAAAGCATGACTTGTCCTGCAAATAGAGGTTAGAAGTTCTGGACCCAGATTACCTTGGGTCCTGGTTCCCTTTTATAATAATTAGAAATGAAAAAACATTTAGGTTGATCCTTGTATCCAAGTGGATGATATTTCCTAGGAGGTATTATCCACTCAGTGAAAGGATTTTTAGAATGCTGACTTTGATGATAATTTTGAAGAGAACAAAAGTTTCTGTTCTGAAATCTTGAGTTCGACGAATTACAGTACTTTCGTCGAGCTAAGTTCGACGAATGGTATTGAGTTCGGCGAGCTCTGTTCACAGAATGACTTTCTGTATTCCATTTTCGTCGATCTCTGTTCGACGAATTATATCTATTTTGTCGACCATAGATTCTGGAACAGTTGAAATCAAAATCTCTGTTCATAGTTTGTCGAGCTGAGTTCGACGAATAGTATTGATTTCATCGAGCTCGGTTTTCTTAAGTAGAAAGACAACCAGGGTAGAACTTGAAGAAGTTCAAGAACCATAAACCTTAAATGAACCAGAATTGGAACCTGATTAAGGACTACAAATTGTTGTAGCTAGAGAGCCTACTCAAGAAACACAAGTTCCATATAGATCTGGTAGACCAAGGTTTAAGCTTGAGAGATATGAATTTCTCTTGTCTCAAATAGGTAATGTGTTGCTTATGGATCATGATGATGAGCCAGCAACCAACCAAGAGGCTATATGTGGACCAAACTCCGAGAAGTGGCTTGGGGCCATGAAATCTGAAATGGACTTCATGTATGCAAATCAAGTTTGGACCTTCATGGAACCAATTGAAGGGCTACCACCCATAGGGTGCAAATGGGTCTTCAAGAAGTTGACCGACATGGATTAGAATGTATAGGGAATTCAAAGGGCGACTAGTGGCTAAGGGTTTCAGACAAATTCATGGTGTAGAATATGATGAGACATTTTCCCCTGTTGCTATGGTTAAGTCCATCACAATTATGTTTTTTATTGCTGCTTATTATGACTATGAGATCTGACAGATGGATGTCAAAACGGCTTTCCTAAATGGAAACCTTCTTGAGGAAGTGTATATGACACAACACGAGTGTTTTATATCTCCAGGTCAAGCCACTAAAATATACAAGTTACAGAGATCCATTTATGCATTAAAATAGGCTTCTCGAAGTTGGAATCTTCGTTTTGATGAAGAGATCAAAGAGTTAGGGTTTATCAAGAATGAGGATGAACCGTGTATTAACAAAAGGATTAGTGGGAGCATTGTTGTCTTTCTGATATTGTATGTAAATGACATACAATTGATCAGGAATGATAAACCGAAGCTACAAGTTGTTAAGAATAACCCGGGGAACTGCTTTTCTATAAAAGACTTGGGAGAAGCGACTTATATACTTGGTATTAAGATCTATAGAGATAGATAAAAGAAGTTGTTTGGTTTGACCCAAAGTACATACAATGATAAGGTGTTGAAACGATTCAACATGCTTCAGTCCAAGAAAGGATTCTTACACATGTCTCATGGTGTAAGTCACTCTAAGGACCAATGTCCTAAATCTTGTGAAGATAAGGACTGTATGAAGTTGATTCCATATATTTCGGTAATTGGATCAATCATGTATATAATAATATGTACTCGACCTGACGTCACTTATGTAATGACTCCATCCGTTTATATAGCATATAATAGAAGGTCCAGCCGGGGTCCCACACCATATGCCACAAAATAGGCGGGGAAGTCACAGGTTAATACGAATTCATATCGCATCCTAACACAGAGCATTCTAGCGGAAGCTTTTAACAATAATATTGAACTCCAACCATGAATGTCCATTATATATATAAATATCCACATTTATATATAAACTCTCGAAGGAATATATAACAAATACAATATCATTTGTCCTTATGGTCTTACAGTCATTCTTTACAAGTGTGGATTCCAAACATCGGCGCATAGGCCGGCCACACATGAACAAAACACAACATTCTGTGCTAAGCCTTCAAGGTCTAGCAGCAGCAGCAGGGACTTCAGCCCTTATATGTCCCGCTCAGCTCTCTAGCACCTGCATAGGGACAGCCCACCAAATAGTGGCAAACAGGGCAACGGTCAGCATTCAGCTGACCAATTTATAACGACCCTACCCCTTTCCCGAGCCAGTGGTATTCCTTCCCTGCAGGCATAGCAATACATAGACAGATATATATCACCTAATGCTCTCACGCACAAACATTACATCACAATCTTCAGCCATGCGGCCCGACGATCCGTGCACTCAGGGCACATTCTTGGTGCGCCGGAATACCTGGGCCAACACCATATATATATCACATATCACAACCGTCAGCCACGCGGCCCGACGATCCATGCACTAAGGGCACATTCTTGGTGTACCGGCGAACCAGGGTCCCACCACCATTCCAGGTCCGAAACCCGGCGGTAAAATTGAGCATTTAAGCTTTCTGATGCGTAGGCCTAAGACTCTCATTATGTGCTCCAACAGACCGCACTTTCAGGACTCCAAGTTAGACGGATATAACACAGGTACGGTTCAGCCATCCCCCATTGCTCAAGTCACCTTGCCATCACCGAATACCAACGTACTCGAGACCAAAATCTAAGGCATAGTTTGGTTTCAACTTTCCTGTTCGGCACGAAGCCTTTTTAAGAGCTCGCAGCTCACAAAAGCCATGTTGTCCACCAAGGACTAGCTTCACAATAGCCACAATGTCCACCACGGACTGACTTCACAATAGCCACAATGTCCACCACGGACTGGCTTCACAATAGCCACAATGTCCACCACGGACTGGCTTCACAATAGCCACAATGTCCACCATGGACTGGCTTCACAATAGCCACAATGTCCACCATGGACTGGCTTCACAATCAAACAAGGGAGTTCATGCTAGCGTCCTTCACGATCGCTTCGCGAGTTCCGCAGAAACTATCTTTCTGCACCCAACTCCGCCCAAAGCTTGCAGCATCCTGTAGTGCTAGAAAACCTAGTCTTGTCATAGCACACAATACAATCATCACAAGGGTATTTTCTGTACAACCACTCCAGTACTTCCTACTACTGCCCTTCACAGGTTTAACCCATCGACTCCACAAACTACACGTTTAACCACGGAGTCTTCTCTGGTATGCAAATGAAACATCACCAATCCAGACCAACCTGTCCAGATGGGCTTCACACAGCATGCATATTCCGTACTACACATTTTCGGATCTATATGCAAGACTATTGGGAATTCCAAGAATCAACCCACGGGAAATCCCTCCGCAATCCACCCTCTAGTGGGGGAAATCCATGCACATGCCATAAAGAAGGACATCACATGTCCAAGAAGGAAGATCGTTACCCTTGACGACCTCTTTGGAGCCATGGAAACCTAGCCGGTTGGAAAGCACCATAGCGGCCTTGCCTCCACAAATCTGGCATCGGATCTCGATTCGGACCTCAGAAGCTCCACCGGCGGCCGGATCCCTTTCTCCTCCTCCTTCTTGCTCTCCCTTCTCTCTATCTCCTTTATAAAGAGGATAGCCCAAGCAAATGAGAATTATCTTCTCAAGTCTTGGTTATCAACCAGCAGGGAGAAACCTAGGCCATTAGATTCCATATGAAGGAAACGAACGACCACAAATCGCCCACACATGTCTATTTTTGGGCTGACACGGACTGTGACACGCCCGTATCACAGGCCGTGTAACTTAAGCGGCACACGAACCGACTTATCCAGAACAGGACACAGCCATGTGACACGCCCGTGTCACAGGCCGTGTGCCCTAACACGCCTTCAGACACGCCCGTGTCTGCGACCGTGTACCTCAAGCGGCACACAACCATCTCAACCCGAATAGGGCGTATCACATGTCGTGTGCCCAGAGACACACCTGTGTCCTGTCCGTGTTCACCAGGCCTCATTATCTTGGCCAAATCCAGAGAAGGACACGGCCATGTGACACGCCCGTGTCACAGGCCATGTGCCTCACTCGAGACCTACTCGAGAGAACCACTCGAGTGCACAGAACAGGACACGGCCTTCGACAATCCCGTGTCCTAGGCTGTGTGCCTCACTTGAGACACTCGAGACCAACTCGAGAGACCCACTCGAGTAACAGGAAAGGACACGGCCTCTGACACGCCCGTGTCCTAGGTCACGTTCCCTTTCGAGAATTCATCGAGCGCAACTACTCGAGTGGAGTTCATCGACCAGAGGAGGACACACCCTCGGACATTCCCATCTAGCAGGGCGTGTTCCCTCTTGAGAACTCATTGAGTGCATTTCATCGAGCACTCGACAGGCTGTTAAACCACACATAGCAGTACACGGCTTGGGACACGCCCGTGTCCCAAGACGTGTAGCCCAGCCTTAGCTCAAACTTGGGATTTGGGGTGTTACAACCCTCCCCTTCTTACAAGAAATTTCGTCCCAAAATTTGCACACAGTAAGGAAATAAAAAGCAAGATGTTATAACTCCAAGATGTATATTACAACAAGGAATGCACTGTACAACAGTTTAAACAAATAGCTCGGGAAATTAAACTCGCATGGTCTGCTCTCGCTCCCATGTTAACTCCTCATGGCCACAGTTGTCCCATCGGACCTTGTCCATCCCGATCGTCTTATTCCGCAACTGTTTATCGGCTCTATCCTCGATCCGAATGGGTCTAACCTTCGTCGTTAGCCCATAATCAACTGACACACGATCGTTCTCAATCACTTGAGCTGGATCTTTGACGGCTTTCTGAAGCACAGATATGTGAAACAAATCATGTAATCCACTCAATTCTGCCTAAAGAGCTAGCCGATCTGCTGCTTCCCCAACTCGCTCTACCACTTCAAACAGACCAAGATATATCGGACTTAAATTTTTCAGATGACGAATCCTAGACACACCTTTGAAAGATTTAATCTTCAAATATACCCAATCGCCCACCGCGAACTCCATGTTCCGATGATTGGCGTTGTAGTATTTTGCTTGACGATCCTGGGCTATCAGTAACTTTTCCCGAATATAGTGTATCGTCGCGTTAGCTTCATCGACTTCTTTACGCTTATATAGTTTGGATTCGCCTGCTTCTGCCCAAGCTAACGGTGTACGATATTTACGACCATACAAAGATTCAAACGGTGCCATACCGATACTTGCTTGGTAGCTATTGTTGTAGGCAAACTCCACCATATAGAGATGATCTTCCCATCACTTACCAAAATCCAGGGCGTATATTCGGAGCATATCCTACATTGTTCTGTTAGTCCTCTCAGTCTGGCCATCCGTTTAGGGATGAAAGGCCGTACTAAATGTTAACTTCATTCCCAACAATTGATGGATTAGCCTCCAATCATTCAATGTGAATTGCCCATCACGATCACTCACGATGCTACGGGGAACACCGTGCAATCGTACAATCTGCTCCACATAGAGTTTTGCCAAACTTTCCAGTCAATCGTCCCGCTTATTCGGAAGGAAGTGATCCACTTTCGTCAACCGATCCACAATCACCAGATTGAATCATTCTCGCGTTGAGATCTCGGCAACCCGTGCACGAAATCCATTTAAATATCATCAAACTTCCATTTCGGAATCAGTAATGACTTCAAGAAACCTCCGGGCTTCTGGCATTCCACTTTCAACAAAGCACAAGTTTGACATTTAGCCACATAATGAGCTATGTCTTTCTTTAGCCCTGGCCACCAGAACAACTTTTTCATATCCTTGAACATCTTTGTGCTCCCAGGGTGAATTGATTATTTTGCAAAGTGAGCTTCATACATCAATTCTTCTCTCAGCTTACCCATACTCGGGACGCACAAACGACCCTCTTTTCGCAAAAGGCCGTCATCCCAGGAGAATTGGCCATCTAGCCCATCCTTTGCATAGAGTTGGAGACTTTCATACAGCTTTGTTGCTCGTCGAACCCTATCCTCAAGGTCACATTGTACCTCCGTCCAGTTTAAGTACGCATCGACTGTGGAATTCTTGTCAACACAAGAAATCTCTAATGATTCCAACTCCTGGACCAGACGCTCATCATGCATCTGCAACCAATTTGCCCTTGGCGGAGCCTTACGACTCAAGGCATCAGCGACCACATTTCCCTTCCCGGGAGTATAATGAATATCAAAAGTCTAGTCCCAAAGGAACTACATCCACCTTCGTTGTCGCATATTCAGATCATTCTGATCCAACAAGTACTTTAGGCTCTTATGGTCCGTAAAGATATCCACTTTTACGCCATATAGATAATGTCGTCATAATTTAAGCGCAAAGATCACCGCCGCCAACTCTAAGTCATGGACGGGATAATTTCGCCCATGCACTTTCAACTGGCGTGAGCCATAAGCAATCACCTTACCAAACTGCTGAAGAACGCAGCCTAAGTTGCTCCCTGACGCATCACTATAGATCTCATAGCCGTATGTACCACATGGCGATGTCAACACAGGCGTCGTGGTCAAATGACTTTTTAGCTCTTCAAAAGCTTGTGCGCACTCTGGCGTCCAAACGAACTTCTGATCCTTCCTCGTCAACGTGGTCAGAGGTAAAGCGATCCACGAGAAGTTTTCTACAAAACATCTGTAGTAGCCTGCCAGTTCAAGGAAACTCCTGACCTCGGCCACCGAAGATAACACCGGCCACTCCTGTATGGCTCTTATCTTTGACGGATCCACTGCTATGCCCTCTCCACTTACCACCTGGCCAAGAAAAGCCACCGATGACAACCAAAACTCACACTTTGAGAACTTGTCATAGAGCTTATTCCTTCGTAAGGTATGCAACACCAACCGCAAGTGGTTTGCATGATCAGCTTCCGATTGAGAGTACACCAAAATATCATCAATGAATACAATCACAAACAGGTCCAAGTACTCTCGGAATGTTCGGTGCATTATGTCCATGAACAACGATGGCGCATTACATAGCCTAAACGGCATTACTGTGAAATCATAATCACAATATCGTGTTCCAAATGCTGTTTTGGGAATGTCACCTTCCTGGATCCTCAATTGGTAATATCTAGATTTCAAATCCAATTTGGAATAGATGGTTGATCCCACTAGCTGATCGAACAATTCATCTATCTGTGGACTCAGATACTTGTTCTTCTCTGTCAGCTTATTCAATTCACGATAATCAATACATAACCACAAACCACCGTCCTTCTTTTTCACAAAAAAGAACATGTACGCTCCAAGGTGATACACTTGGGCGTATATATCCCTGCTCCAGCAACTCTTGCAATTGGACTTTCAATTCAGCAATTTTCTTTGGCGCAACGCGATATGTCGTGCGGGCCACAGGTTTCGCACCTGGCACCAACTCAATAGTGAAGTCGATCTCCCGCTAGGGTGGTAGCCCAGGAAGATCTCTAGGAAACACATCCGCAAACTCCGATACAACCGAAACATCACTCACATTGGCCTTTGGCTCAACAGCCTGAATAAATGTGAAGAATAACTCCACGCCCTTCTGAACAGCATTGACGACTTGGAGTGCCGACATCAAGGTCCCGCTCACTCCTCGCATCGCAGCGAACTTAGTCTCAAGCTCGGTATTCTTGCCCAGTGTGATCTCTTTTGAATTACAATCAATAAATGCATGCTGCTCCGAGAGCCAGTCCATACCAAAGATCACATCAAACCCCGATATCGGTAGCACAGATGCGTTAAAATAGAAATCCCGACTTCCAATTTGAACCGCCACATCACAAGCCATTTTCGCAAGCATCAAACATCCATTCGTTAATAACACCCTTACACTATCTGTCTTCACATGACTAGGTACTCCAATCCGAGCTACAAAGTCCTTAGATAGAAATGAATGCGAAGCACCCGTATCAAATAGTGCTCTCGCTAGCGTGTTTCGAATCATAACAAAGCCTGTGGAGAACACATCACACACATGCTACACACAAGTATGCAATAAGAAAAGCAATCAATAACTTAAATTGTACCTGTGAAGATGTCACTTTGCTTTATGGCCTCCTGCTAGACAAGGTTATAGACTCGGGGCTATGCCTGGGATGCAGAGGACTCCGTCACTGCCTTTCCCTTCTCAGCATAAGACTCTCCCATCTTCTTTTCACCCTTTGGTGGAGCAGCCTGACAGTCACGGGCTATATGCCCACTTTACCACAAGTAAAGTAGGTATGAGTCTCTGGCCTCGAAGTTGCCCCCGACAGAAATGTTGAAGGGTCTTGCCCAGAAGGCTTGGACCTCTTGCCCCATTTCTTTTGATGGTACGATTTTCCAGGTCGGGGCGCTTTAAACTCTGGCTTTGTCACAACCAAGGCCCATTTTCCTTGCACTTATTTCATATCTTTCTCCAGCACACACGCAGTATCGACCAACGCCTGAAATCCTTGGTTCACCGAACTAGAGAGTAGGAATCGTAACTCATCCCGCAATCCTTCGTAGAACCTATTGGTTTTCTGTTGCTCATTGGCGAAGATAGAACCCGTATAACGTCCCAGTCTTGTGAACTCGTGCAGGTAAGTCTCAACACTACTTTCTCCTTGTGTTAGCCGTTGGAACTCATTTTCCATGGCAATGCGTTGTGCCGCTGGTAGGTGCATTGCCAGGAATAGTCGCGAGAACTCCTCAATTGAGACTTGTGTTAACTGCCTCCCCGCTAAGTGGTGTAACTCTATCTCATCCCACCATAGTCGAGCCTCTCCTTCCAATAAAAAGGTGGCCAAGGTGACCTTCTGATTTTCCTCCGTCCTGATCGCTGTCAATATATGCTTGACGCGCGACAACCAATCCCCCGCCTGCGTAGGGGACCCCACACCCGTAAACGTACGAGGATTGAATCTCATGAACTGCCTCAACTACCGTTCAGCTGCTCGTGCATCAACAGCCGTAATAGGTTCTGGCCTTGCACCAACTTGTTCTACCACCACTGCCGGCTGCGCTTGCCCACCAAGCTGTGCACGAAACATTACAAACAGTGCATCAGCAACTAAGCGGACGGTTTCCGCAGAAGGGGGAGGTGTAGGCACCTCAGCTGGTATCGTACTCTCATCAGAACGCTGGGGCTCAAACTGCTCAACACCAATGCAAGTCACCTATAGGTGAATAAGACACACATTAGCGACCTTGCACAAGCAATAACAACAATGTAGGAACGCACTGGTTCCTTAAATAAGTGTTTGCATTCCTAAGTGGACATTCAAGAGTTCATTAGTGTTAACGCGGGTCGTACTTACACGTGCTCGCCACCCCCCAAAAGAATTCGACCACAAATTCGAAAGGGAAGACTGAAACAGGCTGATACCAAAATGTAACGACTCCATCCGTTCATATAGCATATAATATAAGGTCCGGTCGGGGCCCCACACCATATGCCACAAAATAGGCGGGAAAGTCACAGGTTAATACCAATTCATATCGCATCCTAACACAGAGCATTCTAGTGGAATCTTTTAACAGTAATATTGAACTCCAACCATGAATGTCCACTATATATATAAACAGCCACATTTATATATAAACTCTTGAAAGAATGTACAGCAAATATAATATAGTTTGTCCTTATGGACTTACAGTCATTCTTTACAAGTGTGGATTACAAACATCGGTGCGCAAGCCGGACACACATGAACAAAACACAACATTCTTTGCTTAGCCTTCAAGGGCTAGCAGCAGCAACAACAACAGGGACTTCAGCCCTTATATGTCCCGCTCGGCTCTCCAGTACCTACATAAGGATAGCATACCAAATGGTGGCAAACAGGGCAACGGTCAGCATTCAGCTGACCAATTTATAACAATCCTACCCCTTTCCCGGGACAGTGATATTCCTTCCCTGTAGGCATAGCAATACATAGGCAGATATATATCACCTTGTGCTCTCACGCACAAACATTACATCATAATCATCAGCCACGTGGCCCGATGATCCGTGCACTTAGGGCACATTCTTGTTGCGCCGGAATATAAGGGCAAACACTATATATATATCACATATCACAACTGTGAGACATGTGTCCCGACGATCCATGCACTCAGGGCACATTCTTGGTGTATCGGCGAACCAGGGTCCCACGACCGTTCTAGGTCCGAAACCCGATGGTAAAATTGAGCATTTAGTATTTCTGGCGCGCAAGCCTAAGAATCTCATTATGAGCTCCAACTGACCGCACTTTCAGGTCTCCAAGTCGGACGGACATAACGCAGGTACGAATCAGCCACCCCTCGTTTCTCAAGTCTCCTTGCCATCACCGAATACCGACGTACTCGAGGCCAAAATCTAAGGCGCGGGTCGGTTTCACCTTTCTTGTTCGGCACGAAGCCTTTTTAAGAGCTCGCAGCTCACAATTGCCATGCTGTCCACCAAAGACTGGCTTTACAATAGCCACAATGTCCACCATGTACTGTCTTCACAATAGCCACAATGTCCACCACGGACTGGCTTCACAATAGCCATAATGTCCACCACGGACTGGCTTCACAGTCAAATAGGAGATTTCATGCTAGCGCCCTTCATGATAGCTTCGCGGGTTCCGCAGAAACTCTCTTTCTGCACCCAACTCCGCCCAAACCCTGCAGCATCCTGCAGTGCCAGAAAAACTGGTCTTGACATAGCACACAGTACAATCATCTGAAGGGTATTTTCTTGGACTACCACTCCAGTACTTCCTGCTACTTCCCTTCACAGGTTCAACCCATCGACTCCACAAACTACACGTTTAACCATGGAGTCTTCTCCGGTGTGCAAATGAAACATCACCAATCCAGACCAACCTGTCCAGATAGGTTTCACACAGCATGCATATTCCGTACTACACATTTTCGGATCTATATGCAAGACTATTGGGGATTCCAAGAATCAACCCACGGGAATTCCCTCCGCAATCCACCCTCTGGTGTGGGAAATCCATGCACATGCCAAAAAGAAGGACTTCACATGTACAAGAAGGAAGATCGTTACCCTTGATGACCTCTTTGGAGCCATAGAAACCTAGCCGATTGGAAAGCACCACAGCGGCCTTGCCTCCACAAATCTGGCCTCGAATCTCGATTCAGACCTTGGAAGCTCCACCGGCGGCCGGATCCCTTTCTCCTCCTCCTTGCTCTCCCTTCTCTCTATCTCCTTTAGAAAGAGGATAGCCCAAGCAAATGGGAATTCTCTTCTCAAGTCTTGGTTATCAACCAGCAGGGAGAAGCATGGACCATTAGATACCAGATGAAGGAAACGAACGGCCACAAATCGCCCACAAATGTCTATTTTTGGGCTGACATGACCTATGACACGCCCGTGTCACAGGCCATGTACCTTAAGCGACACATGAACCGACTTATCCAGAATAGGACACAGCCATGTGACACGCCCGTGTCACAGGCCGTTTTCCCTAACATGCCTTCAGACACGCCCGTGTCTGCGGCCTTGTACCTCAAGCGGCACACAAATATCTCAACCTGAACAGGACACTACCATGTGAGATGCCCGTATCACAGGCCGTATGCCTAGAGACACACCCGTGTCCTGCCCGTATTCACCAGGCCTCATTGTCATGGCCAAATCCAGAGGACACGACCATGTGACATGCCCGTGTCACAGGCCTTGTGCCTCACTCGAGACCCACTCGAGACCTACTCGAGAGAACCACTCGAGTGCATAGAACAGGACACTGCCTTCGACACGCCCATGTCCCAGGCCGTGTGCCTCACTCGATATACTCGAGACCCACTCGAGAGACCGACTCGAGTAACAGGACAGGATACGGCCTCTAACATGCCCTTATCCTAGGCCGTGTTCCCTTTCGAGAATTCATCGAGCGCAACTACTCAAGTGGAGTTCGTCGACCAGAGGAAGATACACCCTCGTACACGCCCGTATCGCAGGGCGTGTTCCCTCTCGAGAACTCGTTGAGTGCATTTTGTCGAGCGCTCGACAGGCTGCTCAACCATACAGATCAGGACACGGCTTGGGACACGCCCGTGTCCTAGACCGTGTAGCCCAGCCTTTGCTCAAACTTGGGATTTGGGGTGTTACAACTTATGCCTTGAGCGTGACTAGAAAGTATCAGTCTGATTCCAGTAAAAGTCACTGTATTGCTGTTAAGAATATCCTGAAGTACTTGAGAAGGATATAGGATTCATTATTGGTATTTGGTGGCGAGGAAGAGCTCGTGATAAAGGGTTACACAGATGCTAGCTTCCAAACTGATAGGGACAACTCAAAGTCTCAATTAGGGTTCATATTTTGCCTAAATGGAGGAGTTGTTAGGTGGACGAGTTCTAAGCAGGAGACATTTGCAGATTATACAACTGAGGCCGAGTATATCGCTGTTGTGAATGCAGCGAAGGAGGCTGTATGGATTAGGAAATTCATCGGCGAGTTGGATATAGTTCCAAGTATTATTGATCCCGTAGTTCTCTACTGTGACAACAACGGTGCAATTGCACTTACTTCAAAACCTAGATCTCATTAGCCCTCCAAGCACATACTTCAACGGTTCCATCTTATTCGAGAGATTATCGATCGAGGAGATGTGAACATTTGTAGAGTGCTGACTGAAGAAAATATTGCTGATCCACTAACAAAGCCTCAAGCGCAGAGAAAACATGATGATCATGATAGATCTATGGGTATACAATACCTTAACGATCAACCCTAGTGGGAGTCTTGCGAATTGTATATTTGTCGGTTGTAATAATTTAATTTGATGAATAGTGTACTATATATTTCATTTTATATTTTGGCAAGTTCTTTTTTATGTAAATTTATTTCTATTGTGATAGTTTAATTTAACGTAACAAATGCCCTTAGAATGTTTGCTTCCATAGGAGTCAAGTGGTGACTTGAATGTGAGAGCCTATGTTCTTAGAAGCATCATTCGTAAATGGTCCCTGGTCGGCGTATCATCTTAGAAGCTAAATGCGATGATGATACATTAAGACCAACATGTGCGTTGACTGATGACCTGTTCTCTCACGTCATGATATTGTGATATCAAGTCATCACATGGGTACTTGTTAGTGAATAAGTTGTACTGAACAAACCCACCATGAGAATACATTGTGGATAGTTATATGAATGTGTCACAAGTATGACTCAAATGACAATGGTGTTTGTGATACTTTTACTTGAAGTCACAACATTCATTGAGTGAGGATGAGCGGGCTTTGATGCTATCAAAAGTTCAGTCCTGAGAAAATTGGGTGATAAAGGTGGTTATTGGGTACGTTACAAATCATTTGGGTGTTTGCGTTTGAGCAGAGATGGGATTTGTCCTCCTATATAACAGGAGTTGCATCAATGGGCCCTTGATGGAATGAGAATGAGAAATGCATGGTCATGCTTGGTTGAGTCAATATGTGATATTGAACTAACCAATTTCTGGGAGTTTATTCTAGATCAGGAAACTAGGATTGAACAATTATGAGGGTGACAAGGTCTATATCTCTAGTTCTATCAAGATGTAAGGGACGAAGGGACATGACAACACTGATACATTGGTCACAATGACGTTCGAGTTTTAATTTCTTATTGCTTGGGGAGCAATGATGCATTATTATATGCCAGTCATTATTTGTGAAGCTTTTGTTTGATACTTTCAAGATCAAGTGAGAGACTATTGGTGTTACTATGGTGATCTGGAAGTGATCAAACATGTAGTCTCAGTGCCAATGCAATATGAGCTCATGGGGTCGCACATAAGAGCATTGGATAAGTTGGTAAGGTTTGTGTTGGACATGCTCATATGTGATATGAGTGAAAGACAAAGCCTATGACATTCTGGATGTGAAGGATTTTCATTTCGGGACCTATATTGTGAATCTGGGTCATCGGGAAAGTGGTTATAAGAATCTAAGGGAAATTCGTCGAGTATAGACGTAAGGTTTCGATGAATAGTTTTGAATTCATCGAGTATAATCATGACATCTCAACGAGTCTGTTTGAATTCTACGAGTATCGTTATGTTATCTCGACAAATTGGACTTGGTTCTTAGAGTATCGTCATGACAGATTCGACAAGTTAGACCCCGATTCGTCGAATATCGCGTTAATACTTGGACGAATTGCCCTGTCTCGATTTGTCGAGTATACTCGTGTTATTTCGACGAATTAATTTTGATTTGTTGATTATCGACATGAATTCTCGATGAATTATGTATCCTCCAGTTTATTTCCTTTAAGTCTGGTTTGGCGTGGTCTGCGGGTATCGGCTGGTTCGGTACTAAGTATATATATGCGATATGTACAGTTAACCAGACCACTTGCGATTTTTCCTAACCTAATTGAGCGAGTCCGCCTCTTCTTCTTCCTCCCGATGACGGAACTATTTTGCTAGGTCGTGAAAGCAATTCTCGCCGCCGACCATCCGACGTTCCAGTATGTCACCGAAAATTATTTCCTAAGCGCCGTATTCGCCTCCGCCTCTCCTTTAACGGATCTATTAGTCTGTGGAGACGTTAAGGGAAAACCTATTTCCAACCTAGATCTTATACGACAAGAGCCTAAGGGTTCTCCATGCTCGTGTGGATATCCGTAGAGACGTGGAAGTTATTATACACATGGAACTCCAGGCATTTCCGTTCGTTGGACTTCATCGGAGCACCTTGGTTGAATATCGACTGAATCCCGCAAAGGTATAATTTTATTAATAGCATTTTACTTCTTGATCAATGTTCATCGCTAGATCCGAACTATTTTGGGTTTTCTTGTTCCATTTTCGGTACACACAAATGTTGTGACATATAACAAAACCCATCAGTGATGTCATCAGTCAAAAATAGTGTGAGACACTAAGTGAGAATGATATTCATCCCAGAGATTGGCAAATTGACTCATTGAGGATCGAATTGGAGTTCGCCTCAGAAATTTATTTGAGCGACAACGACATGGAGCAACAAGTTCCCTTCTTCCATGGATATGGCCTCCGGGCAAATGGCTCGTCCATGGCGCCACAAGTTTTTGTTTTCCCTGATCCACGACACATACTCGAACGAAAGTAGCGATCCACGATGTTAGTCGACGCGGATGTGGGTGGCATTAAGCAATTTCTGATGCACCGATAAGAGATGTACCGAGCCTAAATGCATCAATCATAAAAGACAAAATGAAAATCAAACCAAAGCAAACAGATCAGTTCTGAGAAATTTAGGCTTTGTTTGGTACGATAGTGGCGTAAGCGGTGGTACCGTCGTTCGTGAACGTCCAACCTCGCCTAAGAAATTTCATGCCAAACATACATTCTATTGCTGTGGTGTTTTTGTCCAAACTCACGGGAGCAAAAACATCTTGTCAAACTAAGTTTTAATTTTTTGTTTTGAATTGAAAAGAAAAAAAACTCTGAATTGGATTTGTTTTCAGGTTGACTTTGTTTCAACATATAAATGCTGATAGAAAAGTTTGGTTTAGGTCCGGGTTTATTTGGGTTCCTTCCCACCACAGCCTTGCATCTCCATCCAACAGGAACGTAGCTATGGTGGTTATCTGCGACTCTTCCATTTCAGTAGCTTTCAATACTCTCTTTACTTGGGAGAGCCAATCCTCAGCTTGGGATGGGGTTCCCGTCCCCGAGAACACCGGAGGATTAAAGCCCATAACATGCTTGAGCTGCCTTTCAGTTGCTCTCCTAGGCACCAAAGGTTCCACCACTACTTGCTCCACCCTTCTTGGTTCCGCTGCTTGAAGCAGTACCTGATCCACCGCAGGAGCAGGCTGCTGCATTTGCCTTGCAGGCTACACATTGATCATAGCAAACACCGCTTAAACCACCAATCATATGGTTTCTGCCAAGGGAGGTGTTGCAGGCACATCATTCGGTGCACTACTTGCCTCAGAAACTGGGCGTTCTGACGGCCCTGCACCACTCCTGGTCACCTATAGTCGTACAAAACACTGTTAAGTGACCAAACAAAATTGCAAAAAATAATTATAGGAACACGCAGGTTCCTCAAACATGTGTATTTTCATTCATAAGTGGACATTCATGGGTTCTTTTATGTAATAATGATGACGCACAAACATGTGCTCACCACCCCTTAAAAGAATTCATCCACGAATTCATTTAAGTTGACTGAAACCAATAGTCTAATACCAAATTGTAACAGGTCCCAAGATCAAAACCTGGCTCTGTAACCAAATTGTAACACCCCATATCCGTCGCATAGCATATAGCAATAGGTCCGGTCGGGGCCCAACGCCATATACCACAGACAGACAGAAGGGTTACGCAATGGAACCATCCTTCCAATAACCAACATCCTACACAGAGTACATTATAGCCGAAGAAATTTAAAAGTTGCAAATTAAGAACTCAGCCACAGCATGAATGTCCACTACATTAACCCAAAAGGAATAAACATACAAAATACAAAAAGTACCTTGGCCTTATGGCCTTACAAGTGTTTACTCAAATAAATAGTGTCTTCCAAACCTCGGCACGCAGGCCGGTCACACATGAGAATAAAAGTAAACATTCATATAAAGGCCTTCGAGGGCTGGCTCAACAACAAGGGATTTTTCCCGCTATTTACCACTATGCTCCGCAGCACCTGCAAGCAACATTCCACCGAAGCGATGGCAAACAAAAGCAACGGTCATCTAAAGCTGACAAAATTATAATAACCCCGCCCCTAAACTCGGGGCGGCGATGCTCCTTCCCTACACTTTATTAGCATAGCTTAACAGTAGTGAATTTACACATCATCACAGGCGTAGGCTCGCACGGCCACACACCCCGTGCTCTCAGGGCACATTCTTGGTGAACCCGGTCAAAATCCGCGATCTCACCACCGCCCCTTGGACGGAAAATCTCGTGAGCATTATGGTCTTTCTGGCCTATGCCCAAGACCCTCCATCTATGAAAAACGGCGAGTATCATGTACCTTAGGTCTCTCTAACCAAACAACACAGAGCGGGTACAGTTCCACCTGACCCGTTTCTCACACTGTAACGTCAATTTAAGCCATATGCGCCGGTCAAGCATCCCCGAGTCCCAATACGATCACACAATTTACAAAACCCAGTTATGTGCAAGTTGGCTCCCAAGCCACCATGTTGGCAGAATCACGCATCTGCCCAATTTTTCGGGTGCACCTCGGAGTTAGTCCCTAAGGTTCCCTGTTGCAATCTACCGCGTAGAAAACACGAAAAATAACCATTGGCGCAGAATCTTCTCCGGCCATTCATGCAATGCAACATCACCGATCCAGACCAACTTGTCCGGGTAGGCTTCACACACCATGCCTATGTCCGTTTCTCGATTACGGACTTTACATGCAAAATAACAGGGACTATTCATGTCTACCAAAAGGAACACCTCACACTCACCGCAAACTCGCGAGAGTGGGCTTCCTATGCAAATGGAAAGAGGACTTCACATGTCCAAGATGAGGATCGTTACCCTAGCAATTCTCTTTGGCCCCATGAAGATCTATGCGGATGAAAAGCACCGCAACGGCCTCGCCTCCGTAGATCCGAACTCGGCTTGCGATTTGGGTCTCCGAAGCTCCACCGGCGGCTGGATCTCTCATCCTTATTCCTTGCTCTCCCCTCTCTCTAGAGCTCTTAGAAAGAGAAAACCTAAAAGGAAATGAGGGTTTCTAACCCTATTCCCGGGTATAACCCAGCAAGAACAGCCCTGGGCCATTGGATCCCAAAAGAAGGAAATGGACGGCTACGATTGGCACTTAAAATTAGATTCCTGGGCCGAACACGGCTTGTAACATGCTCGTGTCCAAGGCTGTGTTCCTCAATCGATGCTGAAACCGTCGCGTCCAGACCAGGACACAGGATATCGACGTGCCTGTGTCGCACCTGACATGCCCGTATCATTCAATACACGCTCGTATTGTTGGTGTGTTCCTCCATCGATACAGGACCAAACACAGCCCGAGGAGAACACGGGTATTTGACATGCACGTGTCATATTTGACACGCACGTTCAAACCCGAACACGCCTGGGCTCTAGCCCGTGTTCCTCCCCCGACACAGCTCGACTAACTACCCGAGTAGGACACGGCCTGGGACACGCCCATGTCTCAGGTCGTATTCGCTGTCTAGACGATCGTCGACTGCAATTTCGTCGACCACATGGCTAGATCGTTGAACCCGAACACGACAAGCCCGTGTCCCAGGCCATGTGACCCCTACCAAGTCCCAAACTTGGCTCAAAACACTACTCGTTCCTCTTTTGAGTTTCGGGGCATTATAGAAGGGGTGAACGCACACTTACTTTGCCTAGCAAGCTTTGCTGACCGAAGACTTAGAAATTGAAACTAACCCAAAGCTCTAGCGCGGAGGTCCTACCACACACACCCGGAAGATTTTAGAGCGCTTCCCCTCCTTAGCCTGTGTTGAGCTAAGGGCACCTTAAAAAGCGATATAAGACAAGAGAGTAAGAGAACTGGAAAAGCTTGCCTCCTAAGGTACCGCCATGGGTCTATTTATAGATTTCTGAGTCTGGCATGCAAATAGTGAGGCTCCGCTATTCTAAATAGCTATATGCAGCCAAAATTATTCTGCCAACAACCAAACTCCGCTATTCTGGAAGGCTACTTGCAGCCCTACCAGGGTATCCAGGTAATTTTACCTCTGGACCCCACTGGGCGAGTGGTCCAAGGGGGCACCACTCGACAAAATGGGCGAGTACTAGGGAAGCCAGGCACTCGCCTCCGTAGCACCCCCACTTCGGATGAATGCGGGATTTATAGGCCACTCGCTTAGTACTGGTAAGACCTTTCATGCCCTTTCGGGCAAGTCCCCCTATCTTCCATGGGCGAGAGCACTTTCACCATCACTAGGCAAAAGATACTTGGGAAGGGTCTCGCTTGACTTCCTAAGCCAAGATCAGAAGGCATCCACATCACTTGCCTCACTCAACGCCAAGGGCCTGAAAGCATTGAGAGCACAAGCTTCACTCAATGCCAAGGTCAGAAGTGGTCCGGCTTGGTACCTTGAGCCCTCTCGCCTCTGAAGATCCCACAAATCACTTATCCTGGAGGAGGAACCCACTCATCAAATATGGGGTTATACACAATCTCCACTCTTTGCGAGCTTCTGCAAAGGTCGGAAAAATCATCCAACCCCAGGTATTTGACGAGCGCTTGCTGACCTGGAATGAAATATTTTATGGGTCCCTCTATGGTTCTATAAATACCACAGGACGTCCCTGGACTGGATCTCCCTATTCGGTCTTATTTCGCCCCTCGAGCTCTCGCCCTTTGTCATTATGTACAAACGACTATCTGAATGACCCCTCTCACAGGTGCTGATAGATCGTCTCACGATGGCACAGGAGAAGGCCAGCTCCAAGGCCTCCAAATACGCTCCATGGTTATCTTCCAAGAGGCCGGTCGATCTTCCCTATCGTCCAAGAGGGGTAAAAATGATTTGGCGACACCCGGCGGCGGAAGCAAATGCCTCTCTGACACCTACTCCTAGCCGCAAGAACCATGCCGCTATTTTGGAGGTACTTTAGTTTCCTCGGGTATACTACTTTTAAGCTCTTTTGACTAAGAATTCTAGATCCTTCCCAGGTGGTTTTTCCGGAGAGCAAAGAGGCTGCTTTGTCGACAAATGTCGAGACCTTCTCGTTCCCTGAAGGGTGTGGGCAGCCGGCTCTGGAGACTTCCCCCCAGGATACCGGTGTCGAGACCTCAGCCACCCCAGGTATGACCGATAGTTGTCTTCTCGCATCATTTTCGTCGACTAAGCTCTTACTTATGCTTCTTCCTTTTTAGCTCCTTTAGGGACCACAAGCCTGGTCAGCCCAGTACCAAAGACCCCGGCTGCCGAGATCCCCAAAGAACCGGCGTTAGACTATCACCCCTCGACCGAAAAGGCTCTGGAAATTCCCTTTCCTGCAGAAACCCACCTGCCGGTGCAAACTCCAACTCATCTAGGATGGGGAAAATGGGTCACAACCTATATACGAGATCCTTTGAGGGAAGAACTGGACCTTCCCGCCAAGCTCCAGGAGGGAACTCCATTCCAACTCTAGGTAAACTGTCGGTCCTCCCCTTCTCGCCTGAACATTCTGATACTGATCGCAGCATCTTTCCAGGTTACTAAGATACTTCGGTGAGGGCTCATGAGGCTGGTGATGATGAGTTCTCTCCCCCGCCTTCCCCCAGCGATCTCACTACCTTCCTTGGGGATCTCAGAGATGCCGAGACATTCAAGGACCGGACGGTGGAGGCGTTGTCCAAGATGACCTGGACGTAGTGAGATGACTCTTGCAGGGCGGATGCATTCCAGACAGCGACGGAGCGGCGGATAGGGGTCCTTGAGCAAGACTATGCACACATGGTTGGGGAAATGGAGCAGAAAGGTGACGGATGTGCAGAGACCTCTCCCGGGAGGCATATCATGGCAGCTCGGGACCAGATTCTCCTAGTCAACTAGGAGCTGATGGCCATGAGCGCCTACCACTATCCACGAGTGCCCCCGCGGTAGGGTAGGCGAGGCCGAGGCTGCTGGCAGTGGATTTAATATTAAGCACAAGGGTTCTCGCTTCCTATCCCTTTTGGGTTTCCGTGTAGTTTGTAATAGTAATATTTATATTCTGCCCTCAACTGGCGAGTGGCCTCTATGTGTAATTAGACTGCTTTTGCAAGCTTTTTATGTGTTGCGCCGAATGCGCTCGTTTTTCCCTTCATTCTTTGTTATGTTTATAGCTTACCCAGGAACTGCCTGGAGGCAGTTCGCCATTCGCAGGAAGGGAGCGGAAGCAAGGCTTGGAGGTTTACTAGGCGCACCGCACTGCCTTCAGGAAAATGACATGATTGCCGAGATTTTCTATAAATAGGGCAGGTCACCAACCACATTTACTCCATTAGATCCCTAGCCTCGTCTCCCCTCCACATGCTTTCTTTCTAGAACTCTCACCTCTTGCACAAAGCATTCCTTCTCCCAACCCTCATGAAGATGCCGGGCAAGACCAATGACAGAGCCAAATGCGTACAAGGCTTCCTATACCACGACTTCATCCCCTGTAACCTGACAGAGGAGGAATATGACTCGGTTGTGGGCCACTACATCCCACCAAGCTATGTTGTGCGTCGTCCGAAAAGCGTCGATAAGCTAAATTTCCTGTCGGAAGGGGAACTGTGGAGACTCTCTCGAGTGATATCCAGCCCTACCAGCTAGTGGGAGTCTGGTTGCGGGATCTTCTCGGGGTCTGGGAGACGCTCTCGAGTGACATCCAGCCTTGCCAACTAGTGGGAGCCTGGAAGCGGGATCTTCTCGAGGTCTGGGAGACATTCTCGAGTGCATCCAGCCCTGTCAGCTAGTGGGAGACTGGCAGCGGAATCTTCTTGGGATCTTTTTTATGAACATCACCTGCCACATAAACTTACAAAAAGGTCTGAAAAGTCATGATATCTTGTATTTATAAAAGAGGATGTTACATACTTTTTCCACGGACAGAAACGCTTCAAGTCATCACCACTTCAGGTGTGAATTAGGGTCTCGCCCTCCACATTATGGAGGCAACACCCCCCTGACTTCAATACCTCTTTGACAATGTATGGACCTTCCCAGTTTGGGTTGTGCTTCACCACGGCTGTTGATCTACCCGCAGCATCTACCTTCTTGAGGACCAAGTCCCCTTCCGCGAACTGCTTGACCCTGACATGCTTATCAAAGTACTTGGTCATCCACCGCTTGATTTCTTCCTGCCTAATGGCAGCCACATCTCAGAGTTCCTCCGCTAGATCTAAGGAGAGTCGCGGCTCGTCCTAGTTCTCAGCAGTCCATCCCTCTCTTCCTTCCTCTGCTTCCACCACCCGCAGTGTCTGGACCTCAAATTTCATTGGGAGCACAGCCTCACAGCCGTGGGAGAGCTTGAATCGATTCTCCCCTGCAGTTGTATTGGGGGTAGTTCTAAGGGAAAACAGGACTGAGGGGAGCTGCTCCACCCAGTTCCCCTTCAAGTTCTCCACCTTCTTCTTCAACAAGTTCTCAATAATCTTATTCGCGGCCTCCACCTGCCCATTGCTCCTACGATGGTGGACCGATACAAACCTGAGATCAATCCCAAGCTATCCACAAAAACTTATAAATTAGGCACTGGAGAACTGCAACCCATTGTCTGTTACAATGGCCTAAGGCAACCCATGTCGGTAGATGATATCCCCCACACAAAATTTTGAACCACCTAAGAGGTCACCTTGGCCAGCACCTTCAACTCCAACCACTTATAAAAATAGTCAATCATTACCAATAAGAACCTCCTCTACCCACTGTCCTTAGGGAAGGCCCCACCAGGTCCATTCCCCAAATGGAGAAGGGAGAGAACGTGGTGATGCTCCTTAACCTTTGAGATGGTAGTAGTTGGAGCGGGGCGAACAACTAGCACTTCTGGCACTTCTTGGCAAACTCGGCGGCATCCTGACCCAGGGTCAACCAAAAGTACCCTTGCCTCACAATCCTTCCTTCTAAGGTCTGGCTTCCCGAGTGACTTCCACATTCCCCGGTATGAACTTCTCCCAATATCCTCTAGACCTCCCCCTCGGACACACAACGTGCTAGGAGTCCTGAGAGGGTCTTGCAATATAACTTCCCCTCACGCATAAGATAGTACGCTGACATATGCTTGAGGTGCTTCTTGTCTAGGCCTTCTGTGAATTCTCATGTGGATAATATGGTTGTGAAGGGATCCATCCAGGAGGGACGTTGGTCCACTTCCATAAACTCTCCTTCTTCGATAGAGGGGCGGAAAAGGTCGGTGATGGTTCCCTACGCCCGGGGCCCATGATTGGCCAATTGATCTACCTGCTCGTTCTCCTCCCGTTGCATGTGTCGAATCGAGAATATTTGTAACATGCTGATAACTCCCTTCACCTTGGCTAAGTACAATGGTAGAGTAGACTCCCTTGCCTCAAACTCCTTATTGAACTGAGAGGAGACCGCCATAGAGTCTGTTAGCACCTCCACGTCCTGCACTCCCAGCTCCCTGGCCAGCCAAAGCCCTGCGATCTCTGCCTCATACTCCTCTTGATTGTTGGTGATGGGGAAATAAATAACCATTGTTTTCTCGATCCTTGTCCCATGTGGACACTCCAATATCACTCCTGCCCCCAAGGAGTGCCTCCCTGACACGCCATCCACCTTCACCCTCTAAGAAACAGGTGAGTGAGCTCGACCTCTGCCACTTATACCACATAGTCGGCTAGGAAGTCGGCCATTTCTTGGGCCTTGATTGTGAGGCGAGAGACAAAGGAGATGCCAAACTCGCTCAATTCTACCGACCACCTCGCTAGCCTTCCAGAATGCTCCACCCCATCGAAGATGTTGCAGAGGGGATGGTCAGTCACCACCCGGATCTAGTGTACCTGTAAAAATGGACGGAGCCTCCGGGCCGAGATGACCAGGGCAACGGCCAACTTCTCCAGGATAGGGTACCGAACCTCTGCATTCCTCAAGACCCTACTCACATAGTAGATTGGCAGCTGCTTCTTACCCTCTTCCCGTACCAAGACGGAGCTCAGGGCCTCAGTCCCTACCCCAAGGTATAGAGATAGATCTTCCCCCTCTTTGGTTCCCTGGAGTAGAGGAGCCTGGGTCAGCTGCCTCTTCAAGTCTTGGAAGGCTCCCTCATACTCCTCTAACCATTCTAATTTCTATCCCCCTCTCAACGATTTGAAGAAGAGTGAGCACTTATCCCCAGCTCGAGAGAGGAACCTGCTCAGCCCCGCAAACTTCCCTATCAGGCACTGGACTTCCTTGGCATTCTGAGGCGATCCCATCTCCAAGATATCCCTAACCTTGTCAGGGTTGGTCTCTAACCCTGCGGGAGTAAGGAGATGGCCAAGGAACTTACCCCTGCTTGCCCCGAAGACACACTTCAAGGAGTTCAGCCACATTTTGTATTTCTGCGGGGTGCCGAAGGTCTCTTCCAAGTCCTGGAGGTGACAGTCAACATCCCGACTCTTGATCATGAGATCATCTACATACACCTCCATGTTCCTACCCTTCTGCTCCCAGAAGACTCGGTCCATCATCTTTTGATATGTTGCCCCTGCATTTTTTTAGCCCAAAGGGCATCATTTTATAGTAATAACACTCATCCCCGGTGATGAAGGAGACATCTTTTATGTTGGGTGGGTGCATCCTGATTTGATGATAACCTGCAAAGGCATCTAAGAAACTCATTAGAGAGAAACTGACGGCTGAGTCAACCAGCACGTCAATCCGAGACAAGGGGTAACAATCTTTATGACATGATTTATTCAAAAGAGAGAAATCTACACACATCCTCCCACAGCCATCTCCTTTTTTAACCATTACAACATTGGAGACTCAGCATGGATACTTGATATCTGAAACGAATCCAGCCTTGAGGAGCTTACCCACCTCCTCTCGGATCAGGTTGGCCAGCTTGTCTGTGATAGATCTCTTCTTTTACCAGATGGGGCGGGCCTACGGATCTAGGTCAGGTGGTAGCATGCAACATCGGCATCGATTCCTGGCATGTCCGTCGTGCTCCATGTGAAGATGTCGATGTTCTTTTGGATACACTCCAGCATCCTCCTCTGGTCCTCCGAGCTCAGCCATCTACTAACGCGCACCTTCTCCACCTTACCTCCCTGGGTGAGAACCTCCATCTCCACTACCTCCTCTACTGCTTCCAACCGGGACTGCTACTCCCACTCACCAGCACCCCCCTCACCTGGGGCGAGAACTTGCTCCTCAGCCTCCTCTACGGCCATCACCTCGGCCTACTCCTGCATTCCCTCTGCCACCTCCACATGGTTGCGGACCTCATCTTCCTCCACCTCCATCTCCTCATATTCGCCTGCGGCCTCCTTCCTGGACATTTCCTCCATCCTCCTCTCCATCTCATCAGCTCCCTCTTGCAAGGAGAAGGTGATGATCGTCGTAACGTAGCCTTCTCTCGCCACCTTGGGGTCTCCGCGGACCCGGACATGAATGCCCTCAACATTGAACTTCGGACACTAGTGGAAGGAGGATGGCATACAATGGAAGACGCTAATGGGGGCCATCCTAATATGGTGTTGTAACTGCTGGGAGCATCCACAATGACGAACCTGCAGTTTCTGGACTGCCCCCTAGAGTAACATGAAGTCCCACTCCTTCTTCCACCTCCTTTCTTTAACCGGAGAATCCAAAGAGAGGACCATCCGAGGCCAACACCCTCCTGACCTCCACCTTCATCACGTCAAATTCCTTCTTGAAGACGATGTTGATCGAGCTCCCGTTGTCAATGAGGATCCTAAGAGACAGTAAAATTTTTGACCGCGGCCTGAAACATCAGTGCATCGCAAAAGGGATCCTCGTGATCCGGCATATCCTTCCGTGAGAAGGTAATATTCTCCTATGGGGTGGAGTTAGAGACGTCGAAGCAACGCTTCGGCGATACATGGTATGGAGGCTCACCTTGCGGGCGGCCTCAACTCCCCCCTCCCCCCGCATGGATCACCTCGATCCATCCCTGGCCCCCTATACCGGCCCTATCCTCACACCTATCATCCTTTATGGGCAGGACCTCTTCAATCTACACCCCTCGACGAGGCTGATGTTGTTGCTCCCTAGTTCTCCTCAATTCCAGGAACTCCGGGTACGTGGTTGTGGCGTGGCCCTCCTCCTGATGGAAATTGCAGTAAGGAAGCTCCACCATGCCTTCCTGTCATCTCCTCTGACCTCTCCTCCTCCTCCCTAGGACTATCGTCATAGCCTGATGTTGATCGGGGAGAGGAGGTATCTGGCCCTGCCTCCAGCCTGGAGGATTGAACTGACCCTACCCTCCTTGGCAGTTATCCACTCTATGGAAACCTCTCCTATGGCCTTGATCGTGCCACTCCTACTGCCTCCAGCCTAGCCAATTGTTCGGCTCTGGGTGTCCCCACCTTAGCTACTGCTACTCCCTCTGCCTGGGCTCGGCCATCCACACATCTTGGCCCCTACTACCCCCTGCTTCCTCCTACTCCTATATGGCCCACTTGGCCAGCTTCCTGGTGAAATCTAGGTTTGATGCCTCCTCGTCGACCTCCCTCATTGCCCTCTCCATTATCTCCTCAAAGGAGAGAGGAGGGACCCACTTCAGCTCCATTCTGAAGAATCCTTTCTACAACCCCAGGGTGAAGGCCACCATGAGGGTGTGCCTTGGCATCTCCTGAACTTGGAGGACCTCCCCTTGGGACCAGTCCACATAGCTCCCTAGAGTCTCGTTCGCTCCTTGCTTGATAAGGAACAAGGACTCTGACTCCCTCTTCCACTTCTTGGAAGTGGTGAACCTTAGCAAGAACCCCCGGTGCAGATCCTTGAAGCAGAAAATAGAGCTGGATGGCAGCTGATGGAACCAATCCCTTACCTTCTCCTTGAGGAAGATGGTGAAGAGTCGTCACTTGAAGGCATTCGATATCTTCTTAATAGAACCAACATCCTCGAACCATTGGATGTGTTGGATCGGGTCATCCCTCCCGGTGTAGTAGGAAATCTCTGGATCGTGAAACCCCTCTTGAACTGGAGTAGACGAGACCAGCTCACTGAAGGGTCTCCCACCACTTGCAAGGTGTGTCGGGTGGTCTCGCGCTTCCATCTTGTCAGGCCTCCTCGCATTCGCCAAGGCAAGTAACAGGACTCGCCCTGTGAAAGTGAGGGATAGATCTATCTTAACTCAAGAGGGGGTGAATAAAGTTTTTTTAAAAAAAAACTTTGATTAGTTTTTATATCGGAATTAAAATAAGTGATATCTATATGTATAGAGAGAAAATAAAAACAAAGACAATCGCAGCACAACAAATAAAAGAATAGAGCAACCCAGACGACACAAAGATTTTATAGTGGTTCCCCTAAAACATGGGTACATCCACTCTTCTACCACACTGGTAGGAATCCACTACAGGTTTTTGATCAGGTGCCCTACCACCACAAGATCTATTTCAAGGGAGATCTTGCAACCCTTTGAGCTTTTGATTAGATTCCCAAAAACCAAACCAAGTCTTTTGATCTGGATACTTGACAATGTAAGATGGTAAAAGCTTTACCACCTAAGAGGATAGATATATTTAACTCTAGAGGGGGGTGAATAGAGTATTTTAAAAACTTAATTGGTTTTATAGCGGAATTAAAATAGTGATAAATATATCTTAAGAGAGTGCAGGAAAGAAAAACTAACTAACACATCACACAGCCACAATAATAAGAAAACAGAAAGCATCCAAATGGCATAAAAAATTTATAGTGGTTCCCCTAAACTTGGGTATATCCACTCTTCTACCACCCTGGTAGGAATCCACTATAGGTTTTTGATCAGGTGCCCTGCCACCAAACAGGTTTTTGTTCAGGTGTCCTATCACCACGAGATCTATTTGAAGGGAGATCTCACAACCCTTTAGGCTTTTGATCAAGTGCCCAAAAACCAAGCTCAGTATTTTGATAAGGAGACTTAAGAACCAAGTGGTTAGCTTTTGAAGGGAGTTAAAACCCTGTGTACAGTGGGAATAAGAAAAATTGATGTTGTCTTCTCTTTCTCAAAAGCAACTGAGAAGACTAGTGGATTTGATCTTGTCAAAGCACCCTTTGAGATGATTATTGTTCAGGAATTTTGTTGGAAGCTTTGCAGGGTGTATGCCTTCAATCTTTTGAAGATCTTTAGAAGCTTTTGGATTGATATTGAATAGTTGTCACTTGTAAAGCTCTGAAGCTGATGATTAAGAGCTCTATGAGATTCTTTGTGATACTTGTATCAGTTGTTGTGTCTCTGTGTAATCTCTATGTCTATTCTCTTCCTTATTCTTCTTCTTGAATATTCTTCTGAAAAACAGTCCTTTTTATCTTCCTGCAGAAATTCTATCTCTGCATTTGAATTCTTCTTCATGATTAATTGCTGAAATCTTGGAACTTGGACAAACGGCTAGAAGGGCAATAAATTGATTCCTTAATTATCCCAGTTATTAGGTCGAATATTAACTCTGTGAAATCTAGTAATTAATGCTGCCAATAAGCGGCTATATTCATAAGAATATATGCAAATAATTACTCAGAGCAATATAGGCAATAATATATTATATAAGCCTTGGTCAAACTAGAAATTAACTGCAGAGAAAAGAAATAAAGAACTGACAGAAATCATCGAGCTTAGAACAATTTTCGTCAACCTGAACTCCAAGTTCGTCGAACTGAGAAATCGTCTTCGTCGAGCTGAGATCAGAGAAAGTTGATCTGGAGAAATAAACTGTTGAAGCTGGGCTCCAATTTTGTCGACCAGAGATAAAAGTTCGTCGAGCTGAGAACTTGAAAGAAGAGAGAAGATCGTCGACCTGAGCTCTAAGTTCGTCGAGCTCATCGTAGAGTAGGGACTCTGAGTTCGTCGAGCTGAGTTTGAAGAACTTCGACCTGATTGTATGAACTCTTAAAAACTGCCACTCTTCTAAGTCTGGAAGTCTAATTTATTCTGAGGACTGGATCAAAGATTAACTAACTTAATCAGACTGACCTACACCTTAGAGCTAACAAAATGACCCTAGGCTATACATGAAGGGTCAACAACCTAATAGTGAACCTAGCCCAAATCCAAACTAGGAATCCAATAATCTCCCCCTATTTGGGTGAGGTTACTATATATAATACATTAAAATAATAAAATACAATCACAAAGCATAACAACAAATATCTGGCTGAAGGAAAAGTCTAGCAAATATATATACATCAAGTGCTTTGTGACAAATTAATCAAAACAAATAGTTCAGAGGAAATAAGCTAATCAGAAAGCTAATCAGACTTCTTAGACTTGTCTTTCTCTGATGGCTACCTGAAAATGATTTCCCTGTTGGGATTTGTTGCTTCTCTTTTAGACATAGTCATATCAGTTGCTCCAATGATGTTTCCAGAAGTTGCTCTTGGAACAACTGCCTCTGGATGTAAGCTCATATAAGCATCAACATTGAAAAAGTGTTTAGTCTTGTCATACCTTTTTAATTCCTCTCTTCTGTAAGAGGACATTGTAGTATATTGAGAAGCATCTTTGCCTTCTTCTTTAGATTTATTTATCTGAGAGAGTCCAACCAGCTCTTGGAATCTAGCCATTCTAGAAATGTTTTCCTGTTCTGGATCAACAAAAGGAACTAGTGGAGAGTAAGGTCTTTCAGGAGATGCTTTATCAGATTGATGAACTTCAGATACTTTCTGTTGTCTACTGTGCTTCTAGTATTGTTGTTGCTTCCTGCTGCTGCTTGAAGATTGTTGATGTTGTCTACTGCTGGAGGAATTTGATTGATGGGAAGATGTAGCTTTTTTGAACCTGAGAGATACTTCCAGAGGATCTTGCTATAGGAGGAGGAGGAGGGCCTTTCCTAAATTTAGGAGGTGGAGAGTACCTCCTGCTCTTCTTCTTGGCTTTTTGCTCATTTTTAGAATACTTCATCAAGTTTGGGGTATCTGGAGTGAGTGTAATATTATGCAAGATGTAATATGGAATACCAGCATAAGGGTTTGGCTTAGGAACAACCTTTGGAGGAGCAAATTTAATAGGAGCCTTTCTTTTCTTTGAACTTCTATTATCAGAGTCATCTGAATCATTATCATCATATTGAGAAGAATGTTCAGGATTGTCATAAAGATCATCTAACTGCTTTAGCAAATCAGCTGAGATTCCAGGAATCTGTGGTTGTGCTAGGCTTGTAGGCTCTGTAGAGATATCTGTAGCAATCTGAGTATTTTCTGCTTCTTCCATGTCAGCAAACATAATGTCATCCATATCTTGCATAGGAGACTCACACCAGCCGGAGGTTGGTGGAGAGAAAGCTTAGTGCACAGAAACTGGTTCAGCAATATCTTCATCAACAAAACTTTCTATAATCTCAGGAGCTGCAAAACTTGCCTTTAGTTGTTCTACAACTTCAGGACTTATTGGAGCAGTATAAACTACAATAGCTTTAGAATACTATACATCAAAACTTGGTAGAATATTTTTGTACATTGAATCAAAAGAATTTAGTAAAGAATCTAAATTGACTGTGGGATTTAAAAAGAAATCACCAGTAGTGATTATTTCTACTATTGTATCAGCCATATCTGTATCAAAATCAATTAAATCTATTATTTCTGCTGGAGGGGCTGCTTCTGCTGAATCATCAAACATCTCAAAATCTGTTGTTGCTACTGCTACTACTACAGGAGGAAGAACTGGAGCTTCTTCACAGAACATCTCCCCCTAGCTGGGTTCAGAGGGTCCTGAAGGCAGTCCTCTAGAAGAAGGAACATAAGAGCGAGCAATAATTCTGGAAGAGAGAGAGAGATGATGGAAGCAGAGAGAGGAGCAATAGCATTTGCTATAAGTTACTCAAGAGTTAGTGAGATGAAAGCAAGAAGATCTTTTGTTATATCAGAGAAATTAAGGTAGAGGGGTTCAGGAGCAGAGGTGGTGTAAGGATTGTGATGCCAACAGTTTGAACACAGAGAAGTCATGAGAGAAGTTTGTGTGGGTGTATTCTGGAAATGTGGAAGGGGGAATGGATGGAATGTCAGTGGTAGAAGTAGGAACTGTGGTTGTGGGTGTGGAGGTGGGTTCCTGAACTAGAGAGTGATGTGGAGATGGTGGAGGAGATAGTAAATTGAAAGATGGTTGAAAGGAGGTAGATGGAATGTCATATTCATGAGTTTGAGGTGGAGATTGAGGAGGTGGAGATGGAATATCCTCATGAATGATGGTGGGAGAATGTGTAGGTTATAGTTGAGGAAGAGGTGAAAGTGGTTGTTGTTGTTATTTTTCTTGTTGTTGTTGTTGGAGTGGAGGAGAAGGAATGCTGGTGGATGGAGGAATTTCTTCTAGAGGTGGAGGAGAGGTTGTAATTGCCCTTGTGTTCTCAGAAGTCCTTGAGGAAGAGGAAGCCCTGGAGGGCTTTGGAATGGTCCTCTCCCATCTACCAAATAAGGTAGAGGTGATCCTATTTGAGGCATTGATGAATATTGGCTGTGAAACCAATAGTTCTGGTGCCTTTTCCTTGAGGAAAATTCCTAGAATCCTCCCAAAGCATACCTCTTTCTTTGTATTTTTCTTCTTGATTAACTCAAATAAAATTTGTCCCTAATTAACTGATTTCTTCTCTACATGAGCACTCATCACCAGAAACTGGTGTCTGGTGATATAGTCATGAGATGTATGCTTGCCCAGCAAAATCTTGCCAACAATGTCAGCCAGAAACTTATATTGAACAGATAAGTTCTTTTTCAATAACTTATTGGGGTTTCCTTCAGAATGACCCATTATATTCAGCATATTCTCATATTCATCATTATTTAATTCAATATCATCTTCTCCAGTAGCCAAATCAAAAATTTCAGTTAAAACTGTAGGAGTTAGAATGACCTGATTGTCGCTGATGGTGCCAATCATGGTGTTTGCATCTGGAGATGTTGAAGTAAAAACCCATTCTCGGATTTTATTTCCTGGTATCTTGATCCTTGTTGCCATGAACTTCTTCACATGTTGGTCTTCCTACAGCTTGAGAATGTCTATGAATATTTGATCAGTGTGGGAGAATGAATCAAAATCAATGTCAAAGATAGTGTCGAACTTCATGCTTGAGAGAGAGAGCGCCGAAATCGCCATAGGTTTTCCTGCAAAAGCAAAAGAGAGAGCAAGAGCAAGAGAACAGAAAGCGCGGGATAGAGCACGACAAAAACCTAGTTATAAGGCATTCAGAATATGAAGCATCGGGCTCTGTCCTGCGAAAAATAAACAATCTTCGTTCTCAGGTTGACAAAAAATTCCATGAAGAAATAATATCGTCAATCTCAGTCAAAAGAGGGAAAACTTTTCGTCGTTCTCAGGTCGGCGAAAGATTTTTCTGAAACAAAATCGTCGATCTTTGATCGACGAAATATGTTTCACTAAGAAGTGTTCATCGATCTCCGTTCGACGAACCATTCACAAAGGGTTCACAGATCGTCAATCTCCATTCAACGAACTGTGCCAAAACGTCGACCATAGATAAAAATTAAGTTAAATCTGCTCCATTTATCATACCAAGTTGATTTAAGAAGAAAGGATGTTTCTTCTCATCCAATAGCTTGGTGAAGATGTCTGCTCTTTGTAAATCAGTAGAGATAAAGACAAGATTAATTTTCTTTTTGTCTACACAATCTCTAATGAAATGATGTCTAATTTCTATATGTTTGATCCTACTATACTACACTAGATTTTGTGCAATGGATATTGCACTAGTACTATCACAAAATATAGTTGAATTATTTAAGTTGATGTCATAATCTATTAATTAGTTTTGAATCCACAAAATCTGTGAACAGCAGCTATCTGCAGCTATGTATTCAGCTTCTGCAATTGATGTGGACACAGAGGTTTGCTTCTTACAAAACCAGGACATAAGCCTATCACCATAAATTGGCAAGTTCCTGATGTGCTCTTCCTGTCCACTCTACATCCAGCATAGTCAACATCAGAAAATCCAGTTAAATCAAGTTCTGACTCTGATGGATATAGGAGTCCTAGATTTGGACAACCCTTTATATATCTCAAAATCCTTTTTAATAAAATATAATTAGATTCTTTATGGTTCACTTGGAACCTAGCACATATACATGTGGAAAACATTATGTCATGCCTACTTGCAGTGAGATATAATAGAGACCCAACAATAACCCTATAAGTTTTTTGATCAACAGGCTTGTCATGTTCATCAGAATCAATCACAGCATTAGCAGCCATAGGTGTTTTCATTGCTGAGGCATCACACATCCCAAACCTTTTAATAAGCTCCTTTGTATACTTGGATTGGGAGATGAAGATAACATTAGGTGATTGCTTCACTTGGAGACCAAGTATGAAAGTTCACTCATGCTACTCATCTCAAACTTTGAATGCATTTGATCAGAAAATCTTTTGCATAGTTTGGGATCAGTATAGCCAAAAATAATATCATCTACATATATTTGTACTAACAAAATTTTATTTTTATGATGTCTAATAAAAAGAGTCCTATCTACTATGCCCCTAGAAAACTTATGCTCTATAAGAAATCTAGCTAAGGTCTCAAACCAAGCTGTTGGAGCTTATTTTAAACTATAGAGAGCTTTATGCAATCTAAAGACATAAGAAGGATGAGTTGGAGAGATAAAACCTGGTGGTTGCTCCACATATACTTCTTATTTTAATTCTCCATTTAGGAAAGCACTCTTTACATCCATCTGGTAGACTTTGAATCTTTTATAGGCTACAAAGGCTAAGAAAATCCTTATAGCCTCAATCCTTGCCACTGGAGCAAAGATCTGATCATAGTCTATTCCTTCCTCCTGTTAATAGCATTGAGCTACTAGCCTTACTTTGTTCCTTATAATAGTTTCTTCGGCATCCAGTTTGTTTCTAAAGACCCATTTGGTTCCAATGACTAGATAGTCTTTGGGTCTAGGAACCAAATCTCAATCTCTACACCTCTCAAACTAATTAAGCTCCTCTTGTATTGCAATGATCTAGTGGGGATCTTGCTTTGCATCTTCGACGGAATGGGGCTCAAGTTGAGAAATGAAACAAGCATGCAACACATCATTGTTGAGTTGATGTCTTGTTTGCACACCAACTGAAATGTCTCCAATCACTTGAGATATAGGGTGATCTCTAAGTGTGACAAGATCAGTGGGAGGAGTTGGTTGAGCAACAGCTTATGGAATTAATTTCTCTTGTGGAATTATATTAGCTGTTGGAGGAAGTTCAGCCACTTCCAAACTATCTTCTTCACTTTCTTCTTCGACTTGTGGAGTAGGATGTGATGGAACCTCTTGGGTGAGGTTTAGATCATCCAATATCTCACACAAGTGAGGTACCTGCAAAATGTTATTGGTAGAAACTTCTTTCTCCTTGTAAAACATGTTAGCCTCATCAAAAGTAACATGAACAGATTCCTCAATTTTTAAGGTATATTTATTAAACACCCTATATGCTTTGCTAACTTGGGAATATCCTAGAAAAATTCCCTCTGCAACTTTTGCTTCAAACTTTCTAGTGTATTTCTTATCATTATTGTGAATATAACATAAGCATCCAAATACTTTAAAATAGGTGATTTTAGGTTTCTTCACTTTAAGTAGCTCATAAGGAGTCTTATTCTTAAGCGTGTATATCAGACTTCTGTTCAGTACATAGTTTGTTGTGCTCACAGCCTCTGCCTAAAAAGATAAGGGCATGTAAGCATCTACAAGTAATGTGCCTACAAATTCAATTAGGGTTCTATTTTTCATTTCAGCAACCTCATCTTGTTGAGGAGTTTTAGGAGCTGAGAAGCAGTGTCTGATACCTTCCTTCTCACAGAACTCTTGCATAAGAAGAGACTCAAACTCAGTACCATGATCACTTCTGATCAATACAGCTGGAGTAGAGTACTCAATCTATATGTTCTTGAGAAAACCAGTAAGAACCTTGAAGTTATCTGACTTAGATCTCAGAAAGAATACCCAAGTGAATCTTAAGAAGTCATCTACAATCACTAAAGTATAAGATTTCCCACCTAGACTTTATACAGCAATAGGGCCAAAAAGGTCCATATGTAGCAAGTATAATATTCTAGGTGAGTCACTTTTATTTACAGATTTAAAGCTATTTTTAGTTTGCTTACCTAACTGACAAGCCCTGCAGAGGCCTTCCTTCTTGTAGGGGCCAGAAGGCAATCCTCTAACAAGGTTGTCCCTAGATAACTTAGCAATATTTTTAAGATTTACATGTCCAAATCTATTATGCCAAAGTTCATTTTGATTGCTAACCTGATTAAATAAACAAAGTTCTGAACTATCTAATTGAAAATTTACTGCATATATGTTGCCTTGTCTAAGTCCAGTTAAAACAGGTTTGTTTTCTTTACAAGAAATAATACAGGAAGATGAGTTAAAAGATACCTGATAACCTTCATCACATAATTGACTTATGGATATTAGGTTATTCTTTAAGCCACTCACATAAGCAACTTTCCTGAAGGTGACTGCTCTAACTTTAATATCTCCATAGCCTTTAGTTTGGCCACAATTAGAGTCACCAAAGTTCACCTTTGGACCTAGCTTGGACTTGTAGTTTGTTAGATTGTCCTTACAACCACTCATATGCTTTGAGCATCCACTGTCCAGATACCATTGTTGATTAAAGACTGGACAGTCCTTCACATGCATAAAAAGTGATTAGGTGTTCTTGACCCAGGTTACCTTGGGTCCTTATTTCTTTTGATAAGAGAAACTGGAAATAACAGAAAATTCTGGTTGATTTTTATATCCCAAGGGATGGTATCTTCTAGATGGTATTTCCCATTGATTAAAAGGATTAGTAAATTCTTTGAATTGATTGAAGTTTTTAACAGAGTTAAAATTTTTATTAAACCTGACTGGGTTCGACGAATTTTTATAAGTTCGTCGATCTGCGTTCGACGAATAGGGATGAGTTCGTCGAACTCTGCTCAGAGAATGAGCATAGTCATTTTTTGTATCCCACATTCGTCGATCGCTGCTCGAAAAACCATATACAGTTCGTCGATAGCAATAAGACAAATTATTATAGTTATAATAGGCGTTCATAGATCGTCCATCTGGGTTCGACGAACTATATACATTTCGTCGATCTGAGTTCAACGAAATCTGTTGAACATTGTTTTTATTTAGATTCTCATTCTTTTTCTTCTTATTATTTGCAGATTTCTGAGAGACATTTGGTGGAGTAGTTTCTCCCATTTTTTCTTTGCATTTTTCAGAGATAAATTTAATTGGTGTTGAAAAAATATTTTTCTTTAATATGGGGGGTAAGCTTGATGAAGCACCTAAGCCCATCTTGCCATTTAATCTGTCATTGACTGTACTTGTGATGTCCATCAGTTTAAGTCTTCTCCCATTGAGAGATTCCTCAAGTTTCTTTGCCTCACATAATTCAGTTTTTAGTGAAATAATTTGTTCATTAGCTAAGTCTAAATCATTTTTCAGTTTGATATTTTCAACAAATAGGTTATCAAATTCAAACTGTCTATCTCTAAGAATTTTTATTTCCTTTTCTGACCTAATTAAATCATTACACAAGGATTTAAATTCAATTTTAAAATCTTCTGAATTGAAATCAAATGAAGAAATTACATGATCTTCTTCAGATTCCGATTCATCTTCTAATTCTTCATCTTGTTCCTCAACATTAGATTTTTTGCTAGAGACATTAATAGCCATAAGGCAAACTTCCCTTGCCTTTGCCTCCTCTTCATCTTCGCTAGAGTTAGAAGTTAAGGATTCTTCATCTGTGTCACTCTAGGTCTCGGTAATGAAACCTTTCTCCTTTCTCTTATGTTTGCTGGAGGAGTGCTTGCTATAGCGCTTACTTGAATGCCTTTTATTCTCCTTTTCTTTTCTTTTGTCTTTCTTCTGTACCTCGGGCATTCAGGTAGAATGTGCCCAGGTTTTCTGTATCCAAAACAAACAATCTCCTTGGTAGGAGTCTTGTCATATCTTGGCTTGTCATCATTCTTGGATGACCTTATTCTAAAGTCTTTCTTGGCCATTTTATAAAATCTTTTAGCCAACAAGCTTAGTAATTCTTCATTAGCTGGAAGACCTTCTAATTCTTCTGTTTCTTTAAAAGCAATATTGTGCTCCTTCCTTGAAGATATGGAAGCCTTCTGTTCAGCATCCTCCCTTGTCTTGATCAACTGCTCATAAGACTTGAGCTTGTCAAGGAGAGACTTTGTAAAAATCTCATTTAAACTTTTGTCCTCCTTAATTGGTCATGTCCTGGAATCCCAAGTGCTGGGGAAGTACATTAGAATTTTGTCATTTATCTCAGTTAATGAGATGTCCTTGTCCAAGGATCTCAGTTTACTTATGATGACACTGAGTCTGTTATACATCTCAGCAACAGTCTCTGATTCCTCCTTCTTGAAATTCTCATACTGTGATATGAGGAGGGATCTCCTGTATTTTCTTTCATCAGATGAACCAGCAATTATTTGGTTCAGTGATTCCCAAATAGCCTTTGCAGAGGTGCACTCAGCCACCTTCTGAAAGATATCATCTGACATTGTCTGTGCCAGAATATTAATTGCTTTAGCATCAACCATCTTGGCTTTCTTTTGTGCATCAGTCCACTCAGGTGGTGGAACTGCTGAAGTAATTGTTGAAGTAGCAACTGTAGGTTGAGGGGGACCTGTCAAAATAGAGTTGCAAATGTCCTCATAAATAGAATTCATATAGAGTTTGATTCTTGTCTTCTAGAGTGCAAATTTATTCAAATTGCACGCAGGAGATCTGGTGCTAGAATATTCCTTATTTTGTGTCATGCTGTAAACAAGAGGCTAGAGAGAAAAATATCTATCAAAGGATCTTGGTTCAGATGTAAGTCTGTGAAACCAAAGCAACCTGAAGGCTCTGATACCAATTGAAGGATGGTAAAAGCTTTACCACCTAAGGGTATAGATATATTTAACTCTAGAGGGGGGTGAATAGAGTATTTTAAAAACTTAATTAGTTTTTATAGCGGAATTAAAATAGTGATAAATATATCTTAAGAGAGTGCATGAAAGAAAACTAACTAACACAACACACAGCACACAACAATAAGAAAACAAAAAGCAATCCAGACGACACAAGAAATTTATAGTGGGTCCCCTAAACTTGGGTACATCCACTCTTCTACCACCCTGGTAGGAATCCACTATAGGTTTTGATCACGTGCCCTACCACCAAACATTTTTTTGCTCAGGTGCCCTGTCACAACAAGATCTATTTGAAGGGATATCTCACAACCCTTTAGACTTTTGATCAGGTACCCAAAAACCAAGCTAAGTCTTTTGATAAGGAAATTTAAGAACCAAGTGGTTAACTTTTGAAGGGAGTTAAAACCCTGTGTACAGTGGGAATAAGAAAAATTGATGTTTTCTTCTCTTTCTTAAAAGCAACTGAGAAGACTAGTGGATTTGATCTTGTCAAAGCTCCCCTGAGATGATTATTATTCAGGAATTTTGCTGGAAGCTTTGCAGGGTGTAGGCCTTCAATCTTTTGAAGATCTTTAGAAGCTTTTGGACTGATATTGAATAGTTGTCCCTTGTAAAGCTCTGAAGCTGATGATTAAGACCTCTGTGAGATTCTCTGTGAGACTTGTATTAGCTATTGTGCATTTGTTTAATCTCTATGTCTATTCTCTTCCTTATTCTTCTTCTTGAATGTTCTTCTGAAAAATAGTCCTTTTTATCTTCCTGCAGAAATTCTATCTCTGAATTTGAATTCTTCTTCATGACTAATTGCTAAAATCTTGGAACTTGGACAAACGGCTAAAAGGTCAATAAATTGATTCTTTAACTATCCCAGTTATTAAGCCGAATATTAACTCTGTGAAATCCAATAATTAATGCTGCCAATGAATGGTTATATTCATAAGAATATATGCAATTAATTACTCAGAGCAATATAGGCAGTAATATATTATATAAGCCTTGGTCAAACAAGAAATTAACTGCAGAGAAGAGAAATAAAGAACTGGCAGAAATCGTCATGCTCAGAACAGATTTCATCGACATGAACTCCAAGTTCGTCGAGCTGAGAAATCATCTTCATTGAGCTGTGATCAGAGAAAGTTGATCTGGAGAAATAAACTATCAAAGTTGGGCTCCAAGTTCGTCAACCAGAGATAAAAGTTCGTCGAGCTGAGAACTTGAAAGAAGAGAGAAGATCGTCGACCTGAGCTCTAAGTTCGTCGAGCTCAACTCAAAGTAGGGACTCTGAGTTCGTCGAGCTGCGATTGATGATCGTCGAGCTGAGTTCAAAGAACTTCGAACTAATTCTCTGAACTCTTAAAAACTGTCATTCTTCTAAGTCTGGAACTCTGATCTCTTCTGAGGACTGGATCAAAGATTCACTAACCTAGTCAGACTGACCTACACTTCAGAGCTAACAAAATGACCCTAGGTTATACATGAAGGGTCAACAACCTAAAAGTGAACCTAGCCCAAATCCAAACTAGGGATCCAACAATCTCCCCCTATTTGGGTGAGGTCACTATGTACAATTGATGGAGATGTTGCTGACACGGCTGCCATTGATCCTCGTTTGAGAGAGTTCGTCGATTGGGACGATCGCTGCCGCAAGCTCGAGGATGGGATTGACGTCCGCCTCCATTATATAAAAATATATAATTATAAATTAAATAATTATAATTATATATTTTTAATAATTTTATTATTTTAGCAATTTTATTTTAAGTATTTATTTCATGTTTTAATTTTCATTTCATGTGTAATGATGGGTGCTTATAACCATCATGTGTTGTTTTAATTATTTCATTTCGAGTGCTATGATGGGTGCATATAATCATCATATTTTTAATTTTGAATTTTGAATGAAGGGAGATGGAGTGGTGTAATCCTATATATAGGTCATGATATTTGTCATATTGAATTAGTGAATGATTGAAAAGAAAACCCTAACTTCTCTTGAGAATCTCCTTCTCCTCTCCTCCTTGGCCGCCCCCTCTCTTCCCCCTCTTCCTTGGTAATTTTGGCCACCCTCCTCCCCTCTCTCCCTCCTCTTTTCTCCCCTTAATAACCCTCTCCTACTCCTTTTCCCTAGACAAAACCGCCTCCCATCCTCCTCACCCAAATCGACCACCAACAACAAAATTTGCCACCCTCATCCTTAAAGAAATTCGGCCAAGGAAAGAAGATCTCCCCTGGTGGATTAACTCCAGCTTGAAGCGACGAAGGCGGACGAGTTTCTCTCCAACCGGTGTGAATCCGGCGGAGCCGTTGAAGAACGATCCAAGTAGAGAAATCGGAATCATCCATTCTAATAGGGTAACGAATCCTTTCTACATATTGTGTGTTTCTCTCCCTAGATTAATTCCTGTGGTGGTAGATTCTTGGCGTTGAATTTTGAATTGTTAATTAAATCGTGGTTTCTTCGATTGGTTTTGTGTTTGTCTTGATTGAATTATTTTTCAAAAAAGGTTTGGCGAACCTTCGTTTTCTTTTGTTGGGAGAGATCTACCTTTTCCAAATCGTATTTATTTGGTAGATCTCTTTTGGTACAACACCGCTCGTTCGGACCGGGTGGGTCCTTTTAGCCGGAAAAAATATTGGTCTATAGCCTTTGTTCGATCCTAAGCGGTTTGGCTACCCGTACGTTAGCATATAATTGATAAACTTAATTAACGTGGTGCTGCGTAGAATGATTGTGCGAGTATAGGATTGGATCAAGGAGAGGCAAACATGATCGTCCGTAGATTTATTTGGTGTCAACGTGCAAGTCTGCATCAATTTGGTATCAGAGCCAGGTTGTGCTAATTTCTTAATTAGTAACATCCTAGAAAAATAAATTACTTAGAACGCCGACCCGCACTTGCACGTTTCATTGCGCAACATAAAAATCAATTTTTAAATTTTTGGTCTGCAATAGCGGCCTAAAATTTTCAGTTTTTTCTCAAAATTCAAAACATAAAATTCTGGAATTTTCCCATCATTTTATTAGTAAGAAATCAAAAAATTATTTTATTTTTATTAAGCCAATATTTTTATTAAATCATTACAAACATTTAATTTTGATCTGCCAATAGCGGCCTATATTTTTATTTTCTGCAAAAAAAATAAACAAAATTATTTAATAATTTTCATATTATTTACTGCAAGCAAATCAAAAACAATCTTTTATCTCCATAGTTATTAAGTGGGAGCAATTGCATCTTTGAAAATTAAATAGGGTCAGGTTCATTTCTCATTGCATGTGCACCAGTTCTGGTTGAGTTTTCTCTCCGGTTCTCACTAAAATGGCATATGACGTATATGCAGCCCGGTTAGACTATTCATATGCTAAGTATATGGCTAAACACACCTCTAGGGCACACCATATTTATCCTACTTATGACGGTTTAGGATGACCCCAAATTTTTAGAGATTGGCTTAAGGGATTGGAGCTTTATTTTAATTGCCACTTATGGGATGACCACAAAAAGATTAGCTTTGCCCGAGAGCGACTAGTAGGTCAAGCCTAGTTGTTTTGGTTAAACAAAGAGCGGTGTGTTGGTAGCTATCGTTACGCTTGGTCGCACATGCGTAGCCTACTCTCGGATCAATTTGATCTCGCCTACCTTCGCCCGGCTAATACTAAGCCTATGAGTGAGTATAGTTATGGCACTAGATCCATACCAGCCTTTAAGAATGATTATAAACCAAACGTCCACACCAAGCGACAGATAGCTGGAGGTTTGACTACCCTTAAATAAGGGAACAAATCAGTCTCGGATTATATGCATCTTTTTAAGGATATGATGGTTAGAAGTGGTGTGAAGGAGTTGCCAGAGATCACCCTCTCTAGGTTTCGTAGGGGATTAAACCCCTACATCCAGGGTAAATTACTGCGTTATTGGCACACTGATCTAGACTCCACTTTGACCACGACATTAAAAATTGAGAAGCACCACCTTCTTAGGAATAAACCTCACTCATGTCAGACCGGAAAGGCCGTACTAGCACCCCCCCCCCCCCCCCCCCCCGTTAGGTAAACCTCTCCTAATAGGTCATTTATTATAGACTCGATAGATGTTAACACTAGGGTTATGCCTCCATTAGCCTCGACATCTAAGCCCCTAGAGATAGTGACTAGTACCTCTGAGGATTCCGATGTGGATATAGAATCTCTAGATGATGAAGTTGACCAGCTAGGTGAGAGTATCCATTCACGTATGATAGTGCCCGACGAGTTTGACGATTCAGAAAGTGAGGGAATCCCTAGTGATCTAGAAGACGATGTTTGTGATGATGATGATAGTCCAAGCTGTGAGAGAATCTCTTTGCCTGTTACGAGCCCTACTAGCAATGTGTCTGTGCACCTTAGTATTGAGTGCCCTCTCATGGATACGATCCTCATCGCATTAGAGCATACGATTATTCCCACTGAGATTTTATCTGACCTTCCTGAGGAGCCTGTGAGTGAGGATTCTTCCATTATCATTGACGACCTTGACTTAGTGGATGTTCCAACTAATTGGGAAGACTCACCTTATGTGAGATGGTTATGTTTGGATGATTTTAGAGCTGTGAACCCGAATGATAGTTATTTAATGATATCACCATTGTCCGAAATTCCATCTGAATTAAATTTTCCGTCGGGTTCGATTTTGCCCATTTCTGAGACCTTTACTGATTCTGAATTAAACGACTTGTCTAGTGTGTTGGAAGAAATTGCAAGCGAGGAAGTGGTATTTTTGAATGATTCTTTGGTTTTACACCTGGATGAGAGTTCATTGAATTTATCACAGATCGGTGAAAGTTATTCTAATTTTGATTTTATCCCGGGTTTGATTTTACCGACCCTTCCTCCTATCTATGAGCCCACATTAGTTGACGATTTAGGACGTGGCATCGGTATTCCTAGACTTAGTTGTTGTGACATGCCCACTCTTTTAGTTCCTACCTTGGCATTATCTCAGCACTTATATATTAGTACGTTGAGTGCGCTAGTTTTTGATCTGTTCACCGCACCGTGTAGATCTGATTATGCGACACATTTGGCTATTCATTTCGCTGCGTGTGTAGCTATGGTTCTATCCTCGTCCGTTTCTGATTCTTTGGCTATTGTGCCTCTGGATGTGGTGTCTCTTTCACATACCCATATCCCACACTCGGTCGCATGTATTTACCCACCGCCATTTGATGACCCTTTTTCTCACACGTTAGTGACCAAGGTTAGGCCTCATGAGTTGTATCGCTCGCACCTCTTGTCATATCCGGGAGCGTCCAACTCTTTTAGTATTTATGATGAGCGGTTTCCCTTGGCATATCTTCATGCCAAGCGTGAAAATATTAATTTTAAAATTAGGACTGTGAATTTGAAGCCTATAAAAATCATATTTGATTATAAGGCTCATGTTCCCCTGAACTTAACCCCTTTACCCTCTATATTTCTGTTAAGTCATGTAGCCCACGGTTTCACTCCTCACGATAGTATGATACTTAGGCACACTTTAAGGGAATTAATCACTCAAGTTGTGTCTTATTTTTTACTTGCTAGTATATCGCCGAAACTCGCACCAGATTATGCTCATCATGATCACATTTTATATAAGCACATTAGTGAAGCGCTAACTACACCATATAAATCTTATCAATTTCATGCTAGCTTACATAAAAGATAATCTCACTATATGATTGGCGATTTAGTTTTGGTGCGTCTCGTCCCTGAACGATTACCTTCGGGCGCTATAGAAAGTTGGCGAGTTGGCGAGTTGGACCTTTTTTGGATTTTAATGAAATTAGGAGAATACGCATATCATTTGAAGTTTTCCACTGATTGGGGTATTACCCGTATTTTTAATGTTTCTAATTTAACGTTATATGTTTCTCCACCACTTGAATTATCTGGCTGTCCGTTTGGGTCCACTTTCTTTTCTTATGGTTTGGATAGTGAGCTTATGCCTGGATCGCTTGAAAGATATGGTACCTAAACACCTAGAGGGGGGGGTGAATAGGTGACCTAAACCTTTTTTGACTTTTGTTTGGCAGCACAACAGTTTTTCACTGATTACTACAGCTAACAGCAAATACAGAAATTAAGCATTCAATTCACAGCACAGCACAGCACAGAAGACACACTAATTTTATAGTGGTTCCCCAATCTTTGGGTACATCCACTTTCCCCCTTCGCCTATCTAGCAGTGTACTAGATTCGGCCAAACTTCTCCACTAGCTCAGAACCCAACAAGGTTCCTACCTCAGGCCCAAAGCCTTACACTCAGCCAAAAGGCCTACACTCAGCCACCCAGGCCTACACTCAGCCAATCAAGGCTTACACTCAGCCAATCAAAGGTTTACACTCAGCCAATCAAAGGCCTACACTCAGAGTTCTTCAACTCCTACACTCAGGCACCAAGCCCTACCCTCAGCCTTTATAAAATAGGCTTACAATCACTCAGATCCAATGGATCTTACAAGTTTAAAATAGAAATTACAAATGCTAACTCTACAACTCAGAAAGGATGAGAGGAGTTGAGAGTTTCTTGAAGAGTTCTTGGAAGAACTCAGCTTGATCCAAACTGACTTAGCTTTCTTCAAAGCTTCTTGAGTAGAACTGAATTAGTCTGAATCTTCTGCAGTTGATCCTTGATCTCTGCTTCTTGAAATCCAGATGACTCTGAATTGTTCTTCTCAGCCTTAGTTCCAAAGACTGAATCCTTGGTTGGAGCTCTCTCTCTCCAACTACTTAGATCTGCAGTTGGACTGCCTGATCTTCTTGTGTTGATCCTCTATGTATCACTTCTTGATTTAATCTGATCAACCACTTCAATTATTCTCACAACAAGTAATGATTGTGAACAACTTAACCACTTAACAACTTAACTGCTCATTCTGTAAACTGTGGGTGCCTATTTATAGGCTTCCTTCATGGTAACCGGCTGATCCGGTTTATAACAGACTTTTGACTTCTCTGACAGTTGCTGTAGACCGGCTGGATTGGCAGCTGTCATGTCAACCAGTCACTTCTTGAAATCTCACTAACTGTCAGATAGTGTCGAGACTTTCTGTTCTTAAGTGTCGACACTTATAGACCAAGTGTCGACACATGTTGTGTAAGTGTCGACACAAGTCTACAAGGTGTCGACACAATTCCTTGTATGTCTCGACACAGTTTCTTCTGCATGTGTCGACACTGAAATTGAGTGTCGACACAAGTACTTATACTTCATTCTTTATCTGTATTCTTCTAAGTGTCGACACATCACCTTTGTGTCGACACATCTTCATGTGTTGAAACTGTCAAGTGTCGACACTGATTCTTGGTGTCGACACAAGTCTTCATTCTTGATTCTTCAGCTGAGTGTCGACACATTCCCTTAGTGTCGACACTTATACTTAGAATATTTTACAACTTTTCTGTTCTTTGCTAAGTGTCGACACATCTCCTTGTGTCGACACTTCCTTCTAGTGTTGAGTCTTCTGGTTATGTGTCGATACATTGTGCTGAGTGTCGACACATTCTTCAAGTGTTGACTTCTTTGAGTGTGTGTCGACACATTGTGCTGAGTGTCGACACATTCTTCATATGTTGACTCTGCTGATTGAGTGTCGACACATTGTGTTGAGTGTCGACACTTGTACTTAGTCTCTGCAGAATTTTGCTGGGTGTCGACACAACTCCAAGTGTCGACACTTTCTGATGTTGACTCAGCTCTTCTAGGTGTCGACACTTCTGCTAAGTGTCGTCACAGCTTTTCTGCATCCTTCTACACTGAGTGTCGACACAGCTCCAAGTGTCGACACTTTCTGACTGGTGTCGACACTTCTTCCCAGGTGTCGACACAATGACTCCAAGTGTCGACACTGCATGTCTGGGTGTCGACACAAGCTTTCTCAAGTGTCGACACTTTGTCTCTGGGTGTCGACACATGGACTTAGAAATTTTCAGCTTCAGTCCAGTGTATATCTAACCTGCACAAGCAACTCAAACAAACATCAAATACATTCTGATGTATATCATTGAGTTAGGTGAGGCTTCTTCAAATCAGGTACATTTGACCAATGTACCCAACAATCTCCCCCTATTTGGAGAAGTCATAACCCTTAGTCAATGATATACACCACTCATAATTAACAATTACAAAATGATGTAAAACATATAAATGACAACAGGGTAAACTTGAACATGTAATAAAGCACACATGTATACTTATTAAACATTGCAGAACAATTAAGAAACACACATATTTCAGAACATTCATACTATATTTATCATATACTGTCCCAATAATGTTCCTTATACATCTTCAATGAAGTATTACAATGTTTATCACTTAACAGATTACAACAAGCATCAAGTTAATTCCTAATCTAGTGTTGATCAGGTTCTTTAATAACAATGCCTTTTCCAGCTTTAACTTGAGCTTTCACAGCAGCAGCAGCAGCAGGCTCAGCTTCAGCAGTCTTCTTCCCTTTAGAGTCCTTCTTCTGTTCTTCAGCCTTGATCTTTTGTCTTTCAAAATAATGATAGGGCTTAGGAAAGTACTTGCTAGGCTCCACAGCTGTTGGAGGTAGCTTTCCTAACTTAGCCTTCCTTCTAAATTGGACAATTGCTTCCTGCCTACTCTCATGCTTTCTCCATTCAGCCTCTGAGAACCACTTGTTCCTTTCATGGGCATTGTCCTTGGCTGCTTTCCAGGCTGTAAGAATTATGTTCCTAGAAGTAGGGCTCCACTGTTCAAAATCTGGCTTTTGCTCAGCAATTTCCCTAAACTTCTTCTTTGACAGCCTAGTTTCTTCTTCTTTGTCCAAAGCCTCTTGCATTGCAGCTGTGATAGGTTGAACAACCTTTTCCAGAATAATATTAGGCTTGCCAGCAGGTGGACTATACATTGTGCTTATATCTGCATGAATCATGTCAAAGTCTGGAGGTGGATAGATTACATCAGCCACTGCTTGTTGCTCACCTCCAAGATATGTGCCTTGAATGCCAGAGTCAGCTACATTGTCATCATCACAAAGGGGAGGATAGCCCAGTGTAGCCCTGATGGAATTTGATATCCATTTTGCATGTTCAGAACTGGCCTTGACTAACACTCTCTCCCCCTTTATGACTTCTTGGGCCACATGATCTCTCACATCATCTTTCTGGAATCGGATTTGGCTATCCAAATACCGTATGCCCTCTTTAAAGAAAGGTCTAAGCTTTGTAAGCTGTTCTGAAATGACCTTCTGTGAGTCTTTTATTGCAGTCTGTACAGCAGCAATCTCTGCTTGAAATATCTTATCAAAATCAGCCTTGGCAGCAGCAGTGGAGGTTGATGGTTCATCAGACTTTTTCTTGAGTTCAGTGACTATGGCATTGTGAGATGCAGTCAAATTATCATTCATCCTGAGTTGATTCTCCAGCACATAACCTTGTTTTAGTGCTATATCATCAACTTGAGTCTTTATTTTCTCTTGATGGTTTGCCAAATAGACTACTGCATGAGCACCCTTTGTAAAACAATCAGTCATCTCTGTTTTATTAAGGTTCATTTCAAACCTTATTGACTTGATTTCCTGGCCCAGATCAGATTGTAGTGCTTTGTGCCCTTCATCAACATAAGTTTCTAAAGCTTTCCTTTGTTCATCCATCTTGATTTGCATGGCAAGCAATAGAGCACTGTAATCAGTGGATGGAGCTTGTTGAACTAAGGAATGTTGAGCAACTGTTTGGAGAGCCTTCTTATAGCTCTGGCTTCTTCTTTTGAAAACAAAGAACTTCTTTTTCTGAGCTTGCTCAGCTTCATCATCTTCAGAGTCTGATGTACTGGCTATATCCACCCTATCCTTAGGGCTGGATTGTTTTTCAGTATGCACATCTTGTGCCTGCTCAGTATCTAGCCTTATAGGCTCTTCCACAACTTCAATGTTCTCCCCCTCAGCAGCAGCATTCTTTACTGTATCAGCATCATTCTTTTCCATATCAAAATCATCCTGTTCTAAATTCAGAAATAGATCTTCCATGGTATATTCTGGTGGAGATTGTGCAGGAGATGTACTTGGTTCAGCAACTTCTTTATCAGGGATAACTTCTTGTACAACAGATGTGTCAGGAAGACCAACATCTGGTACTGTACTTGCTGGCTGATTGTGCTGATGGTCATCAGACAAATCAGAATTTATTATAGAAAAATCCAAAGTATTAAGGTCAACAAGTACCTCTTGAATGAGGAGGGTGGCTTGCTCACTCTCCAGTGTAGATGGTTCTGCTACACCTGGAAGCTCCCCCTGGATGTCAGCTGCCTCCTGAGGAGCAGGTGTCTTCTCTGCAGCCACATCTTCTGGACTTTCAGGAGTGAAGACCACATGTTCTTCACTGCCTGAGCTGCTGAGGACTCCTGAGGCACAGCAGCTAACTTCCTCTTCTTCTTTGGAGGAGAATCTTTCTTCTGAATTTGTTTCTCTGGAGTGGAATTCCTTGGACAACACTCTTTCCCATCTTGAGAATATTCTTGAGTCCATCTTCCTCATATGATTGATCTTAGTTCCTGCAGTATTGCTCATTACCTCTGGAATTGATCCAGCCAGGTAGAGACTTAGTATCCTGCCCAGATTGGGCTTCTTCAGGCTTTCCTTCACTTTTTCATAAACCACCATTGACCAGTCTGTTTTCAGATTGAAGATGATTCTGGTCATGACTTCAAACATGGAGGCAGACACCCTGTCATGCCCTCCTGGCTTGCTCAGTATGACCTTGCCCACTATTTCAGACAAGAACTTGCCTTGATTATTCATACCTTTTCTGTTAAAGACTGATCCCACTTTCATCTTTGGATCCAGTCCACACCAAGTAAGAGCTTCCCTGGTCTTAGAAGCAGTTACTTCCTCTTCAGCTTGAACTTTAGGTAGCTGAAGTACCTTTCTTAAAGACTTGGGTGATATTTTGACCTTGGTGCCATGCACCCTTGACTTAATCCTGTAGCCTGAGTCATCTACAGACGCGCCAGAAAGGAATTCAATGACTTCCTTCTTCCATATTTTCGTTGGTTCTGAAACCAAGAACTCCAATCCTGAATTGGCAATTAGGGTTAGCACTGATTTGATTTCTTGGTCGCTGTCGTCAAATGCGCCTCGCACAAGCTCATAGCCTTCGTTTACGTTCTCTTCCAGCTTGGGAGCCATTAGGGTTTTGAGAATTAGTCTTGAGATGAGAGAAATGTCGACACAAGAGTTTAGGTCTCGAAACTTTGAAAGCGTGTCGACAATCAAAGACAGAACCCTATTTATACCTTTCTTGTTTGAAGACGAACAGGCGGGATGAATTTCTAATGATGTGTCGACACTGTCAATAAGTGTCGACACTGACTTATAATGTCTCGACACTCATGTGTCGACACAAATTTAGTCAACAGATTTTATGTGTCGACACTTGGTTAAGTGTCGACACCACTATACTCGACATGTGTCGAGACTTTACTTAGAAAAATTCTGAGTAAAACTTAAGTGTCGACACTTTATTGGATGTGTCGACACCTACTCGACATGTGTCGACACTAACATTCTGAAGTGTCGACACTAACTTCCTAGATGTGTCGACACCATTTTCCTGAAGTGTCGACACTTACTATTCTGTGTCGACATAGACTTGTCTATGTGTCGACACCTTTTTACTTAGCCAATTTTTGTTCTGTATACTTAGTCTAAGTTTATCATACCTAGTTCAATTTTGAACCTATTAAACTTAGCTTCTTCTAAGGGCTTAGTAAACATATCAGCTATCTGATTATCTGTTTTAACATATTCAAGTGCAATATCATTTCTTTCTACATGCTCCCTAAGAAAGTGATATTTTATCTCAATATGTTTAGTTCTACTATGTGATACAGGGTTATTAGCTATGGAAATAGCACTTGTAGAATCACAATAAAGTGGAGTTCTACTTACCTGACATCCATAGTCTTCTAGCTGATGTTGAATCCACAGAAGTTGAGCACAGCAACTTCCTGCAGCTACATATTCTGACTCAGCTGTGGAGATGGCCACACTGGTTTGCTTCTTACTACTCCATGAAATGAGTCTTCCACCTAGGAATTGACAGGATCCAGTTGTGCTTTTTCTATCTTCTTTGCATCCTGCAAAGTCTGCATCTGAATAGCCTGTTAGATCAAAATCTCCATTCCTAGGGTACCAGAGGCCTAGATAAGGTGTGCCCTTTAGATATCTCAAGATTCTCTTGACTGCAGTCAAGTGAGATTCTTTGGGGCAGGCTTGATACCTGGCACAAACACATGTAGCATACATAATGTCAGGCCTACTTGCAGTCAAGTATAGTAGGGAGCCAACTATCCCTCTATACAAGGTTTCATCCACAGGTTTCCCTGCATCATCCTTGCTTAGAGACATACTTGACCCCATAGGAGTCTTCATGGTACTGGAGGAATCCATACCATATTTCCTTATGAGTTCTAGGGTGAACTTTGACTGACATATGGACAAGCCACTTTCAGTCTGTTTAACTTGGAGACCCAAGAAAAACTTCAGTTCTCCCATACTACTCATTTCAAATTGACTTTGCATAAGCTTTGCAAACTTTTTGCAAAGGCTACTTTCAGTAGACCCAAATATAATGTCATCTACATATATTTGGACAAGTATTACTTTGCCTCTAGATTCCCTAAGGAATAGAGTCTTATCTATTTTCCCCCTTGTGAACTTGTTCTCAATGAGGAAACTAGATAGGGTTTCATACCAAGCTCTAGGAGCTTGCTTTAACCCATACAATGCTTTCCTAAGTCTATAGACATAATGTGGAAGAGTAGGATCAACAAAACCTGAAGGCTGCTCCACATATACTTCTTCTTTTAAATTACCATTAAGGAATGCTGACTTCACATCCATTTGGTATACTTTGAATCCTTGGTAGGTTGCATAGGCCAAGAACATCCTGATGGCTTCCAGTCTGGCTACTGGAGCAAAGGTTTGATCAAAATCAATACCTTCTTCTTGCCTATATCCTTTTGCAACCAGTCTTGCCTTATTCTTAATGATGACTCCTTGTTCATCTAACTTGTTTCTGTAGATCCACTTTGTTCCTATCACATTGTGATCTTTAGGCTTAGGAACTAAGTCCCAAACCTTGCACCTCTTGAACTGGTTTAGCTCTTCCTGCATAGCTTCAGTCCACTGTGGATCTTGTATTGCTTCTTCAAATTTCTTTGGTTCTATTTGAGACAGAAAACTTGAATATACTCAGCATTCTGATTTCTGCTCCTTGTCTGAACACCTTGTCTTGGATCTCCAATGATCAGCTCCACTGGATGATCTCTTAGATGCCTGTTGGCTGGAGGCATCCTTACTTCTGGTTGTACTTCTTCAGCATCTTCATCATGCTGAGTTCCTTGAACTTCTTCAGCTCCTGGTACATGTAGTTCTCCCCCTGGACATAAGCCATCTTCTTCTACTTGCTGTCTTGCAGCAGGTACATCTTCTATGGTTAGCTTGTCCATCTTCTTAATAAGACCTGAGGGGCTGCACACACTACTAGACAACTCATTGTTAATTAGTTGTGACTCATCAAAAACTACATGCACAGATTCCTCTACAACTTGTGTAGTCAAGTTGTAGACTCTATAAGCCTTACTATTATTGCTGTACCCAACAAACACTCCCTCTTGGGACTTGGCAGCAAACTTAGTTAAGTAAGACTTCCCATTGTTAAGTATGAAGCATTTACAACCAAAGATCCTAAAATAGGATAGATTTGGTTTCCTGCCTTTCACTACTTCATAGGGGGTCTTGTTTAACCTTTTAGTGATGGTAGCCCTATTTATCACATGGCATGCAGTGTTAACTGCTTCAGCCCAGAAATATTCTGGCAGTGATGAATCACTTAATAGGGTTCTACCAGCCTCTATCAAGGTCCTATTTTTCCTTTCAGCAATGCCATTTTGCTGAGGTGTTCTAGGTGAAGAGAATTCTTGAAATATCCCATAGTCTTCACACAGCTTTGTCATGCTTTCAGACTGAAACTCTGTACCATGGTCACTTCTAATTTTGACCACTGTACAGTTCAATTCATTCTGAATTTGCCTAACAAAACTGTGGAAGACACTAGGTGTTTCAGATTTCTGCTTTAAGAAGAACACCCAGGAAAACCTTGAGTAGTCATCAACAACTACAAAGGTGTAGACCTTCCTACCTAAGCTGTGAACTGGCATTGGACCAAATAGATCCATATGCAAGAGGTATAAACACCTCACAGCATCCTTGTTGTCAATGCTTCTAAAGGTGGATTTAGTCTGCTTGCCCTTTTGACAAGCTGAGCAAATGCCATCTTTGACACACTTAACTTGAGGACCATTCCTCACTAACTCTTTACTAAAGAGTTTGCCAATAGTCTTGTAATTAAGATGAGCAAGCCTCTTGTGCCACTTGACACATTGAGAGACTGTCTCATCAGCTACAAGACAAACTGGAGAACTATTGTTCTCAACCATAATGTCTAAACAATAGACATTTCTCTTCCTATAACCTGTCAAAATGATCTTTTGATCACTTGACCTCTTGATATGACAACCATTTTTAACAAATGAGATGTCATACCCTACATCACTTAATTGACTTATACTAATGAGGTTATGTTTCAAACCTTTAACATAAGCCACTTGAGTAATGGTAACAAGGTTAGAAGAAATGTTACCAAACCCTTTGATGATTCCTTTTTCAGAACCACCAAAGGTCACCTTTGGACCATTTTTGATTGGGATGTAGTCCTTCAGTAGTCCCCTAGTTCCAGTCATGTGTCTGGAACATCCACTATCCAAGTACCATGTAGGGGTATGGCCACTTGGATTTTCCTGCAAAACAAATTAATGAACCTTAGAACCCAAAGTAAACTTGGGTCCTTGGTGATTGTTAGTTTGCAATTTGACATAGCTACCTGCTGTCTTTCCAACAGGTAACTTGCTACACAACTTGGCACTGGCATTGTGCCAACAATCCAAAGCAAAGTGGCCAACCTTGCCACAGCACCAACATTCAAATTTGTTGTACCTTTGCTTAGGTTCTGACTTAGCTGTCTTAACTACAGCAGTCTTGTTGAATGTTGGGGCTTTGCCCTTGGACTTGGACTGATCCTGAACAGTCCTAGCTGGATTAACAAAACCCAGTCCAGTCTTTCCTTTATGATGAACAAAATCATCAATCAAGGGTAGCACTGATTTAGGTTTTGAAAACCTAGCTGCTAGCTCTTTCTCCTTCTGAAGATTAATCTCCAGTTTCTTAATTTGATCATTCTTAAATGTAATAGTACCCATCTGAATCACAGTAATGTGTTTCAGCCTGGCCACTTCATTCAGTTTTTGATCATAATTCTTCTCATAATCTATTGCAGCTGCTTTGAGATCAGCAATTTCCTTGGCCAAATTTTTGGCTAGGGTCTTGCTTTTCTTATAGGCTTGCAATAGTACTTGATATTCATCTAGGAGTTGATGAATATCTCCCTCAGACTCAGATATATTCTCATCACTTGATGAAGAATAATCTGACTCTGAACTAGAACTGGAATCAGAACTTTGAGTTAAACCTTGTACCTGACTGGGTCCTGGCTGCTCCAGGTTTTTGGTACTTTCAGTCAAAGCCATCAGTCCTTGGCTTTGACAGTCTTCTTGCTCATAGATAGATTCCATGATCTGCATAAACTCTTCTTCTTCCTTCAGCAAATAGCCCAATATAGGCTTCAGCATCTGTCTCAGTGTCTGAAGAAGACATATCTGAAAGAGTCTTCTCATTCTTTGCAACAAAGGACTTCTCCTTCTTTCCTTTGAAGTGTGTTTTCTTTTTGTCACTGGATTCTTTCCTTCTTTCAGGACAGTCTGCAATAACATGGCCCTGTCTATTGCAGCAGTAACAAATTATCTTGGATCCAGTTGCCTTACTAGTCTTGGTCCTTTTCTTGTCCTTCTTTGAAGGCTTCTTTTCCTGATACTGAACCTCTTTCCCTTTGGAAGATGAAGGTCTAGACCTCCACTGTTTCTTCTTAAGGAACTTCTGAAAATGTCTGGTGAATGCAGCAAAGTCTTCATCACTTTCACTGCTTGTAGATTTTGTACTTTCTGACTCTTCAGATTCTGATTCAACTACCTCAGGAGGAGGAGTTGATGACTTGGTCCTGCTCTTTCTGGGTACATCTGACTTAAAGGCAACAGTCTTTTCTCTGTATTCAGTCCTTGTTGACTTTTCTTCTTCTTTTCTCACTGACAATTGCATCTCATAAGATAACAACTTGCCAAAAAGTGTGGGAGGAGGAATTTCTCCCAACTTTGCCATTTCTCTGATGGCACAGATCTTGGTGTCCCAGTCTTTGGTGAGGGACCTTAAGAATTTATCATTCAACTCATAGTTTGTGAACTCTCTTCCATATGACATGAGTTCATTTACAATTCTATAAAATTTCTTGTAGCATTCAGTGATGCTATCTCCTCTTCCTTGCCTAAAGCTCTCATATTCTTGATTAAGCAAGGACTTCCTATCTTGCCTTACTTCTTCAGAACCTTCCATATAGACAATGAGGGTGTCCCACATTTCTTTTGCAGTTTTACAGTGAATAAGGTTCTGGAAGGTGGCATCATCAATTGCACTAACTATTATATTCTGTGCTCTTTTGTCCATGGTTGCTAGGACAATCTCATCCTTGGTCATTTCAGAGAAATCCTTTGGAGTCCTCTGATTTGCATCCAATACTGAAATCTTCATGGGCACATATGGCCCTTCTTTGACTGTGATGTATATCCTAGGGTCAGAGGCTTCCATAAAAAGCCTAACCCTCTCTTTCCAGATCCCAAAGATCTCTTTTCTGCATATAGGTAGTTTCATTGAACCCAACTCCTTATGATTCTCTGAAGAACCCATGTTCTTGATTTTCTTGAAACTGTTTCCTGTTTCCTGACTTATACTGAATCTGCCAAACTGGATCTCCTCAGACAGTTAGTCCTGATTTTGAGGAACCTCGCTCTGATACCACTTGAAAGATATGGTACCTAAACACCTAGAGGGGGGGGGTGAATAGGTGACCTAAACCTTTTTTGACTTTTGTTTGGCAGCACAACAGTTTTTCACTGATTACTACAGCTAACAGCAAATACAGAAATTAAGCATTCAATTCACAGCACAGCACAGCACAGAAGACACACTAATTTTATAGTGGTTCCCCAATCTTTGGGTACATCCACTTTCCCCCTTCGCCTATCTAGCAGTGTACTAGATTCGGCCAAACTTCTCCACTAGCTCAGAACCCAACAAGGTTCCTACCTCAGGCCCAAAGCCTTACACTCAGCCAAAAGGCCTACACTCAGCCACCCAGGCCTACACTCAGCCAATCAAGGCTTACACTCAGCCAATCAAAGGCTTACACTCAGCCAATCAAAGGCCTACACTCAGAGTTCTTCAACTCCTACACTCAGGCACCAAGCCCTACCCTCAGCCTTTATAAAATAGGCTTACAATCACTCAGATCCAATGGATCTTACAAGTTTAAAATAGAAATTACAAATGCTAACTCTACAACTCAGAAAGGATGAGAGGAGTTGAGAGTTTCTTGAAGAGTTCTTGGAAGAACTCAGCTTGATCCAAACTGACTTAGCTTTCTTCAAAGCTTCTTGAGTAGAACTGAATTAGTCTGAATCTTCTGCAGTTGATCCTTGATCTCTGCTTCTTGAAATCCAGATGACTCTGAATTGTTCTTCTCAGCCTTAGTTCCAAAGACTGAATCCTTGGTTGGAGCTCTCTCTCTCCAACTACTTAGATCTGCAGTTGGACTGCCTGATCTTCTTGTGTTGATCCTCTATGTATCACTTCTTGATTTAATCTGATCAACCACTTCAATTATTCTCACAACAAGTAATGATTGTGAACAACTTAACCACTTAATAACTTAACGGCTCATTCTGTAAACTGTGGGTGCCTATTTATAGGCTTCCTTCATGGTAACCGGCTGATCCGATTTATAACAGACTTTTGACTTCTCTGACAGTTGCTGTAGACCGGCTGGATTGGCAGCTGTCATGTCAACCAGTCACTTCTTGAAATCTCACTAACTGTCAGATAGTGTCGAGACTTTCTGTTCTTAAGTGTCGACACTTATAGACCAAGTGTCGACACATGTTGTGTAAGTGTCGACACAAGTCTACAAGGTGTCGACACAATTCCTTGTATGTCTCGACACAGTTTCTTCTGCATGTGTCGACACTGAAATTGAGTGTCGACACAAGTACTTATACTTCATTCTTTATCTGTATTCTTCTAAGTGTCGACACATCACCTTTGTGTCGACACATCTTCATGTGTTGAAACTGTCAAGTGTCGACACTGATTCTTGGTGTCGACACAAGTCTTCATTCTTGATTCTTCAGCTGAGTGTCGACACATTCCCTTAGTGTCGACACTTATACTTAGAATATTTTACAACTTTTCTGTTCTTTGCTAAGTGTCGACACATCTCCTTGTGTCGACACTTCCTTCTAGTGTTGAGTCTTCTGGTTATGTGTCGACACATTGTGCTGAGTGTCGACACATTCTTCAAGTGTTGACTTCTTTGAGTGTGTGTCGACACATTGTGCTGAGTGTCGACACATTCTTCATATGTTGACTCTGCTGATTGAGTGTCGACACATTGTGTTGAGTGTCGACACTTGTACTTAGTCTCTGCAGAATTTTGCTGGGTGTCGACACAACTCCAAGTGTCGACACTTTCTGATGTTGACTCAGCTCTTCTAGGTGTCGACACTTCTGCTAAGTGTCGTCACAGCTTTTCTGCATCCTTCTACACTGAGTGTCGACACAGCTCCAAGTGTCGACACTTTCTGACTGGTGTCGACACTTCTTCCCAGGTGTCGACACAATGACTCCAAGTGTCGACACTGCATGTCTGGGTGTCGACACAAGCTTTCTCAAGTGTCGACACTTTGCCTCTGGGTGTCGACACATGGACTTAGAAATTTTCAGCTTCAGTCCAGTGTATATCTAACCTGCACAAGCAACTCAAACAAACATCAAATACATTCTGATGTATATCATTGAGTTAGGTGAGGCTTCTTCAAATCAGGTACATTTGACCAATGTACCCAACATCGCTCTCTTCATCGGTCTTCACTGGAGGTACGTTAGTTGTTGATGTAGAAACTTGTTTTCCTTTATTGTCTAATGCTTTTTCGAGGTTCTCTAGGACCACCTTTTTGCATGATAGGATACTCCAGGTTGAAGTGTTCTCTTCTCCAAGTGTTGTTGTTTGCCGCTACGTGTTTCTTTGGGATGATGCTCTCCTGCACCGGTACTTTCAGACCAACTCATCGGTGATGAGTAGTTTTGAGCGAGGGAGGATTGATTGAGATGTTGCTGACACGGCCACCATTGATCCCCGTCTGAGAGAGTTCGTCGATTGGGACGATCGCTGCCGCAAGCTCGAGGATGGGATCGACGTCCGCCGGCATTATATAAAAATATATAATTATAAATTAAATAATTATAATTATATATTTTTAATAATTTTATTATTTTAGCAATTTTATTTTAAGTATTTATTTCATGTTTTTATTTTCATTTCATGTGTAATGATGGGTGCTTATAACCATCATGTGTTGTTTTAATTATTTCATTTCATGTGCTATGATGGGTGCATATAACCATCATATTTTGAATTTTGAATTTTGAATTTTGAATGAAAGGAGATGGAGTGGTGTAAGCCTATATATAGGCCATGATATTTGTCATATTGAATTAGTGAATGATTGAAAAGAAAACCCTAACTTGTCTTGAGAATCTCCTTCTCCTCTTCTCCTTGGCCGCCCCCTCTCTTCCCTCTCTTCCTTGGCAGTTTCGGCCACCCTCCTCCCCTCTCTCCCTCCTCTTTTCTCCCCTTAACCACCCTCTCCTACTCCTTTTCCCTAGACAAAACCTCCTCCCATCCTCCTCACCCAAATTGACCACCAACAACAAAATTTGTCACCCTCATCCTTGAAGAAATTCGGCCAAGGCAAGAAGATCTCCACTTGTGGATTAACTCTGGCGTAAAGCGACGAAGGCGGGCAAGTTTCTCTCCAACCTGCATGACTTCGGCGGAGCCGTTGAAGAACGATCCAAGTAGAGAAATCGGAATCATCCATTTTGATAGGGTAACGAATCCTTTCTACCTATTGTGTGTTTCTCTTCCTAGATTAATTCCTGTGGTGGTAGATTCTTGGCGTTGAATTTTGAATCGTTAATTAAATCGTGGTTTCTTCGATTGGTTTTGCATTTGTCTTGATTAAATTATTTTTCGAAAAAGGTTTGGCGAACCTTCGTTTTCTTTTGTTGGGAGAGATCTACCTTTTCAAAATAGTATTAATTTGGTAGACCTTTTTTGGAACAACACCGCTTGTTCGGATCGGGTGGCTCCTTTTAGCCAGAAAGAATATTGGTCTATAGCCTTTGTTCAATCCTAAGCGGTTTGGCTACCCGTACGTTAGCATATAATTGATAAAATTAATTAACGCGGTGCTGCATAGAACGATTGTGCGAGTATAGGATTGGATCAAGGAGAGGCAAACGTGATCGTCCGTAGATTTATTTGGTGTCAACATGCAATCTTGCATCAACAATGCATTAAAATAATAAAATACAATCATAAAGCATAACAACAAATATCTAGCAGAAGGAAAAGTCTAGCAGATATATATACATCAAGTGATTTGTGACAAATTAATCAAAACAAATAGTTCAGAGGAAATAAGCTAATCAGAACGCTAATCAGACTTCTTACACTTGTCTTTCTCTGATGGCTGCCTGAAAATGATTTCCCTGTTGGGATTTGCTGCTTCTCTTTTAGACATAGTCATGTCAGCTACTCCCATGATGTTGCCAGAAGTTGCTCTTAGAACAACTGCCTCTGTATGTAAGCTCATATAAGCATCAACATTGAAAAAGTGTTTAGCCTTGTCATACCTTTTTAATTCCTCTCTTCTGTAAGAAGACATTGTAGTATATTGAGAAGCATCTTTGCCTTCTTCTTTAGCCTTATTTATCTGAGAGAGTCCAACCAGCTCTTGGAATCTAGTCATTCTAGAAATGTTTTCATGTTCTGGATCAACAAAAGGAACTGGTGGAGAGTAAGATGTTTCAGGAGATGCTTTATCAGATTGATCAACTTCAGATACGTTATGTTGCCTACTGTGCTTCTGGTATTACTGTTGCTACCTGCTGCTGCTTGAAGAATGTTGATATTGTCTGCTGTTGGAGGATTTTGATTGATGGGAAGATGTAGCTTTTTGGACCTGAGAGATGTAGAAGAGTTCAGGAGAATGAGAGCTTTGCTCAGGGTGTAGGCCTTCAGATTGAAGAAGATCTTCAGGAAACTTTTAGACTGATGAAGATTGTTTTTCTCTTGAAAATTCCGGAAGTAAGAATGTATTCATGACCGCCTTTTTGCGTGTTCATATTTTCTATATGGATTACTGCTCTTTTTCTTGAAAAAGAAAACTTTATATATAATCCTTGCAGATATTAACATTTGAATTTTTGAATATCTTTTTCTTTGATTGATTGAAGAAAATCTGGGACCTGAACGACTATAATTTGTATTAAATGAATTTCCTTAACTGTACTAGTAAATAAGTCAAGTAATAAATCTGTGAAAACCATAATTAATGTTACCATGAAACAACTATATTCATATGAATATTGAGCATTAATTACCAGAGCATTACAGACATAATATAAAATGATTTGAAAAACATCTGCCTTAGTTAAACTGAAACTGAGAGAAAATAATTGAACTGAATTTGGAAGAATATAGTCGAACTCAACAAATTTCGTTGACCTGAGATCCAATATCGTCGAACTGAAGATAGCAGATAAGAGGTAGAAAATCGTCGAACGGAGATCCAAATTCGTCGAGCTGAGATGACACTTTGTCGAGCTGAGTTTCTGGTATAAGCTCGCAAATCATCGATCTCAGCTGAACTTTCATCGAGTTCAACTCAGAGAAAAACTCTGAGTTTGTCGATCTGTGATCGACGATCGTCGAGCTAAGTTCAGCTATCGTCGAACACTTTTTCTGACTCTTAGAAAACTGCTTTCTCTAGAGGTCTTCTATCTTTAAGCATTCTGAAGGTGAAAACCAATCACTCTAGTTTTGCTGACTTGACCTAGACCCTGATAAAAATTTATGACCCTAGACTATACATTGTGGGTCATCTGAGAGTCCTAATAGTGAACCTAGCCCAAATCAACCTTAAACAAGGTGGGGTTCCAGAAATCTCCCCCTATTTGGGTGAGGTCACTATGAACAACAATAAAAGAAAAATCATAAAGCAGAAAAATAATATCTGGCAGAATTATAATGTTTCAGCAGATATAAACAAGATTGCCTTGTGACATATTTATAATAAATAAAAGTTAAGTCCAAAAATAGAAAAGAAAAACGGTGAAACTCTTTTGGATTAATCTTGAGAAGTCCCAGTAGAAGGTTTGGTAAAGATGATTTCTCTGTTGGGATCAATATCTTGCTGCTTTGTCATCTTCATATCTTCTGCTCCAAGAATTGTCACTAAAGCAGCTCTAGGTACCACTGCTTCTGGATGCAAGTTCAAGTAGGTATCAACATTACAGAGAGTTTTATCCTTATCATACCTTTGGAGTTCCTTTTTCCTGTAGGTTGACATAGTAGTGAATTGGATTGCATCCTTCCCTTAGCTCTTCTAATTTGAGAAAGACCTATAGTGTCATGAAGTCTGGCCATCCTGTAATTGGGTTCCAATTCTGGATCACTGTATGGAACAGGAGGGGGAGAAGGAGGCCTTTCTTGAATTTCAGACTGATGCTTTCTGCCACTACTATGACTACTTCTTGACTCAGACTTAGAGGATTTGTCATATCTCTGATAGGAGGAAGGCATGTAATGCTGAGATGATGTTCTTTGAGAAACATTTCCTAAAGCTCCAGCAGCTGGAGGAGGAGGTAGATCTCTCCTGTACTATGGGGGAGGAGAGTGTCTCCTGCTACTCTTTATGGCCTTCAGTTCATTCTTAGAGTACCTCGTCCAATGAGGTGTATTGGGGCCAAGTGTCACTCCTTTCAAAATATAGTAAGGCACATCATTAGAATTAGTAGGTTTAGAAACAACCTTAGAAGGGGCCTTCTTCTTCAATTTCCTTTTCCTGGAGCTGGAATCTTCAGAATCCTCAGATTCTTCCTCATCATCTGACTCACTGAATTGAACATTATACACATCAATCATCTTTAACTGTTCAGCAGAAATGTTCAGCTTAGCCTGAGGCTCAGATGGTACGCTAGGGATTGGAACTTCAGCTTTTGTAATTGTATTTGCAGGAACTTCTGGAGTATCTTCCATATCAGCAAACATTATCTCATCCATGTCTGGCATTGGGGATTCAACCCAAACTGCCACAACAGGAGAGTCAGCTTTAGGCTCAAAGGGCTCAATCTCAATTTCTGCTAGAACTGCAAAACTTGTCTTTATTAGGTCTAAGACCTCAGAACTAACTGGGGCAGTATCAGATACTATAGCCCTGGAAGCAGTATCCTCAAATACTGGAAAACAATAATGAATTGTATCAAAGCCTCTCATCAAAGAATAAATATCCACTAAGGGGACTATGAAAAAGAATGAAACTGTTGGCTCTTCACAAAGAATCATTGTTGTATCTGTAAGCTCAGTATCTATGATCTTAACATCTTAATCTGTATCTAGACACTCAAAAATTGTTGTTGTTACTGATGTTATTGTTATAACTTGTGTTGTTGCTGCTTCTGTTGAAGATGGAGCTTCATCATTGGACATCCCCCCGGTATGTGTTTAGGAATTCCTGAAGCCATGCCCCTAGATGAAGAAGGGACAAAGGAGGAGGCAGAAGCAAGCTGGGCAGAAAGGGTAGAAATAGACTTTACTAGAGGAGCAACTGCATCAACAATAAACTTCTGCAGGGTAGGAGTTGTAACACCTCCCCTGTAATGACCATATAATATGGGTCCGGACGGGGCCCCACAACATACAGACGCCACAGCTTCAGTATTATAAGATGATATAGCTACCTAATCTCAAAACTCATAACACAACACAGCGGAAACAACAAGCAAGACTAGAAGTTATCCACGCCTACAAGAGTAACAAAATGGCCTTATGGCCTTACAACAAGAGTGAGTCCAAACTCAAATAATACATCAGTCATAAAAGTGCATAAGCACTCCTAGTCTACCTCGTCATGCAAGCCGGGCAACATGAGCATAAAACATGCAGCGCCATAGAAGTAGAGCTACAGCAAAAGGTAACATTTCATGAGGCTTAGGCCTTTCTGGCCGGCGAGCTAGCTCCTGCTTGTAATCCTTGTCCTGTAAAAATTATTAGTAACGTGGGTCAGCAAAGGCTGACCTCAAACTGTGAAACAAACACATCTCCTCCCGGCCGCCCCTAACGGACCCTGGGGTACTCCTCCAACCTGCAAGTTAGCACTTCGTATGCAATAATCATAAGCAAGAAAAACAACTAAGGAAACAGGCTTGAATGTCTCAAACATCATACATGTTCTCTACTATTGAGCATATAATAATAGGGCCTACTATGCAACATGAATGCAACACCCGGGCTTCACCCAAGGCACCCTATAGCGTATGCATCTAGCACAACATCACATCATTTGGGTACTCATCATTTCCCCATTGGCATAAAGCCGCAAACAAAAAGGGAACCACAATCCCCCAATGGCATACAAGCCGCCACGCAGAACTCTTGCCAAGGCCCCACCCGCTCACGGTCATAGACCCGGGCTTGCTGGCAAACTCTGACTTCTCATGTCAGGATTTCGTCCAACACACTGACCGATTCTAAGAACCCTTGCTGGACCCCAACCACTCATGGCCTCATTGCCCGGGCTTGCCCCATGCTCGGCTTCTCGTCAGTCTCATAAAAGGGGACTAGTCTCATCGGGACACTTTCCACACATGACTTGCACGTCACGGGATAGCCAGCCGACCACAGAGACACAGCCACGCCTTGGCACATCACAAACCAAGATAATTCCTCCATAATCCCTCGTTCGTACTGCAGCGTTCCCGCGCACCAAGGGAACCATCTACCAACCATGCGGAGCTAACCTTGTTCACCAAGGAAACCATCTACCGCCAATGAGGAGCTAACCTTGTCCAGTACCGGCCACACGTACTCAGGAAAGATAAAGGGAAGAACATCACAAACCTCACGAACATCACAAACGGCCTCTTACCGCAACGGATCTCTATGAATCCTTAAACCTCGTATGCAACATCACCGAGTCGGACTAACAGTCGCGACTACGGCTTCACCCACCATGCCTAATCCACTAACGGAGCGGACCTCTAATGCAAGATCATGTCGGGGACAGACTCAATCGACCCGGAGGTTCCTCTTGAACCTTGGCGACCCAAACTCCTCTCATTTGAGAGTTTGGTGCCCAAAAAACTAGGAAATAAAATATGCTAAAACATGCATCCTAAAACCAAGAGGAGAAGTGTCGTTACCCTCCAACTCCGCTTCCTAGCCATGGAAAAATAGCCGGATGAAAAGCATCGAAATCTCTTCTTCCTCCTTCGATCTCCCTTCTCTCTAGAACTCAGACAGAACCATCGGCAGGAAAAATAATGGTGTTGAAACCCTATTCACAGGTATATGCCAATCAGATAAACCACCAGCCACCGATTCCCACAAAAGAGAAATGCACGGCTACGATCCAGGTCTGACCTGGACAAAATGGGCTGAACACCGCACAGTTCACCAATCCGGAGCAGGACCCGTCCACGACCAATCAATTTGTGTCGGGACATTTGGTCAAAATCCTGCCAAAAACCCCTATGTCGACACTCCGCGTCGACAGACAAACACACCACAAAACACCCCGCGCTTGACGATCGTCGAGCCCAGATCATCGAACGCTGCCAAAATGTCGAACAGAGACTTTGGCAAAATCATCTAACATAGGGAAATCGTCGAACGCAGATCACTGGCAAAATCGTCGAACGCAGGGAAATCGTCGAACGGAGACCCAAATTGTCGAACGCAGCTTGCTAGGGAAAATCGTCGAGCGCAGATCCAAATCGTCGAACGGAGATCCAAATCGTCGAACGCGGCTTACTGGGGAAAATTGTCGAGCGCAGATCCAAATCGTCGAACGGAGATCCAAATCGTCGAACGTGGACTGGCACGGCGGGAGACGCCCTGTGACACGCCAGTGTCACAGGCCGTGTACCCCTGCCCGTGTCAACACCTCCTCTATGTCAACACAACTATGTCGACACAACTGTGTCGACACCACCGTGTCGACACCTCTGTGTCGACACCACCACTGTGTCGACTCAACTATGTCGACACAACTGTGTCGACACCACCGTGTCGACACCTCTATGTCGACACCTCTGTGTCGACACCACCATGTCAACACCTCTGTGTCGACACTGGAGAGAACATGCCTGCGATACGCGCTCCGACACGGGCGTGTCGGAGAGCGTGTCCCCCACTAGTCGATGAACTGTGCGAAAAAAAATGTCGACCTCCCAGGCTCTCGACGAACCCGGTTCGACACGGCCATGGACACGCCTGTGTCCTTGGCCGTGTGACCCTCACCAAGCCCCAAAAATGGCTCTCGACGCTGCTTGTCCTTCTTTCAGATTTTGGGGCGTTACAGGAGTAATGAATTTTAGAAGATCTTGAGCAATATCAAAGAAATTTAGATATGATTGTTCAGTATTATAGGTGGTATAAGGAGTAGTATGACCACAGTTTGAACAGATGGAGAATCCTGAAAAGATATCTATAAGTGGAATGCTTGGTAAGTGGAGTGGAACATCTGATGGAGGGATATCATGAATGGGTGAATGAAGTGGATAGTGTGTTGGAGATAATAGAATTGGTGCTTGATGAGTAGAGGTGGATGAAATATCATCAAGATGGGATGGTAGAGTAGACTGAGGAGGTGGAGATGGTGTATCCTCATGAATTTGGATTGGTGATGGTGGTGGAGATGATGGTTGAGATGGTGACACTAGATGAATGGAAGTGGAAACATCAGGGAGTTTAATATCTTCCTAAAGTGGGGAATGTTGTGGAGATGGTTGTTGAAGAGGAGGTGAGGGAGGAGGAGCAAGAGCTTCTTCTAGGGTTGGAGAAGTGGTTGTTATAGCCCTGGTGTCCTTAGAAATTATCCTGGAAGATGAGGCCCTGGAGGGCTTGGGGATTCTCCTCTCCCACTTCCCAAAGAGGGCTGAGGATAGCCTTTTGGAAGCATTGACGAAACTGGTTGGAGTAACCAATAACTGAGGGAATTTTGCCTAAAGGTAGATTCCCAAAATCCTCCCAAAGTAGACTTACTTCTTTGAGTTCTTCTTCTTGATCAAATCAAACAACAAAATACTACAGTTCACAGACTTCTTATTGACCAAGGCACTCATCACCAAAAACTGGTGCCTGGTAATATAGTCATGGGTCATGTACTTGGCCAAGAGTACCTTCCCTACGACATCAACTAGAAACTTATATTCCATAGATAAATTTTTCTTCAACAACTTGCTAGGGTTTCCCTCAAAGTGACTCATTGTGATCAACATAGCATTGTATTCAGAACTATCTAGTTCTATATCATCATTGTCATTTACCAGATTGAAAATTTCAGACATAATGATAGGTGTTAAAGGAAACTGTTCTCCTGAGATAGTGCCAATCATTTTGGTTGCATCCGGTGAAGTGGAAATATACACCCATTCTCTGATCTCAGCCACTGGTAGTTGATTCTAATTGTAATGAATTTTCTGAGTTGCTGTTCCTCGAAGAGCTTCAGGATATCCTGGAAGACTTGATCAGAATGGAAGAAAGAGTCCATATCAATATCGAATCCAGCGTCAAACTTCATGGAGGAGAGCACAACCACAGAGACTGTCATAAATTTCATGCAAAGAGAAACAAAGATCAAGAGCTAGGGGAACAAGAAAGTGTGGGATTGAGTTCGACAAAAACCTAGATATAAGGTTTTAGAAGATGAAGCAATGAACTCCGTCCAGCGAAAAGATCTTCGAACTAAGTTCGACGAAAAATTTCATTAAGAAATGAGATCATCGATCGAAGTTTGAAGAGAGAAAAAATATCGTCGATCTTCGTTCGACGAAAAGTTTTCAGAAACAAATTTCGTCGATATCAGTTCGATGAAAAGTTTCTCAAAGAAGAGATCATCGATCTCCATTCGACAAACTCTTCACGAAAAGTTCACAGATAGTCGATATCCGTTCGACGAACTATATCCAAATCATTGTACTCAGAACAAAAGTTAAATTAAGCCTTCTACATTAATCATACCTAGCTGATTTAGGAAGAACAGATGTTTCTTCTAATCTAATGGTTTAGTGAAGATTTCTTCTCTTTGTAAATCAGTAGAGATAAAAACAAGGTTAATTTTCTTTTTGTCCGCACAATCTCTAATGAAATGATGTCTAATCTCTATATGCTTAATCCTACTATGATGTATTGGATTTTGTGCAATGGAAATTGCATTAGTACTATCACAAAATATGGTTGAATTATTTAAGTTGAGACAATAATCTAGGAGTTGGTTTTGAATCCACAATATTTGTGAACAGCAACTGTCAACTGCAATGTACTCAGCTTCTGTAGTTAAAGTGGACATATATGTTTGTTTCTTACAAAACCAAGACACAAGCCTATCACTAAGGAACTGGCATGTTCCTGATGTGCTTTTTCTGTCAACTCTACATACAGCAAAGTCAGCATCTGAAAATCCAATTAAATCAAATTCTAACTCAGTTGGATGTCATAGTCCTAGATTTGGGCAACTCTTTATATATCTCAAAATTCTTTTTAGAAAAATAAGGTGAGATTCTTTAGGGTTCACGTGGAATCTAGCACAAAGACATTTAGCAAACATTATATCTGGCCTACTAGCTGTGAGATATAATAAGGACCCAATAATAGCCCGATATGTTTTTTTATCAACTGGCTTGCCTTGCTCATCAGAATCAATCACAACATTGGAAGCCATGAGTGTTTTCATAGCTGAGGCACCAGACATCCCAAATCTCTTAATTAGCTCCTTAGAATATTTAGATTGGGAGATGAAAATGTCATCAGGGGACTGCTTCACTTGAAGACCAAGGAAGTAGGAAAGCTCACTTATGCTACTCATTTCAAACTTGGAATGCATCAGGTCAGAAAACCTTTTGCATAGTTTGGAATCAGTAGAGCCAAAAATGATGTCATCTATATATATTTGTACTAACAAAATTTTATCTTTATGATGTCTAATAAACAAAGTTCTATCTACAATGCCCCTAGTGAACTTATGCTCTAAAAGAAAACTAGCTAGGGTCTCATACCAAGCTCTTGGAACTTGCTTTAAAGTATAGAGAGCTTTATGCAATTTGAAAACAAAAGAGGGATGAGTTGGAGAGATAAAACCTGGTGGTTGCTTCGCATAGACTTCCTCTTTGAGTTCACTATTGAGAAAGGCACTCTTGACATCCATTTGGTAGTCTTTGAACTTCTTGTATGCAGCATAGGCAAGAAATATCCTGATAGCCTCCATCCTTACAACAAGGGCAAATGTCTGATCATAATCAATTCCTTCCTCCTGAGAATAGCCTTGAGCTACCAATCTTGCTTTGTTCCTTACAATAGCTCCTTGTGTATCCAATTTATTCCTGAAAACCCATTTAGTTCCAATGATTGGGTAGTCTTTGGGTCTTGGAACTAAATCTCAAACTCTGCATCTCTCAAATTGATTGAGCTCCTCTTGTATTGCAATAATCCAGTGGGGATCTTGCTCTGCATCTTTTATGGATTAAGGTTCAATCTGAGATATGAAGCAAGCAAGCATCAAATCTTGGTTGAGTTGATGCCTTGTTTGCACACCAACTGATATGTCTCCAAACACTTGAGATATTCGATGATCTCTAAATATGACAAGATCAATAGGAGGAGTTGGTTCATCAACAACTTGGGGAATTAATTCCTCTTGTGGAATTATATTGGTTGTTGTTGGTTCAACTTTTGAAATTATTTCTTCTTCACTCTCTTCATCAACCTATGGAGAGGGATGCAACGTAACCTCTTGGGTGAGGTTCAAGTCATCCAATTTCTCACACAGAAGGGGTACCTGCAAAATATCTCTGGTAGAAGAATTCTTCTCCTTGTAACACATGTTAGCCTCATCAAAAGTTATGTGTACAGATTCTTCCATTTTTAAAGTTGATTTATTAAATACCTATAAGCCTTGCTGACTTGGGAATATCAAAGAAAAATTCCCTCTGCGGCTTTGGCTTCAAACTTTCTAAGATGTTTCTTATTTTTATTGTGTATATAACATCTACAACCAAATACTTTAAAATAGTTAATTTTAGGTTGCTTCCCTTTAAGCAATTCATAGGGAGTCTTACCCTTAAGTTTATGTATTAAACTCCTATTCAGAACATAGTTTGTTGTGCTTACATCCTCTACCCAAAAGGATAGGGGCAAGTAAGCATATGAAAGCAATGTCCCTACAGATTTAATTAGAGTTCTATTTTTCCTTTCTGCTACACCATTTTGTTGATGAGTTCTAGGAGCAAAGAAGCAATGCCTGATACCTTCCTTCTCATAGAATTCTTGCATAAGAAGAGATTCAAACTCAGTACCATGATCACTTCTAATCAATGGAACTGGAGTAGAGTATTCAATCTTTATGCTCTTAAGAAAGTCTGTAAGAACTTTAAAGTTATCTGACTTGTTTCTCAAAAAGAACACCCAAGTGAATCTAGAGAAGTCATCTACAATAACTGAAGTATAGGATTTCCCTCCCAAGCTCTGTACTGCAATGGGTCCAAAGAGATCCATATATAGCAAGTACAGAATTCTGGGTGAATCACTCTTATTAATAGATTTAAAGCTATTTTTAGTTTGCTTGCCTAATTGACAAGCCCTGTAGAGGCCTTCCTTATTGTAGGGTTAGAAGTCAATCCTCTAACAAGGTTGTCCCTAGATAATTTAGCAATATTTCTAAGGTTAACATGTCCTGGTCTTTTATGTCATAAATCACTATTATTACTAATTAGATTGAACAAACAAATTTCTGAACTAGCTGACCTGAAATTAACTACATAAATATTTCCTTGTCTAAGTCCAGTTCAAACAGTTTTATTATCTATTGAAGTAATAATACAGGAAGATTGGTTAAAAGATACCTGATAACCTTCATCACATAACTGGCTTATGGATATCAGGTTATGTTTTAGACCACTCACATAGGCTACCTTCCTGAAGGTGAGAGCTCCAACTTTGATATTCTCATAGCTTTCTGTTTGGCCATAGTTAGAGTCTCCAAAGATTGCCTTTGGTCCAAGCTTTGACTTGCAGTTAGTTAAGTTGTCCTTGCTTCCAATCATATGCTTTGAACATCCACTATCCAAGTACCATTATTCCTTTATGGTAGGATAGTTCTTCATATGCATAAAAAATAGATCTGGTGTTCTTGACCCAGGTAACCTTGGGTCCTTGATTCTTTTCAAATTTAAAACTAGAAATATAAGAAAATTTTGGTTGACTCTTATATCCTAGAGGATGAAATCTCCTAGGTGGAATTATCCACTGGGTAAAGGGGTTAACAAAGTCTCTTGGTTGATTAAAGTTTCTGAAATAATTTAAGTTTTTGTTGAAGTTAACTGGGTTCGACGAATTCTGAAAAGTTCATCGATCTGCGTTCGGCGAATAGGGATGAGTTCGTCGAACTCCGCTCCGAGAATGAAAGTATTCATTTTTGTGCCCTAATTTCATCGATCGCGGTTCGACAATCCATATTGATTTCATCGATCGTAGTTCGAAGAATAATTATATGAAAAATTTGCGTTCACAGTTCGTCGATCTGAGTTCGACGAACGGTATACATTTCGTCGATCTAGGTTCGAAAAAAACTGTTGAACATTGTTTTTATTAAAGTTTTTCTTTTTCTTTCTCTTTTATTTAGGTTTCTGAAACACTTCAATTTGTTGGTTATTTTCATCTAATTTTTTTTCCTTTTCAGATATAAACTTAACAGGGGTTGAAAGAATATTTTTCTTTAGAAGATGAGGTTGTCTTGATGAAGCACCTAAGCCCAGTTTGCCATTTAGCCTGGTATTGACAGTGCTTGTGATATCAATTTGATGCTTCTCCCATTCAGGGATTCTTCAAATTACTTAGCCTCATTTAGTTCAGTTTTTAATGAAATGATTTGTTCAGAAGCTATATCTAGTTCATCTTTTAATTTTATGTTTTCAGAAAACAAATTATCATATTCAATTAATTTGTCTCTGAGAAGTTTGATTTCCTTCTCAGATTTAATTAAGTCATTGCACAGTAACTTAAATTCAGTTTTAAAATGTTTTGAAGTAAAATCAAAGGAGGATATCACCTGATCCTCTTCTGACTCAGAATCCTCGGCTTCTGATGGATTGCTTGATGCATTGATAGTCATCAAACAAATCTCTCTGGCTTTGGCCTCTTCTTCATCTTCACTGGAGCTGGAAGATGAAAACTCTTCTTTAGATTCACTCCAAGTCTCAGCAACAAAGCCTTTTTCCTTCTTCTTATGCTTGCTGGAAGAAGGCTTACTATAATGCTTCTTGGAGTCCTTGTCTTTCCTTTTATCCTTCTTATGCTTCTCTGGACACTTAGGTAGAATGTGTCTAGGCTTCCTACAACCACAGCAAACAATTTCCTTGGTAGGAGTCTTGTCATACCTTAGTTTATCTTCATTCCTTGTTGACCTTCTTCTGAAGTCCTTCTTAGCCATTTTATAGAATCTCTTGGCTAAGAGACTCATCAACTCTTCATTTGCCGCTAGTGCTTTTGATTCTTTAGATGCCTTAAATGTAATACTTTTCTCCTTCCTTCCTGAGGTGGAAGTCTTCTGTTCAGCAGCTTCCCTGGTCTTGATCAGCTGCCCATAGGACTTAAGCTTGCCTAACAAAGACTTAGTAGAAATCTCATTTATACTTTTGGCCTCCTTGATTGGCCAGATCCTAGAATCTCTTGTGTTGGGGAAGCGCATAAGTATTTTATCATTAATCTATATTAATGAGATATTCTTATCCCAGTCCTTCAGCTCATTAACAATCAGGCTGAGTCTATTGTACATATCTGCAACTAACTCTGATTCATCCTTTTTGAAATTTTCATACTTGAGATGAGAAGGGATCTTGTATCTTTCCTCTCATCAGCAGATCCTGCTACCATTTGTTTGAGAGAATCCCAAATGGCCTTTGCTGATGTGCATTCAGCTACCTTTTGAAATATATCATCAGGCATGGTGTGAGCTAAGATGTTCATAGCTTTAGCATCTACAACCTTTGCTTTCTTCTGTGCATCAGTCCACTCAGGTGGTGGAACTGCACTGGTGCTTGTAGATGTTTTTGTAGAAGGAGTAGGGGGACCTGTCAAAATAGAATTGTAGATGTCTTCATCAATGGAATTCATATACAGCCTAATCTTTGACTTCCAAAGTGCAAACTTATTAAGGTTGCACATTGGAGGTCTGGAGCTTGAATATTCCTATTTTGTGCCATGATTTAGAAAGACAATGGAGTAAGTGGGATCTGTCAAAGATCTTTTAGTTCAGGTGTTAGCCTGTGAAACCAAATAACCTGTCTCTGACACCAATTAAAAGTGAGGGATAGATCTGTCTTAACTCTAGAGGGGGTGAATAGAGTTTTTTTAAAACAAAACTTTGGTTAGTTTTTATAGCGGAATTCAAATAAGTGATATCTATATGTATATAGAGAAAATAAAAACAAAGACAATCACAGCACAATAAATAAAAGAATAGAGCAACCCAGTCGACACAAAGATTTTATAATGGTTCCCCTAAAACTTGGGTACATCCACTTTTCTGCCATCCTGGTAGGAATCCACTATAGGTTTTTGATCAGGTGTCCTGCCACCACAAGATCTATTTCAAGGGAGATCTAGCAACCCTTTGAGCTTTTGATCAAGTGCCCAAAAGCCAAAGCAAGTCTTTTGATCAGGAGACTTAACAACCAAAAGATTAAATTTTGAAGGGAGTTAAAACCCTTTTACAGTAAGATAAAAGAAAATGATGATGTCTTCTCTTTCTCAATAAACTAAGAAGACTAGTGTATTATCTGTTGTTGTCAAAGCTCCCTCTGAGATGTAGAAAATTTCAGGAGAATGAGAGCTTTGCTCAGGGTGTAGGCCTTCGGATTGAAGAAGATCTTCAGGAAACTTTTATACTGATGAAGATTGTTTTTCTCTTGAAAATTCTTGAAGTAAGAATGTATTCCTGACTGCCTTTTTCTGTGTGTTCTTATTTTCTGTAAGGATTCCTGCTCTTTTTCTTGAAAAAGAAAAACTTTATACATAATCCTTGCAGATATTAGCATTTGAATTTTTGAATACCTTTTTTTTATTGACTGCAGAAAATCTGGGACTTGAACTGCTATAATTTGTATTAAATGAATTCACTCAACTGTCCCAGTAAATAAGTCAAGTAATAACTTTGTGAAAACTATAATTAATACTACCATGAAATGGCTACATTCATACGAATATTGAGCATTAATTACCAGAGCATTACAAACATAATATAAAATGATTTGAAAAACTTCTGCCTTAGTCAAACTGAAACTGAGAGAAAATAGTCGAACTGAATCTGGAAGAATATAGTCGAACTCAACAAATTTCGTTGACCTGAGATCCAATATCGTCGAACTAAAGATAGCACACAAGAGGTAGAAAATTGTCGAACGGAGCTCCAAATTTGTCGAGCTAAGATAACACTTCGTCGAGCTGAGTTTTTGGTATAAGCTGACAAATCATCGATCTCAGCTGAACTTTTGTCGAGCTCAAATCAGAGAAGAAACTCTAATTTCATCAATATGCGATCGACGATCGTTGAGCTAAGTTCAGTTATCGTCGAACACTTTTTCTGTTATAAAACTGCTTTATCTGGAGGTCTTCTGTCTCTAAGCCTTCTGATGGTGAAAACCAATCACTCTAGGTTTGCTGATTTGACCTAGGCCCTGATAAAAACTTATGACCCTAGACTATACAATGTGGGTCATCTGAGAGTCCTAATAGTGAACCTAACCCAAATCAACCCTAAACAAGGTGGGGTTCCAACACCCTGCGAGATCTCGCCCAGGGAGATCCCACCCACTACCTTTTGCCGCCTCTTAATTCCCAGGCCATTGAACAGGAGCGTTCTTGCCTAGGTCAGGGGCTGCAGCCACTAGGACAGGGCGTGTCGAGCAAATATAGCAAGTGGTGAGTGCGAAGGTTATGAGGTTCCACATCTCTTGCCGGAAGTCCTCAAACATGTCCAGGGTGGTGAGAGGGGGAGGGGGTGGCGAGTCGGCCTGTTCAGAACCATTCCCTTCGCCTCTAGTCATTGAGCTCACTGAGGTTTTCATTGTTGATCACTCTCCATGCTCACCGCACCAAAAATTTTGAAACCAGATACTGGCTTCTGTGGATTCTGAACCCTTAGGAAAGGGGTGACCGCACACTTACTTTGCCTATCATGCTTTGCTGGCTGAAGACTTAGAACTTGAAACTGACCCTAGGCTCCAGCATAGAGGTCCCACCACACACCCGGAAGTTAGTGTTTCCCCTCTTTATTCGATGCTTGGCTAAGGGCACCTCAGAAAGTGTTATAGTACTAGAGAGCAAGAGAACTAGAAAATCTTGCCTCCTGAGGTACCCCTTGGGTCTATTTATAGATTTCTGAGTCTGGCCTCAAATAGCGAGACTCCGCTATTCTAAACAGCTATATGCAACCAAAAGTGATCTGCCAACAGCCAAACTCCATTGTTCTGGAAGGCTACTTGCAGCCCTACCAGGGTATCCTGGTAATTTTACCTCTGGACCCCACTGGGCGAGTGGTCCAAGGGGGCACCACTCACCAAAAGGGGCGAGTGCTGGGGACTCCAGGCACTTGCCTCCGCGGCACCCCCACTTAGGATGAATGAGGGATCTAACGGCCACTCGCTTAGCCTGGCTAGACCTTTCATGCCCTTTCGGGCGAGTCCCCCTATCTTCAATGGACGAGAGCCCTTTCGCCATCCCTGGGCGAAAGCTACTTGGGAAGGGTCTCGCTCGCCTTCCTGAGCCAAGATCAGAAGGCGTCCAAAACACTCGTCTCACTCAATGCCAAGGAACTGAAAGCATCGAGAGCACAAGCTTCACTCAACACCGAGGGTGGAAGGGGTCCGGCTTGGTGCCTTGAGCCCTCTCGCATCTGAAGACACTGCAAAGCACTGATCCTGGAGGGGGAACCCACTCATCAAATACATGGTTATATAATATGCATACAAAGTGCTGACCTGCATGGTGATGGAGTACCCCGGGGTCTGGTAGGGACAACCGGGAGTAGATGTGTTGGTTATACAGTTGAGGTCAGTCTTTGCTAACCCACATTACAACAAATTCTTACAGGGCGAGGATCACAAGCTGGAGAGAACTCGCAGGCCAAAAGGCCTAAGTCTCATGAAGTGTACCCCCTTATGTTAGTTCTTTTATGTTTGAATGTTATGGTTCATTCTTTATAATCAAGCTTGCACGCCGAGGTAGCCTAGGAGTGTTATGACACATTGTTATGTTTGTTGTTGAGGTGGCTTTGGATATTTGGATGTTGTAAGGCCTTAAGGCCATTTCAGACTCGTATATAGTTGTGGATAATTTCTAGTCTTGTTGATGTGTTTTTGCTGTCATACTTTCGGAGTTTTGAGATGGGTGGTACTTTGATATATCTTTATAATGCTCAAGTTGTGACATCTATATGTTGTGGGGTCCGGGCCGGACCTATATTATATGGTCATTACATGGGAGGTGTTATACTAAGTGTCATGCTCGCAAAGAAAGGAGGTGAGGATTGGATGGATATAAACAATAAAGAAATAAAGTATAGCTTGGATTTGATCGAAAAACTTTAGAATGAGGCCACCATCAGGCAGGAGGAAATCAAAAGAATGGTAGAAAAATACTTTGACAAAAACATCAGAGTCAAGCAGTTCTTGGTTTGAGATCTAAATTTGAAAAACATTGATGTTATAGCTAGGGTTGGCTCAGTTAGGAAGCTCAATCCAAATTGGGCAGGTCCCTACATCATAAATGAAGTCCTAAAAATGGTGCATACTAGCTTCAGACATACAACATAGAAAATATATCTCACATCTAGAGTGGTGATGATTTGAAATTGTTCTACTCTTAAGCAATGTCTTCTTTTGTAGTCATTTTGCAAATAACATCAATATATCATCATTTTATCTGAGATTTCTCTACTAACACTTTTCCTTGTCTAGCATTTGAGTTCTTAAGTAGCGTTGTGGGCAAGGACTATTAAACTAAGGAGACATTACTGAGTCCTTCTTGAAACCCCGTGAAATATAGTCATTAGCACAACACCACGATGACCACATGTAGCGAGGATATTTTGCACTATGTAGTTGGAGCTTGCCAATTCTCATGCGGAGTACTTTAGGACATCGGATCCCTTTCAGTATCTAACACACCTCTGCATCATGGGAGGTCTAGGTGACTGTTAGCTCTGTCATACATTGATGCGGATTACGGCAAGTGTACCGGTCGCACAAGTAATATAAAATGGGCAAATTTCCCCAAGTATCGATCTCGAGGGAACACAGTAAGGTGGAGTTAATTTCAAGGAGGACATGAGATTGAAGTCCTTAGGTCGGAGTTTACAATGGGGGGTTTTGGTATGTTGTGGAAAAATAAAGTAAAACACTCTCAACTACTCCTATGCAATGTCGTTATGCAATGCTTCGCCAGGCGGGATGGAAGACTACCCGGGCTGCTATGCACCGAATCGTTGGACGGATGGGCGAGTAGGCTTGCGGATTAGGTGGTGAGAATGGCAGAATGAGGGTCGAGAGCACCTCTTTGCTACACATGCCACTAGCAATTGCTAATGCGGCACAACCGGATGTGGTGGAGGATGGAAAATAAAGGCGCACCTCAAGCAAATAACATAAATATGAATTCACATAGACATGATTGTATACATATGTTTATCAAAATAAGAACAACTTCATCATATACAAGAGATCAACTACACTATCAACAATAAGGGACGAAAAGTGTGCGAAATCGACCGGATTCGAAGTCTTGATGAGGATTCATGGTATGACTCGTCGGGTTGTCAATACGCATCCTAGCTCGGTCCTCAACTGCGTCCGGGGTAGAGGAGGGTGTCACTCACTCCTAATGGACCCATCTTCTTCGTGTCACGATCCGGTGGAGGATGGCACAAACCTCTCCTAGCTTGATGGAGAAAGCTAGGTCAAAACTCTTCTTGAAGCTCAAGGATAAAGGAGGAGGCCGAGACGAAGCTCCGGCTTGAATTTTGCATTGAAAGCTTGCCCGGAGCCCCTCCCTATGGTGGAGGAAGAAGGAGATCGGTGGAACCCTCCTCGGTGACGAAAACGGCGGAGAAAAAGTCCAGAATGCGAAATTAGTGCGGAACCTGCGAATTTATAGATTGCAGAAATTATAATGCACATGACCAGTGGTGCACGACTAGTGGTCGTGCGCACTATGTCCAGTGGTAGTGTGTTTGCCCTAGCCAGAACTTGAAATAATAGAGAATAGTGTGCACGATCAGTGGCGCACGACCAGTGGTCGTGCGCACTGTGTCCTGTGATAGTGCGCATAGGCATGGCAGAACCGGTAAGAAAAAATGGAATCAATGCACTCGATCAGTGGCGCACGACCAGTGGTCATGCGCTAAGGAATCCACTGAGCGTGCATGTGTAAAATCGCATGATCAGTGGCCCTTGGGCAAAAATGGGCCCCCAAACCAACCACTGATATGTACAGACATTCCAGGCAATCACAATAAGAAGTACAATCAATAAAAGTAACAAAAATACACAACCATGGGCCTATATGTGCATTTCCTATGGAAATAAAGATTAGAAGAAATATATACGATAACGAACTAAAAGTGAAGTGCATGTGAAAGAAAACTAGCACAGATGAGTCTGTAAATCAGTGTATAAATAGGACTCATCACACCCCCAGACTTACCTATTTGTGTGTCCCGAGCAAACAAAATCTATGTATATAGGGAAAATAAACTAGCTAACATAGAAATTAAGATACAGAGTACCATGTGAAGTCGCATGCTCGCGCGCGTAAAAATATAATAGAGGAAATTTCTAAGTATACAAAATAGTTTATACTTTTCACAATGCGTATCTAGATTTTATTACTACTCAAAAATGGAATCATGGTGAATCTTCCGGTCACGCGTAGCGAAAAAGTAGACTAATTGCTAGGGCGAGCATTGCCAAAGATCGGGGCTCGGGATAACCTCCAGAGGAATCCACCAATGTTGTTGACCATATGCTTGCACGTTCGCACTCTCTCCACGGCACTAGTTTGGTTCACACACGAATCAGTAGGACTTTAGGTGAAGAGATGGGGTTTGGGTTTCGATGAGGTAAACAAAGATAAATACGAAGGCTACGCACCTAACCCAAATGAGCTAGCATAAAAAAGAATCTATTCGCTAACCAAAATACATGCAGGTACACCACACTCCCAGACTTAATTTTTAAAATATGGGTGTGTGCACCGCCTACTCCAAATACAATCTCATCTCAAATAGAATTCTCAATTATACTTTTTCTTTTCAATTTTCTTTTTCGCAATTAATTTTTATATTTTTTTTGAATCATTTTTTATTTTAACAATTTCAGCAAATAAAAACTTTGGAGCGCATCCACATATTCACAAGGAAGATCACCACATCAGCACCCCAACATGAAAAATGTAAAACACTAAAGATTGACTTGGGTGTGCAGCTAGGATCGGCTATGAGGCTTTGGTGAAATAATGGTGGAGCTGAATCAAAAGAAGGGGTAGGCATAACAGGGTTAGGGAGGATAAGACATTAGGAACGGTACAAAGCTCAACCGAGCCAAAATGATGGCCTACATCACGCTCCTGCAATTGAACTAACCTATACCCTTGCTTCAAGAATAGCTTGGGGCAAGTTCTTAGCCAACGAGAAATACTATCCATCCTCCTGACTCGAGCAATACGAATCTAACGGCCGTCTACACACATCCCTAAGCTACCGTCGGATTCACACCGGATTCACCAATTTTTGAGTAGAATAAAATAGTATTTACGCGATTAGAAAAATATAAAACTATAAGCATACAGAAAAATTAAATCTACTCCAATTTCTACATAAGACGAGAGCACTCGACTAGGAGCACTACAGGAGTCAACATTTTACTATGTCTCACAATCCTATGCCAGTACAATAATTTTCCCAAATCATACAAAAGAAACTAGTTTAACTCGCAGCACGCTAACAGCTAAGCACGTGCTCATGTGGGTGCAGTGGTGTGCGATGCAATGAACTAATAAAAATAAAATAATAAAAGCTTCTAGTATGCAAATGAAATATGCGCGTGCAAAAGGTAACAAATACTGGCTCTCCCCCAGACTTAAACTAAGTTATACCATATATGATATTGAAATTAAAATTAGATAGAGATAAGGGAAGAGGTTACCCAATGCTCAGCTAGTGAGCATACCAGAAGACGTGTGAAACAAAACAGAAGCAGGGCTGCCAAATGAAGAATCACAACCCCGCCAATACGAATTTTCCATGAATACTTACAGGGGTAAGCTCCGCAAAAACAAAAGAAAAAGACATAAAATACAAAGAAATACTAAAACTAAAATAGACATGAAAAATAAAAATGCAGGAAATGAAAGTTAACTACTGGGGTTATTGTCCTCCCAGCACGACTTATTAAATTTTATACATTTCTAGCTAATGGGCCAATGAAAAGAAAAGTGCACAGGTAACTGTTCCATTATCCGTTTCGATAACGGGTACTGACACGGCAATAAAGCAGTTACCCCTCTACCTAAATAATAATACCTGCCCAACACAGGTAGAGGAAATAGGAAGTAATAAGAGGAGGAGTGTTGGTCCTCATTCATCTCACCACAAAATAAATCTTTGCCCAGCAAGGTATCGTCTACAGGTAGACGACAGGAGGAGAGAGCAAAAAATGGAGCTTCGTCAACATAGGAGGAATCAACCTCCTCGCAAAATAGGATGTTATCATCCATAACTCGAGCTGAAAGCTCCAATTCCTCCTGAAGCACCTGCGAAGACTCAACCCACACAGGCTCAGATACCGAAAGGGGATCAAGAAATAAAGGAGATGAAAAACTAAAATAATCAGAAATAGGGGGAGTGGTCCCGGTCTCACTCCCAGCAGGATCCAAGCATAGATCACCGTCGGTGTCATATGAGTCATAGCAAGGGGAATCTGAGAGCTCGAGGTCCTCGGTGGTTGTTTGGACCTCCTCATCCAAAAAGGAAGTGAAAACTTCCTCATCTGAAAGGATCACCTCATCATCCCACCTCAGTGCATCATCATGCTCCAAGGGGTCACACTCTCCATTGGAGAGAATAACGTCCTCGTCCCACATTGGCACAACCTCAGGCTTTGAATCACTATCCGGCATAACATCATCAACCGACTCACTAAAAATGGGGATAGATAATTCATTCAAAGAAAGCGGAGGAACAACAACATCAGAGAAAATATGTGTGGGTTCCTCCGGTGGTGAATCTAAAAGAGGGGAAGAATACATAGGGAGAGACTGCGCCGCAATGTCGTCACACCGATCAGCAGAAAGTCTCATGGGTATATCCACAGCAGTCCCCAATATACAAGATGGTACTGCCAATATATCATCAGAATCAGAATGGGCAACCAATTGAGAGGTGGATGGAACGATTCAGATTCTCGGTTCATCATCCTCCTCCAACTGGTGCTGAAATTCTATGCAATCTTTCAACACATGCTCGGTGCTACGACAACACAAACACCATTTTCCATTACTCCTCCGTCCTGATAGGACCGAAGAGGAATATGAAAAAGGTGAAGGCATAGAAGAGAAGTGACCATAAGACTTGGGTATGGTGTATGAAGTACCATAAGAGGACTGTGCTCCATACACTGAACCACGAGAATTATGCTCAATATCTTCAGTGAGGCACTCATCACTACCATGCCTATAATCCCTGCACCATCTACAACGGATATTCATATAAGAAAATATGGTGCAACAAGAAAGAATTCACCAACAGAAATATTCTGAGTAAAAATTAACTACACACTAGCAGATAAAAGAAAAGGAATGTCTGCAGCTAAAAAATTAAAACTAGGAACAAAGAAAAATAAGTAACAAATTCTAAAAACTAAAGCAAAGAAGAAACATGAAATGAACAAATGGACAAGGGCTTCTATCTCCTATCTCCCTCTACAAAAACTCACACAACTGTGATCCCCGGCAACGGAGCCAAAAACTTGATGCGGATTATGGCAAGTGTACCAGTCGCACAAGTAATATAAAATGGGCGAATTTTCCCAAGTATCGATCTCGAGGGAACACGGTAAGGTGGAGTTAATTTCGAGGAGGACTTGAGATTGAAGTCCTTAGGTCGAAGTTTACGATGGGGGGTTTTGGTATGTTGTGGAAAAAGAAAGTAAAACACTATCAACTACTCCTATGCAATGCCACTATGCAATGCTTCGCCAGGCGGGATGGAAGACTATAGGGGCTGCTATACACCGAATCGCTGGGCGGATGGACGAGTATGCTTGCGGATGAAGTGGTGAGAATGGCAGAATGAGGGTCGAGAGCACCTCTTCGCTACGCTCGCCACTAGCAATTGCTAGTGCGGCACAACTGAATGTGGTGGAGGATGGAAAAGAAAGGCGCACCTCAAGCAAATAACATAAATATGAAATCACATAGACATGATTGTATACATATGTTTATCAAAATAAGAACAACTTCATCATATACAAGAGATCAACTACATTATCAACAATAAGAGAAGAAAAGTGTGCGAAATTGACCGGATCTGAAGTCTTACTGAGGATTCACGGTAGGACTCGCCGGGTTGTCAATCCGCGTCCTAGCTCGGTCCTCAACTGTGTTCGGGGTAGAGGAGGCTGTCACTCACTCCCAATAGACCCATCTTCTTCGTGCCACGATCCAGTGGAGGATGGCACAAACTTCTCCTAGCTTGATGGAGAAAGCTAGGTCAAAACTCTTCTTGAAGCTCAAGGATGAAGGAGGAGGTCGAGACGAAGCTCTGGCTTGAATTTGGCATTGAAATCTTGTCTAAAGCCCCTCTCTACGGTGGAGGAAGAAGGAGATCGGCGGAACACTCCTCGGTGACGAAAACGGCAGAGAAAAGGTCCAGAATGCGGAATTAGGGCAGAACCTGCGAATTTATAGATTGCAGAAATTATAATGCACACGACCAGTGGCGCAGACCAGTGGTCATGCGCATTATGTCCAGTGGTAGTGCGTTTTCCCTAGCCAGAACTTTGAAAAATGGAGAATAGTGCGCACGATCAGTGGCGCACAACCAGTGGTCATGCGCATTGTGTCCTGTGATAGTGCACACAGGTATGGCAGAACCGGTAAGAAAAAATGGAATTAATACACACGATCAGTGGCACACGACCAGTTGTCGTGCGCTAAGGAATCCACTGAGCATGCGCGTGTAAAATCACATGATCAGTGGCCCTTTGGCAAAAATGGGCCCCCAAACCAACCAATGATATGTGCAGACATTCCAGGCAATCACAATAAGAAGTACAATCAAAAAACGTAACAAAAATACACAACCATGGGCCTATATGTGCATTTCCTATGGAAATAAATATTAGAAGAAATATATATGATAACGAACTAAAAGTGAAGTGCATGTGAAAGAAAACTAGCCCAGATGAGTCCGTAAAACAGTGTATAAATAGGACTCATCATACATCAATAGGGATATTGTTACAACTTTGATGATCCCTTTGAGGAAAGTAATGTCGTCGCTTATATAGCACACACCTTTCTAATTAATCTTCTTAGCATGCGACCCTTGAACAATCCAGATTATTCTCAAGCAGTGTCAACAAGGGGACCATAACTTTGACGATATCTCTGAGGAAAGTAATGTTGTTATAAGGACAACTAACCAATTGATCATCTTAGCCTATAACTCTAGGCGTGAGAGAAATGATATCCTTAATGGGGCGGTAAATAATTTCTAACCACCCAGGTCGCTTGGTTGCAATGGTTCTATAGTTTTGATGATCTATTGAAGAAACCAATATTGCTTTATGAGTACGTACCTGATTGATCATCTGAGTCTGTACACCTCATTTCTTTTTTTGAGGATAACCTCCAACATTTGACACACCTCTGCATCTGGTTGAAGTGTAAGAGACTGATCAACTCTATCGTGCATTAGGGTGATGATGTTACAACTTTCGCGACCTATTGAGAAAAGCAATACTGCCACGTACGCACCTGCTCGATCAGTCACCCTTTTGTGTAACCCTCGGGCTCTCTTAGCCCTGCCCATTTGGGTAGGCCCCCAAGCATATAAATAGGGGGGAGCAGTGTTGGTGCAACCATAGTGATCTAGAAGTGATCAAGCATGTAGCCTCACTGCCAACTCAGTATGAGCCTATCAGGGTCGCACATAAGATTGTGGAGAAATTGGGAGATTGGATCTGTACTATTTAGCTCATATGATGAGTTGAAGGATATTGAAAAAGGGTCTGAAAATATTCTAAGGCATTTGGCATTGAGTGTGTTTAGCTCAGTCAACACCATGGGGCTGAAGGCATTGAGTGTGTTTAGTTCATTCAATGCCCTAGAGGTTGACAGATTCTAAGGTATTAAGCTTTGAGTGTGTTTAGCTCACTCAATGCCATCGGGCTGAAAGCGTTGAGAGCATTGAGTCCAGTCAACGCTTTCGCGGGTTAAGTGTTAACTCTGTGAATGTTGGTGTTCAGTGCGTTGACTGTCGCACTTAAGCGTTGAGTGCGTCGATTCCACTCAATGCCTTCATCGAGTAAAGGGTTTACCTGGCGAATCGGGCACTTAAGCATTGAGTGTATTGTATTCACTCAATGTCGTTCGACTAATGAAGTTCGACATGCTGGCTTTTGGTGCAGATTTCATCGAGCTGAGTTCGACGAATCAATTTCGACGTTATGGCCTTTGGCGCTGATTTCGTTGAGCTGAGTTCGACGTTCTGGCCTTTGGCGTGGATTTCGTCGAGCTGAGTTCGACATTCTAGCCTTTGGCGCAGATTTAGTCGATCTGAGTTCGACGAATGAAGTTTGACGTGCTGGCTTTTAGCGCAGATTTCGTATAGCTGAGTTCGACGAATCAAGTTCGATGTTCTTGCCTTTGGCGCAGATTTCGTTGAGCTTAGTTCGATGAATGAAGTTCGATGTTCTGGCCTTTGGCGCAGATTTCGTAGAGCTGTGTTTGATGAATGAAGTTCAACGTTCTGGACTTTGGCGTAGATTTCGTTGAGCTGAGTTTGACGTGCTAGCTTTTGATGCAAATTTCATCGAGCTGAGTTCGACGAATCAAGTTTGATGTTCTGGCCTTTGGCGCAGATTTCGTCGAGCTAAGTTCGATGAATTATTTGTCGAGCTAAGTTCGACGAATGCCCATGCTGAGTCAAATGTTGACTTGTTGAATCTATCTCCTAGGATTTAAATAGGATGTTTTAGGGTTATCTTGGGACGGTTCTTTTATTTCAGCACACAAGCCGATACTGTGTGATAAGAAGAAAACCTAGAAACCCGACGGAAGTGTTCCGCCAATCCCGTCGCTGATTCTGATCCCGATCCTGGTGAGTGTCGACATCGCCTCCCCTACAACAGATCTAGCAGTCTGTGGAGATGCTGAGTGTCCTCTCCCGACCTAGCGCTTGTGTAAGACCCACCTTTTTTTTTTGCAAACCAACCGAGTCTTATTCCTTGAACCGCCGTTTTGCGGTGACACCAACACACCCAGGAAGGTCGTCACTACAAAAAGCCGATCTTGCCGGTCATACCGATCGCAGAAGAGAAGATTAAATATAAGAGAGTAAAATAAACTCAAATACTTATCCACAGAAATCACATGAATATAATAAATCTCCACGAAGGGAGAGTGCACAGTAACAATAAATCCAAGCACTACTAATAAAAGGGGCTCCTGCCCGATACATCATAATCCTCAATACAAGTCACTCAACGCGGGAGCAAATCTATAATATATACTAATGATCGGGACTCACTGTCCCTGCGGGTTGAACTCCCGGGCTAGTCTGTCCCATCTCCAAGCACTCCGACCTCTGGGGCTGCATCTCCTGGTTCGGCACCACGATCCCCTAAAATGATTTGGTCAACGACCATTAGTCTAAAATACTAAGTCCTATCATCCCCCACCCCTCCCCCATGGCTCCTAGGCACCGAGCGGGGAGAACAAAAGGGAAGGAAATGAAGGTGGAGAGTAACAAAGTAAGCAGGTGACGGCGGACCTAAACTAACAGTGATATTACAGAGCTAAAAAGATGTGCAGCAATAATATGACAATATTAAAGTAAGGCAGTAAAGTAAGAACAGTAAGAGTGCAAAGTATAATGAAGAATAACCTTAACTTATACGAATGCTCATACAAACTTATAAGTTAAGGGGTCTTTTGCAGGGCTCTGGTCGTATAAAAAGTCTCATACCATTTTATACGATGGAGTGTCAGGTTTATATGCATGTGTGGGTGTAGTGTTTTGTTATGCCATGAAATGCTATATTCACACAAGTGCAACTCACGCACATGACTCTATGCGCACAGACCTTTAGTACCCCCTATTTGGAAGCTAGCATCACTCCCAGGAGCCTCCGCCGTGGCAAACGGAGACAGTGGGTCAGGCCACCCCACTCCTGGGTGGGTATACGCACTACCAGGCCTAGCCCTTATGTACGCCACTAAAGGACACACCAGGGTCTCCGCGTACTATGCTGACCCACCGTCAGTCTTTCCTTTGGTTATATGTCCACCACACCCGCCGAGTCAACGTATCGATGTCGGTGCGAATGACCATCAAATACCAAAGACTCGTCACCTTATACTTATGCACATACAACATTACTATATTTTCCCACTGAGCCAAGGCTCCCCAGACTATCTCGTCCGTCTCAATAACCTTCCGAGCCTACTGGCTCGCCGGGCTAACCAGCCCATCACCAAAACCACCGAGCCTACGGCTCGTGAGACCTAACCTAACTCCCACAACACCGGAGAGTGTGAGTGTAAGTGTAACCCTAGAGTATTTCTAATTACTCTTGCATTCCATTTATTCATACACCTTACGTTAACCTTGGACTGACGAAGGCATTCCCTGTGAAGGGCTCTCGAGGGCACTAGGAACTATGATGGGTTGAAGCACAAAGCTCCCTTTCGCAAGGCGCTTACTATTATTGGTTATTACCAAATTCCCGATCCCTTTCAACATTATTCTGGATCTAACCCTAGTGTATTTTGATTTTCTCTCTCCACAAGAAAGACGATCTTTCGTCGATCCCGAGCGCCTCTTAACACTAATCAACCCAACCCTCTCCTCATCATGACTCCTAATGAAATTCTTTTTTTTTTCTTTTCATTTTAACAAGATCAGTAAACCAATAACCCCATCACCCCATGACCAATCCACATATTATCACATATTCTATAGTTTTACTAAATGCAGACCAATCTAAGCTATATGATGTACATTATAGGAGGTACTCCAGATTTTCATTCAAAAGCCCTAAGATTTAATAATGCTCGGATCGCGACGAAACTTGACAGACAAATTCAAAATTAATTGATTTAATTTCGTGTTGTGAAATTTTATGATTTCGATGAGAATTCCAAGAGTTGGTAAACTCGACCCGACGGACGCGAAAACGCATTAATGATGACGCGTCATCAACTCCGCGTTAACGTAATGCCCTTACATCATTATGACGTCACCAAGAGAATTAAAATAATTGACAGAAAAAATAAGGGGCATTACAGTCACCCCTCCAAAAAGGAAGTTTCGTCCCAATACTTAAGACGCACACCGAAACAAGAGGACAAGGAGAGAAAAAAATGCTAAGACTCGCTCGATAGAAATACTAACCAGAGAAGACTAGGAGAACAGCTGAGGATGAGATTCTCTCATTGCAGATTCCAATTCCCAAGTCGCACTTCTGACATCCTGATTTTGCTAGAGAACTTTAACCATAAGAATTGTCTTCCTTCTCAGCACTCGATCATGCGTCTCCAGAATACAGACGAGCTCTTCGATATACGAGAGATTATGCAGCAGCCGAGGCACCGAGTCAAAGACATGCCGAACACTACGAACGCACTTTCGCAACTGGCTCACGTGAAACACATCGTGAACACTAGGGAAGGAAGCAAACAACTCTAGTCTATAGGCTGACACTCCGACGCGCTCCACAATTTGAAAAGGTCCCACATACCTGGGATCCAACTTATGGTTCCTTCCAAATCTCTTAACACCTGGCATCGGAGAGTCCTTCAAAAAAACCATGTCCCCAACCGCAAAATTAGGGGTCTATCATGACACATTTAGCCTAAATCCAGAAACTTTTAATTTTCCTAATCTATTTGTCATTTATTAAATTTTCCAAGAGATATGGTCATGAGTGATTTTGAACAAGAACTACTAGATTCCCTTACGCAATGATCACCCAAAAATTATGAATACTATATGACATCCAAATATTAGTGAATACCAAATTTTACAGATTTGTATTAATGTACTAAACTCTAAATAACTAAATCAAAGTAATTCAAATAATTGGAGTTAAAGAAGGGAGTACCATAAATCATAATCCAAAAATTATATAACAATTATCAGAGCCTTATAATGTTCATAAAACACTACTGAGTAAGTCTCATACAATTTCAAGGTCAGTAAGCCATGTATAAAAATACTTCAAGTAAATCCCTTAAAGTGCACTTTGTGAAGAAACATTCTCATAAATGCATCCAAATATCATGTAATAATTTTCTAGCCTTTTTTATGCCCTAAAACGTTCTTTGGCCAAGTAACATAATTTTCCAACAAGATATAATATTTATTATCTATTAATCAAAATAGGGTGCACTAGTTCACTTAACACATGAAGTACCAAAATAAAATGCCCAAATGATCCAAATAATTTACTAGTGCCTCTAAATAATATCTAATTAACCATTCCAGAGTTTCATATCATTCTAAGTTAATCTAACCATGGTTACTTCAAAGATCATCAAAAAGGGCAAGGTGGAGATTATACCTACAAGTATGAGCTACTATACACTAAACATCCTATAATAAATTTCAGAGATCAATATCACCATAAAATTACTCCTATCAAAATCTCATGAATATCTAAGACCATCTAACCCACTATTTATTCCATAAGGTGTATAGACCTAATTAATTTCCTAGTGATTAAAGTGGGGTGCATGTGTCCAAATATTACCAAACCCCTTTCTAGGGCATTTCACAACCCTAAGATTACATGGACTAAACACCAAGTCCATATAAGGACATAACTCCTCATATCCTTCACAAACCCCCAAAGTTCATCCTTAGGGTTTAAACTAGGGTTCTATGACAAATCCACCTGAATCCACCCCAAACTCCATGGGAGGGTGTTTAAACTAATATTGGGGCTCTGTTCAAGGTCCCAACCCCTTTGGGTGAGAATTGGCCCCTCCAAGCCTCAAGCACATCTTCCCTTAATTACCCCTTTAAGGGTCACACTTTGGTCTCACCAAAACCTAATCAAATCAAACCCAATTGGGCTGAGATTTTAACCAGTCATGCCATGACCCTAAGAGACAGACACCAAAATTTTGGGGGGTTTAGAGGTAATTAGAGCTCTTAAATAATTCATGCAAGGTTTATTAACTTTTTACAAAAATTTTAGGAAACTATTTTCCAAAAATTCTCATTTTTGGATATATTATAGATATAGGGTACTCAAAGCAATCTCTGATCTAGCATAGGTATAGACCTCACCAAAATGAGTGTTGTAGTCTGGCCTAAACTCCAAATTGGTTCAAATTAATTTTAAATTAAATTATACTCATAGATTTATAAGTTTCATGTTGACAACTTCTTCAGAAATGGCCTCTATGTATTTTTAATTTAAATCCTAAAGTATCTGATATTATGTGACTGAATATTCATATAATACAATTAATAAAAATGGATCTGCACAGATCTTGAAGCAGATCGGGTAGCTTCTAGCCTTCTTCCTCCTCCAGCCAACGGTCATGATCCATCCGACCTGGAGCAATTTCCAGGCCACTTTCCCGGGCACCCGACCACCTCCCTGGCCGGCCACCGCCTCACCACCTCCATTGAGGTTGGGGTTATTGCCGGGCGGCGGTACGGCCGCCGGAGGGGAGATTTCTGGCAAACCCGCAAGGTAGAAAACCATGGAAATTTTAGAAATGCCTCTCACCCGATCTGGCTCAATTGAGCCCGATTTCTCTCCTAAAAGATCTAAGATTCTAGCCCACGAAGAGAGGAGTAGAGGAGGACCTTAGCGGAGGGTTGGAGTCGGGCCGATCGTTGTGCCACCATTTCCGACGATGGAGCTTTCAGTGCTCTGCAACAACACTACCAAATTGCCTGGTTTCTTCTGGTGAAGGGTCGAAACGATTGCTTATGGTCTCGGGATGCTTATAAGTTGATCATATGTGGAAGGGGAAGGGACTAGCTGTAACACCCCCAATCTGTCGCATAGCATATAGCAGTAGGTCCGGCCGGGGCCCGACGCCGTATGCCACAGACAGACTGGGTGGTTACTTATGGAAACCATCCAACCAATCTCAACGTCCTACCCAGAGCATTCTAGCGGAAGCAGTTTATAAAAGTTGCAAGAAAGAACCCAGCATTAGAGCATGAATGTCCACTAATACAAATTAGGAATGTTATACAAAATACCCAAAATAAGCCTTAAGGCCTTATAAAATGTTTCACTTCTTATTACATGTTTTACAAACCACGGCACGCAGGCCGGTCACACATGAATAAAGCGGTAAACACTTCCAAATAGGCCTTCAAGGGCCGGCTTCGCATTTGGGCTTTAGCCCGCTATTGACCGCATGGTCCAGCAGCACCTACAAGCAACACAACCATCGCACGGTGGCAAATAAAAAGGCAACGGTCAGCAATGCTGACCAAATTATAACGATCCCGCCCCCAACTCGGGGCGGCAATGCTCCTTCCCTGCAGTTTTATTAGCACAAGCGAGCAATATAATAGTATTCATTGCATCACAGGCGTAGGCTCACACGGCCACACACCCCGTGCACTCAGGGCACATTCTTGGTGAACCGGTCGATGTCACGTCAGTTAAAGCCATGGACATTCCGGACCCACCACCGCCACTTTGACGGCCAAACATATGAGCAATTTGTCTTCCTGGCATGGGTCACGTCAATTTAATACATTGACCGCCGAAGACTCCCATCTATGCCAACGGCAAGTGCCACGTAACCTTAGGTCTCTTTAACCCGAACGACATAGATATGGGTATGGTTCCATCTAACCCGTGCTCACGTCGCAACGACAATTTAAGCCATTTGCGCAGGTCAAACTTCTCCCGAGTCCCATTTTCGTCACACAATTTCACATAACTCGGTTATGTTCAAGTTGGCTCTCAGGCCTCCATGTTGGCAAGATCTCGTATCCGCCCAGTTTTCCGGGTGCACCTTTGGGTTAGTCCCCAAGGCTCCCTGCTGCAATCTACCGCGTAGAAAACCCGAAAAACAAACCATAGCACGGAGTCTTCTCCGGCATTTATGCAATGCAACATCACCGATCCAGACCAACATGTCCGGGTAGGCTTCACACATCATGCCTATGTCCGTTCTCGCTTACGGACTCTAAACAATGGGGACTTCACATATCTACCCGAAGGAACGCCTCCAACTCTCCGCAAACTCGCGAGAGCGGGCTTCCTATGCAAAGAAAGAGAGCTACTCATGCTCAAGATGAGAATCGTTACCCTTGCGTTCCTCTTTGGCGCCATGGAAAAGTAATCGGATGAAAACCACCGCACTAGCGTTGCCTCCATGGATCCGGAGTCGGCTCGCGATTCGGAGCTCCGAAGCTCCTCCAATGGCGGGATCTAGCTCCTTCTTCCTCCCTTGGCTCTCCTCTCTCTCTAAGGTTTTAGAAAGATGAGAAGTTATGAAAAGTAAGGGTTTTCCAAGTCCATTCACGGGTATATCCCTTCAGGAACAACCCCCAGCCGTTGGATCTCAAAATAAGGAAACGAGCGGCTTTGATTCGGGGCTGAAATGCTCAATCTGGACCGAACACGGCCTGGCACACGCCCGTGTCCAGGGCCGTGTGCCGCATTCGCCGTCAAAATCGAATCTCCTGAAAACTCACACGGGTATCGAACACGCCCGTGTTCGAGCTGACACGCCCGTGTTCCACCTCACACGGCCGTGTGGCCGGCCGTGTACCCCATGATTTTTCCCCAAAATCAACCCGAGCACTGCACGGGTTCTAGGACACGCCCGTGTCCTTACCCGTGTCACCTTGACACGCCTGGACCCCAGGCCGTGTACATGGTCTCGACATTTCGTCGAGCGAAAATCGTCGATCTGATGACACGGCCTTGGACACGCCCGTGTCCGAGGCCGTGTGCCTTGTCTCAATGCATCGTCGAGCAAATCTCGTCGACTCCCCGGGACGATCGTCGAGACAGGTTGACACGCCCTGCGACACGCCCGTGTCGCAGGCCGTGTGCCTTGTCTCGACGCATCGTCGAGCGAATCTCGTCGACTTCGCGGCTAAGTGTCGACACGGGTCGACACGCCCATGTCGCAGGCCGTGTGCCCAGTCTCGACACAATGTCGAGACCAAAGTGTCGACACCCCGTCTCAGTGTCGACACAGGCTTGACACGCCCTGGAACACGCCCGTGTCCCAGGCCGTGTGCCTGCAGCCAGAACCCAAAACTGGCCCAAAACGTCCCCCTTTGCTCCTTTGAGTTTCGGGGCGTTACAACTCTCCCCCTCTTAAAAGAATTTCGTCCACGAAATTATATAAAGGAAAGACATGTATAAAACCAAAATTTGTACCTGAGCGGAACAACTCCGGATACTCATCAAGCATAGTCTGCTCTCGCTCCCAAGAGAGCTCCTCACGACCGCAATTGTCCCACCGGACCTTGACCATCCTGATCTCTTTATTGCGTAGCCGCTGGACCTCCGAGTCCTCGATCTGCACGGGCTTGACCTTTGTCGTTAGCCCACTAACCACCGGCACTTGATCAACCGCGATAACTTGCGTAGGCTCTTGCACCGCCTTCCGAAGTACCGAAATGTGGAATACATCATGTAAACCACTAAGCTCCACTGAAAGCTTCAACCGATAGGCCGCTTCACCAACTCGCTCCAGAACCTCAAACGGTCCAAGGTACCTCGGGCTTAGCTTTTTCAATCGCCGCACCCGCGAGACACCCTTGAACGGCTTGATCTTTAAGTATACATAATCGCCCACAGCGAACTCCACGTTCCTGTGCTTGGCATTATAGTACTTTGCTTGCCGGTCCTGAGCGATAAGCAACCTCTCCCGAATAGTTCTCACCAAATAAGTAGCATCATCCACTTCTGATCGCTCATACAACTTTGACTCACTCGTTTCTAACCAAGACAACGGCGTGCGACATCTTCTACCATATAGGGCCTCGAAAGGCGCCATCTGAATACTCGCTTGGTAGTTGTTGTTGTATGCGAACTCCACCAAATAAAGGTGGTCTTCCCATTGCTTTCCAAAATCCAAGACACACATGCGGAGCATGTCTTCCATGGTTCTATTGACCCTCTCGGTTTGCCCATCCGTTTGTGGGTGGAAGGCTGTGCTGAATTTCAACTTTGTTCCCAACATTTGTTGCACCAGCCTCCAATTATTGGACGTGAACCGCCCATCTCGGTCACTCACGATGCTGCGGGGCACACCATGAAGCCGTACTATGTTATCCACATATAGTTTTGCCAGCTTCTCCACCGGATCATCCTTCCTATGCAGAATAAAATGCGACACCTTCGTTAATCGATCAACAACTACCCAAATGGCGTCATTCCCCTTTTGCGACCTTGGCAAACCGTGCACAAAGTCCATAGAGATGTCGTCGAATTTCAACTCCGGAATAGGCAAGGACTTAAGAAATCCTCCCGGCTTTTGGCACTCCGCCTTTACCAAGGCGCAAGTTTGGCACTTGGCTACGTATAGCGCCACATCCTTCTTTAAACCCGACAATCAAAACAGTTTCTTTACATCGCGGTACATCTTCGTGCTCCTCGGGTGAATCGAGTACTTGGTATGGTGTGCCTCGTACAACAATTCCACCCGCAAATTGCCCACACAAGGGACGCACAGACGACCGTCTTTCCACAGCAATCCGTCCTCCACCACAAATTGGGAATTTGACCCATCCAGAGTCTCTACCACGAACTGCTTCATATGAGCATCCATATCCTAAGCCTACCGAATACGATCAGCCAGGTCATATTGGACTTCAGTCTAATTCAGAACTGCTTCAGCACTTGATTGCTTGTCCACATAAACAATCTCCAACGCCTCCAACTCTCGCACCAACCGCTCATCATGCACTGATAGCCAATTGGCTTGAGCTGGGGCTCGGCGACTCACCGCGTCAGCAACCGCATTCCCTTTTATCAGGCGCGTAGTGGATCTTGAATGTATAGTCTCCCAAGAACTCCATCCACCTATGTTGCCGCAAATTTAGATCCTTCTGACCAATCAGACACTTCACGCTCTTGTGATCGGCGTAGATATCCATCGTCATACCGTACAAATAATGCCTCCATAGCTTCAAGTCTAAAACTCACGGCCACTAACAACAGGTCATGGACCGGATAGTTCCTCTCGTGCACTTTTGGCTGTCTCACGCCATACGCTATTACACTTTCATGTTGCAGTAGTACGCAACCCAACCCGCTGCCCGAAGCATCGCTATTAAATCTCATAGCCTTCGGTCCCACTCGGCGAAGTCAGCACTGGCTCCGTGGTCAACCGACATTACAACTCCTCAAAAGTTCGCGCGCACTCCGGCGTCCAAAAGAACTTCTGCTCCTTCCTCGTCAAAGTAGTGAGGGGTAACGCTATCCGCGAGAAGTTCTCTATGAAGCGCCTGTATTAGCCGGCAAGCCCCAGAAAACTCCGGACTTCCGCTACCATACCGTATAAAGCTCAGGACACTCCCGCATCGTAACAATCTTCGCCGGATCCACAGCAATACCCACTCCACTTACTATATGCCCGAGGAATGCCACTGAGGATAGCCAAAACTCGCACTTCGAGAACTTGGCATACAACTAATTTCTCCTTAGCGTCTCCAACACCAAATGAAGATGCCTGAAGTGATCTTCCTCACTTTGCGAGTACACCAAAATATCGTCGATGAAGACGATCACGAAATGGTCCAAGTACTCCCTGAAAGTCCCGTTCATCAAATCCATGAACACTGACGGCGTATTAGTCAGCCCAAACGGCATGACCCTAAACTTGTAGCGTCTGTATCCTGTACTGAACGTTATCTTAGGGATATCACTCTCCCTTAACTACTTTAGAGTACGCTGTTGGCCCGACCAACTGATCACAAAGATCATCGATCCTTGGGATTGGGTAATTGTTCTTTGCCGTCAACTTATTGAGCTCCCGATAATTAATACATAGCCTCAAGCTTCCGTTCTTCTTCTTACTAAAGAGGGTTGGTGCGCTCCAAGGCGAAGGACTTGGATGCACATACCCTTGCTCCAACAACTTTTAGAAGTTGCACCTTCAGCTCCGCCATTTCCTTAGGCACTAGCCGATATGGAGAGCGTGACACAGGCTTTGCACCTGGTACTAGCTCAAACATGAAATCTATCTCCTGTCGAGGCGGGGCTCCAGGAAGATCTCTAGGGAACACATCAGGGTATTCCGATACCACTGAAATACAATCCAATGTGGGCTTCGGCTTTGCAACCTCCACTAGTGTAAAGAACAGTTCTGCTCCGGCACGAATCGCCTTCACCACCTAAAGAGCAGACGCCAACGTCTTGCTCGACCTCTTCGAGCCCGTAAAGGTCATCTCACGACTTGCTCCCAGCTTGACTTCCTTGCTACCGCATCTATATTGGCTTGCTGCTCCGAGAGCCAGCCCATACTAAATATAACGTCGAACTCCACCAACGAAAGTAACGACGCTTGCAAATCAAACTCCTGATTCTCAATCCAAAACTAAGCGCAACAACGTCTACCCGCGCACAATGAGCACCATTGGACTATAACGCATCCAATTTGTCTTTTAACATCGAAGGAGGTACTCCGACGCACAATATAATTCCTAATAAAGGAATGCGAAGCTCCCTAAACGAACGGTGCTCTCGCAGATAAAGTAAAGTCGCAACAAAGCTTAGCACAAATAGTTCTAAGCTAATATGCACAAGGGCGACAAGTGTTTAAGGCAAAACTATCTTTAAACCATACCTGTCATCACGACGGCGTGCTTACTCCAGGGCTTTAGGCACTCACGAGCATAATGCCCCGGCTCCCCACAGTTGAAACATGTGCCCGGGGTCTGACCCGTAGTCGCCCCAGAAGCACTAGAAGGAGCTGAACCTGAAGTCCTATGCTTCTTATACCATTTACGATATACAGACTTTGAGGTGTTCGGCACTTTGAATGTCGTTTCCTTTGCACTAACATCCTTGACTGCTCCTGACATAGCTTTCTTACCCTTCCGAGCACCATTCCAACAGTCTCGGGCAAAGTGTCCTTTCTTTCCACAAGTATGACAAGTGTAAGTAGCTTTACTAGTCGATTTCATAGCCCCTTTCTCCAGCATTCTGCCGGATGCAGCTCTTATGGGGTTTGTATAGTTCGATACCATGGTCGCTGGCATCGGGAGGGTCTTCCTCAGATCTGCCTCCAAAGATCTAGCTGATTCCACCAAGGCTCGGAATCCCAATAACTTTGGTCCTAGCAGTAGAACTCGTAACTCGGCACGCAGGCCATTATAAAATCTATCGACTGTAGCTTGTTCGTTATCCAACTCGAAGCATGGGTAGCGACTTATCAGAAGAAATGCTTTCGGCCATGGCTTGGGGGGGTTGAACCTGGCTCAACCAGGTTGAGAAATAGCTGGAAACTCCTCCACTTCCCCAGGAGAGTTGAATCCAGCAGTAAAGGGGGCGTCCATTGGCTTCCCGATGCCATGGATGGCTTTCTCCTTCATTAAAGAGAAATGAAGCTTTTCTCTCTCCTCCAAAATACCATTTCAGATATCACAGAGCTTGACGAAATTGATCTGATTCATCAAACTCCGCCTGATGAATCTGTACTATTCGTCGATCTCAGCCCAGCTATGCTCGAGGATTTCATTGAGCTCTGCTCGATGATTTCCGTTGAGCTCTACTTGACGATTTCCGTTCAGCTCTGCTCGACGATTTTCGTCCAGCTTAGGTAAACTCTTAGTCTATACTTTTTGGGGTGTTACATTGGGTATCATTAGACCCCTTAGTTCTTCCCAGGGTTCTGTCATGACCCAGTCATGACAAAACCATCCTAGGGGTCTAGAAGTCTGAGGGATGTTACAACTTGTGTGACTAGTTGCTGTGGGTTCTCCCGATCGTGTATATTACTGTAGAGGCGTGGATGTACTTTCTGAACTAAAGACTCTAGCCGCTGTGTGGTCGGCCTAATTTTTTTGGAGCATCTAGGTTGAGTTGTGACTCAATCCCTCAAAGGTAATTTTTATTACAGTATGCTTTACTTCTTGATTCATGAATATTGCTAGATCCGAACTCGTTTGGGTTTTTCTTGTTCTTTTTCCGCAGCGTGCATAAGTGTTGTGCCATCCCCAAAAACCCAACAGTGGTATCAAAGAAAGGTTGTTGGCAATATTCATTATTTCAGAAGTTGCTGAATCCATGGCGTGTAGATTTGGTGATTTTGAAATGTTCCAAATGCCCAAATCTAGTCTTGAATCTTTCCAAGAACGCATGTGATTTCTTTGAGTTTACTCCTTAACAGTAACCGTCACTGTGTTGGTTTGTGAAACTAAGTATGTGTTAGATTTTGAATCTCACATAAAGTGACGAGCTTGTCTACTGTGTAAGTGGAGTTGGTTTTGTTCATGTCTCGTGCATGTAGGTCTGAAGATTTGGACATGTTCTAGATGTTCAGACTTAGCCCAGTTCATCAAATGTTGATGATTCTTGTGCACATCTGGGATGCATTTGGATTATGCTTGTTGTATTTTATTATGCTTGATGTGCACACTGGTTAAGTGTTAACCATGATTAAAGAGTTAATCAGCTATTTAAAATCCCTTAAGCAATATTAAGTATTCGGATGCCTTCCGATGGATAACATTCTTCCTACCTAGATCGATGAAGTGTGGGATTGCCAAAGCAAGGTGGATTAATCTATCTTAGCGAGGGTGCAAGCGGATAATTATGATATCCCGCTGTCGATATCGGGTCTAGCTTAACTGGGTGACCTCAAAGGTTGAGTGCCCATAGGCATGGGGTTGGCATGCACCATATGATGGATGTAAATAAAGAGTTATTCACCAGCCATACAAGAATTACATTGTGATGCAATTGGCAAGCGTTGCCTACCTAAATAGCTGCATTGTGAGAGAAAACCCAAAGCTGACTCATAGTGTTTGTGAAATATGGATCTTGTCCACTAAGAGGGTTACTCGTCAAACTCTTCGAATTGATATCGAGGGTTATCAGTTTGATAAAAATAGTGGGTGCTTTTTATTAAAGTCCTAATTGAAAGATAAATTGTATTTTGAAATGTGGTACGAATTTGCTTTGCTTGTATTCTTATAGAATTTCCATGGCAAGTGGTTCACACTCCACCCTATCCCTCAGAGCGATCCTTGAGAAGGAGAAGCTGAGTGGTACAAATTATTTGGACTGGTATAGAAACCTGAGAATTGTTCTCAGGCAAGAGCGCAAGCTCTATGTTTTGGAAGAGGTATCCCCTGATAAGCCTGTTGGTAATGCACCCCATGCTGATAAAGATGCTTATAAGAAGTATCTTGACGACTCCTTAGACGTCGAATGTCTCATATTAGCGACCATGAACTCTGAGGTACATAAGCAACATGAGAATATGGGTTCTAAGGAAATTGATGAGTATCTCAATAAAATGTTTCAAGGGCAAGCTCGTCAAGAGATATTCGACGTCACCAAGGCGTTGTTCCAGTGTAAGATGGGAGCTCGGGACCTAGTATGGACTCACATACTCAAGATGACTGGGTATATCGAGAACCTTGAAAGACTAGGTTTCCCTCTAGGCCAAGAGTTGACTACAGACATGATCCTATAATCGTTGCCAGACAGTTATGAGCAGTTCGTCTTGAACTATAACATGACTGAAATAGACAAGACACTGCCCGAGCTCCTAGGCATGTTGCGAACTGCCGAGATTAATATGAAGAAGGCCAAATCTGGTATCCCCATATTGATTGTGCAGAAAGGCATGGGCAAGGCCAAGAGCTTCAAGAAGACAAAGGTGGGACCTAAGTTTGGACTGGAGCCCAAGTCTTCTACACTGAAAAAGAAAGGCTCAGGGAAATAAGGGAAGTGCCACCATTGTGGCAAGGCTGATCATTGGAGGAGGAATTATCCTTCATACATTGAAGGTCTGCAAAAGATGAGAGGAGGTGAAAGTTTATGGTTGCCTACCTAAATCACCTAGAGGGGGTGAATAGGTGAGATGTGCGTCTTTTTGTGGAATAAAAATTTCAAACCAAAGCACAGATCTATCTACCAATCAAACACAGACGAGGTAAGATTTATAGTGGTTTCCCAATGTTGGGTACATCCACTTTCCCTCACCGATCTAGCAATACACTAGACTCGGCTACTCCACTATCTCGGATTAAAAATCAATCCTACCCTCGAAACAACGTTCCTACAATCTCGATCCACAAGACGGATCTACACTCGGAAGATGAAACTTCCTACAATCTCAGAGTTGAAAAACTCCTACACTCGGAGAAAACTTCTCCTACAATAATGAAATAAATTTGTAAAGGAATACAAACAGTAATCTTCTATTTCAGATCTGCAAACTGTCGGCCGGGATCTTCTTCTTCTAGGCGTTGAGGCTTTATCAGTGAGGTGAAGAAAATCTCGGCAAAATCAGATCTGGATCTTCTTGACTTTACATGATCAAACTAATCAGAAAATACAGAGTTGAGCGAATCTTGATCTGGAAGCTTCTTAATCTGAATCCTCTGAGAATGAAAACCCTAGCCGATCAGGAATCTACGACGACGGCGGCGGCGAGTTTCTGTTTCTTGGAGAGAGAGAGAGGAGACAGAAATACTTCAGAGAGTACAGCTGCAAAAACTTTCTTAGAATAATCTTTGAATAGTTAGGGTTTGTCGGTTTAGACAAGACCTTTTATAGGAGAGGAGAAGATTAGCCATAATTGAGCCATTATGAGAGACACGTGGACCAATCACGTCAAAGTTTATGAATATGACCGTTATTCAGGACTTGAAGAATTTTCGGAAAAGTCAAAGTAAATTACTCGAGATATAACAGACTACTCGAGTACATGCAACACGACTCGAGTAGGTGGAAGATGACTACTCGAGTACATGAGAAAAACTACTCGAGTATATGATAAAAACTACTCGAAAGATAATGAGATGATTACTCGAGTACATGAAGTCAACTACTCGAGTAAATAAGAATGAGAAAGACTCAGCTACTCGAGTAACAAAAATGACTAACTCGAGTACTAGAGTACATACACGAGAGGTGGAGTAAATTATTCGAGTAAAAGAAATACTACTCGAGTATATAAGAATGAACTACTCGAGTATATAAGAGACTACTCGAGTCATAGACTTAGAAAATTTCTGGAACTGGAAAACTGAGTACTCGAGTATAGAAGATAAACTACTTAAGACAAATAGAACTACTCGAGTATATGGAGATGGCTACTCGAGTAATTCACTTAGAGAAATTTTTTTGAATGAAATTCTTGATTACTCGAGTATAAACACTGGACTACTCGAGTAGTAGATGAACTACTCGAGTACATGACTTAGACTACTCAAGTAAGTGAGAACTACACGAGAGTCAGAATTCAACTACTCTAGACAGAAGATAGAACTACTCGAGCACTATATAGTACTACTCGAGTATTTCACTTAGAAAAATTTGAGAAGATAATTTCTGTAAAACATGAGAGGAGAAAAGCAACTACTCGAGTAATATCCTAACTACTCGAATAAGAGTATTACTACTCGAGTATGAACTCAGTAACTTACTCGAGTAAGTAAAGAACTACTCGAGTACTTTACTTGGGAAAATTTTTCTTGACAAAATATTTCTTCTTCTAAGGTGAAATCAGCATCAAGTATTTTCACATAGTCCTAGAGGTTGAATATGAAGTGTATCCCAATAGAGAGGTTACACATGAGTCAACACTTTGGAACACACAATGAGAGATTATATTGTATGGTCCTGTGTTTGGTGACCCATTGTAGACTAACATTGGTCTACACTTCCCATAAGAATTCTTACAAACACATAACTCAAACCAAGCATCAAATACAACTTAATTCATTTTAGTTCAAGGGTGACTTCATCAAATCTGGGTTAGTATGGATACAATACCCAACAATCTCCCCCTATTTGTAGAAGTCAGAACAATTTACACTAAGGTGAATTATGAACATAAAAAGAATGCTAAGTACATAAAGCAGTGTAAGCAACCATAAGAACTATGAAAAGGATAATAAGATCAAAAACTTAGAATTATATAAGTGTGAATATCCAAAAATGTCATTAACAACAAAAATCATTTCAACATCTCATGAGTCCTTTTGGCTAGTTCTGATGATGTTGTCTGTCCTGTTTCTCTTGCTATCTCCTTTGGTAGCTGTAAGGCTTTGGATAATACTTGGGGAGTCTTGGAGGAGCAGCAGGATTGTTTCTTCCATGTTCTCTATCATATATCCTTCTTTTGGTCATAGATTTCTCATACAACTCTCATTCCTGGGAACTGTAGTGAATATTTCTGCTCTCATGGTAGTCCATAACTAATTTGAGAGTTTCCAGGATGAGAGACTTAGAATTGGGACACCAAACCTCAGCATGTTCAGGGGCTGGAGTATGAATGGACTTGCTAGCAAAAGAACCTTCACCATACTTTCTTTTCTTCTTGTAAGTTTGAATCGCAAGAGGAGCTTTGAAGAAAATATCTGCAGGATCTTCAGCCCAACCCTGAGTATAGGTATCAGGAGGGGCAACAGAATCACCAGGCCTAGGAGAAAAAGTGGGTTGAGGAGCTTGAGCAGGAACATCAGCAGCTAGTGGGTTCAAATGATGAGGAATGACCTTAGGATCTGCAGCAAATTTAGGAAGGATCTGGTTATGCATCCAGATAGCAGTGTCATAGGTGTGGAATTTGACACTCTGAATTTGAGCTAGGACATCATCATGGATCTCTTTCATCTTAGTTTCCCATAATTCTTTCTTGAGGGCATCAGATTTTTCTAAGTATTCTTTTACCAACTTCTCCCCCTTTCTGACTTCAACAGATAGCTGAGAGATGGCATCATCTTTGAAAGTGCCAACTTCTTCACAGATTTTCATCTTAGTAGCTTCAGCTCTTTTGTCCAATTCCATCTGATTATTAGCAAGAGTAACACTCTGTTCCATAACTTGTCCAACACTAGTTATAGTGTGGTCTAAGGCTTTGCCACCAATTTGGAAAAGATATTTGAGTTGATCAGTATTATGCTGGATCTCAGCAAATCCTCTGCTTATCTCAGTTTCTAGAGCAGTTACCTTATCAGAGACAGTCTTGATACAAGTATCAAAGTAAGATTTTTGTTCTTGAAGGAGAAGTACTATCTGAGTCATCAAATCTGAGGAGGCGGGAGCTGTAGCAGTAGGAGGAACAGAAGTAGATGGAGCAAAAGGAATAGGAGGAGCTACCCATGGAGCTATTTCTGTGAGGGTAACAGAGCTCTTAGCTCTTGTAGTATGTAAGAGGCCATCTCCTTCTTCCATTATCTAAGGGAGAGAGAAATCCAAATTCCTGAGAGGAGCTTCAGCTGGCTTAGGTGAGAGCTCATTAGAAATGAAGATTGTTTCTGGCTGTTCTGTGTGAGATTGAGCTGGAGTTCTTGCTGGAGAGACTTCTGGAGACTTTGCTGGTGCTTGAGCTGGAGACTGTTCATGAGTGGGGTCCTTGGGAATTCCAGTGAGTGGAGCTTTTGGAGATAGAGGAGGAGGGGATACAACTGCAGTTAATTCCTCTATCATCTTATTGATGGCAGGATCAGTTGATAGTAGAATTTCTTGAAGTTGTTGATCTGTAGGGATATCTTCTGGGGTAACTGGTGGAGGAGTAGGTATTGGAGGAGTAGGCATCCTGGCTGAAACAGAAGGAGCAGGCTCCCCCTCAATAAGTGCACCAGAGGAGCTGGGGACCTGAGATGGAGAGGGAGATGAAGTTCTGTCCTCTGTGTCTATAACTTCAGTACCCTTAGTAGCCTGAGAAGGATTCTACAACTTTAACTCCCATCTATTTATGGAGGAGATGGAGACCTTTTTCATGTGATGAATAATACTCCCCTTGGAGAAACTGAATACCTCTGGATTTATCTCATGGAGAAGCAGGGAAATGATCCTTGCATAGTTGGGGGACTTGATACTCTCCTTTATTTTGCTCAGAATCAACAAGCCAAACTGAAAGGCTTTTCGACATACAATTGCCTGCATCAATTCAAAGAAGTAAAGGGGTATGGCTCTGATGGAGTTTGTTTTGCATAGAAGAATTTTGCCAATGACATCAACCAAGAATTTTCCTTCAACAGTCATATCAGACCTATTGATGTATTTTGCATCAGCAGAAATTTCACAGAATAAGCAAGTTCTGGCATACTCTTCATCACCCAGAAAATTATCTGCTTTTGTAACTAGCAGTCGAAGAAGTCGAGAAATAGAGGTTGGAGTAAGTTTGATGTTGATACCTTTAACTGTAGACTTCAAAACTGTGCCATGTTGTTTGACCTTGAGGTTCCTGAAAAACTCTGCAACTTCAGGAATGAGAATTCGACATTGTTCTTGGAGAACGAAGGTTAATTTGGAGGTGTCGAGAAAAATCACTAGATTATGGAAGTCGTCGGAGAGTTCTGAAATCCCGGTAGCGACTAATTTCAAACCCACGCGGATTTTAGAGTCGGCGGCCATGATTCAGAAATCTGTTGAGGATTCAGAAACCCTAGAGAATGTCGATGGGGTGAAGGAAATCGTGCGGCTCTACAACTGATGGAGGAAGGCGAAGAGGCAGCCGGGTACTCGAGAGAGCGGAAAAGATTTTGTGTAGGGAAATTTCCGGATTTTCTTATTTATATAACCCTATTTTTAGGTCTAATTATACGACAATGAAGAATTAAACCAAAGAAGAGGCGGCATTAGCCTTGGTTTGCACATAAGAAAATTTGAAAAAGAGACTCGGCATATACACGAGTGAGGAAATTGACTCGAGTAAGTATACAGAAGTACTCGAGTAGATGAACTGAAGTACTCGAATAAGTGAGTGATGTACTCGAGTATGTAAAGCGGACTACTCGAGTATGTCAGTTGGCTACTCGAGTAGGTCAAGTCGACTACACGAGTATATCATTCCACTACTGAGTAGGTCAAGTCGACTACTCAAGTAGGTCATTCTACTACTCGAGTAGGTCATGTCTTACTCAAGTCAAAGAGTTAGAATTTTGAAAAATTTCAGTATTTGACTAACCTTTGAGCCTTGATCCTTCTTGAAAGTCCAGCTTCTCTAGTCTTTTTTATTGAGCATCTCAAGTTCTGTTTTGAAGAACGAGAACTTGGTCTCGTCCAACGGCTTCGTGAAAATGTCTGCAATTTGTCTATCTGTAGAGACATATTGAAGGTCTATGTCCCCATGCTCCACATGCTCCCGGATTAAGTGATACCTTAGCTCTATATGCTTTGTCCGGTTGTGCGAGACTAGGTTGTTGGTTATTGCTATTGCGCTGGAAGAGTCGCAAAACAATGGAATCTTTTCAAACTTCATGTTGTAGTCCTCAAACTGATTCTTTATCCAAAGTAACTGTGCACAGCAACTGCATGCAGAGATGTACTCTGACTCAGCCATTGAAATTGCCACACAGTTTTGCTTCTTGCCACTCCAGGAGATAAGTCTTCTTCCAAAGAATTGACATGTCCCGGAAGTGCTTTTCCTGTCGTCTTTGCTCCCTGCAAAATCTGCATCTGAAAAAACCTATTAGTTCGTTGTCGTTACTTCTTGGGTACCATAAGACAAGATTTGGTGTACCTTTAAGGTATCTCAAAATCCGCTTTGCAACGGCGTAGTGAGATTCCTTAGAGTTTAGCTGAAATCTAGCACAGACACATGTTGAGAACATTATGTCAGGTCTACTTGCAGATAGGAAGAGCAAGGATCCAATTATGCTTCTGTACTTGGTTTCATCAAAAGGTTTCCCTTTTTCATCTTTGTCCAGAGACATAGTTGAACTCATTGGAGTCCTCATCGAGGTTGCGTTCTCCATTCCGAATTTCTTAATCAGCTCTTTGGTAAACTTGGTCTGTGAGATGAAAATTCCATCTTCAGATTGTTTCACTTGAAGCCCTAAGAAATACTTCAGCTCGCCCATACTGCTCATTTCAAACTTCCCTTGCATAAGTTTTGAAAACTTCTTACAGAGATTGTCATCAGTAGAGCCAAAAATAATGTCGTCGACATAGATTTGCACTAGCAAAATCTTGCCTTTAATTTTCCTAAGAAATAATGTCTTGTCTATCTTTCCCCTTGTGAACTTATTCTCAAGTAGAAAGCTAGACAGTGTCTCATACCAAGCTCGAGGAGCTTGTTTCAGACTATATAATGCTTTATGCAGTAATTAAACATAATCAGGAAAGTTAGAATCAACGAAACCTGGAGGTTGTTCCACATACACCTATTCCTTTATGTCACCATTAAGGAAGGCAGACTTCACGTCCATCTGGTAGATAGTGAAGCCTTTGAGTGCAGCATATGCTAGGAATAACCTTATTGCCTCCATCCTTGCCACTGGAGCGTATGTCTGGTCGAATTCGATTCCTTCTTCTTGACAATAGCTTTTTGCGACAAGTCTGGCCTTGTTCTTTACTATCATTCCATCCTCGTCCATCTTGTTTCTGTAGACCCATTTTGTCCCAGTGACGTTCTTACCTTTGGGTCTTGGAACAAGCTTCCATACTTTGCAGCACTTGAACTGGTTTAGTTCTTCTTCCATCGACATTATCCACGATGCGTCTGAGTTTGCTTCCTCAAACTTATTTGGTTCAACCTGTGAGAGAAAACTTAAATATAGATTCTCATTAGTTGTACTTCTTCGAGTTCTGACACCATCCCGAGGATCTCCTATGATCTGGTCCATGGGGTGATCCTTCAGATGTCTGAGCTCTAGAGTCCTTGCATCTGGATTATCTTCTATCACCGGAGTGACTTCTTCATCTTGGATGACTTCTTCATCTTGATCATCAGCCTCTCCAATAGGGGTTGGAGTGGTGATCTTGATCAACTTTTCACCTTTGTCTTCGGACGGTCCATTCAAGCTAATTTCTTTCAGCTTTGCACATGCATCTTTAATAAGCACACTAGAAGAGTTACTTTGCAGCAAACTCATCTCATCAAATACAACATGTATCGATTCTTCCACGACCAGGGTTTTTCTATTAAAGATCATGTATGTCTTACTATGGCTACTATAACCTACAAAAATACCTTCAAAACTATTTTCACTGAACTTTGTAGTATGATACTTGCCATTGTTTAGCACGAAGCATTTACAGCCAAACATTCTAAAATAAGAGACTGTCAGTTTCCTGCCCTTCAGAAGTTCGTAAGGTGTCTTATCGTGGTTTTTGTTTATGAGGGCTCGATTTTGCATGTGGCATGCAGTGTTGACGGCTTCAGCCCAAAAATATTCTGGAAGTGAAGCATCACTCAACATGGTCGTGCATGCCTCTATAACTGTTCTATTCCTTCTCTCGGCCACTCCATTCTGTTGTGGAGTACGAGGAGAGTAAAACTCATGAAAGATACCTAAGATTTCACAAAATTCTGTCATGGCCCCAGATTTAAACTTTGTTCCATTGTCACTTCTGATTTTGACTATGGAGCAGTCGTATTCATTCTAGACTTGCTTGACAAAATTAGTAAAGATGTCGAAGGTATCTGATTTGTGTTTCAGAAAGAACACCCACGCAAAGCGCGAGTAATCATCAGCAATTACCAACGTATAATCCTTACCTCCCAAACTTCTAATTTGTAGTGGACCAAATAAGTCCATATGCAGTAGATGAAGACATCTATTAGAATCCTTGCCAATAACGCTTTTAAAGGTAGCCCTTGTTTGCTTGACTTTTACACATGCATGACACGGTCTATCTTTGACGTACTTTGTTGGATCCCTATTTGATTTGGGCTAGGTTCACTAACTTAGGATGATTTGACCCAACATGTATAGTCAGGGCCATAGTAGTGTCCTAGAGTCTAGGCCAAGAGTCAACATCACATGGATCTGTCTACAACAGCTTGTCAGAGACTCAAGCAGTTGTGTCGACACCCAGAAGAATTGTGTCGACACACAGAAAGGTTATGTCGACACCCAGAGGATTTGTGTCGACACAACATACTATTAGTCGACACAGTTACAGATTATTAGTCGACAGTATCAGTCGACACCAGAAGGACTTGTGTCGACACCCAGAACCATCTGTCGACACAGTTCACAGAAGTTGTTTCAGAAGGAAAAGTCAAATTCTCAGGTCGACGATTGATATCCTCAGCTCGATGATCATGAGATATTTCTCTGAGCTGAGCTCGACGATCTTCGTTCTCTGGTTGACAAAATCTGGGATATTTCTTCAGCTATCTAAAGTCAGGATAACTCCAAATTATTCTAAGTCCAGAATAGTTGCTGAACTCCAGTCGACAAAGTTACAAACTCAGCTCGATGAACTTCAGACAGAAAAGGCAAAGGTTCTGAAGCATGCAGTTCTGTTATCAGCTCGACGATCTTGGAACTCAGCTCGACGAACAAGAAGTCGTCTGGTCGACGAATACAATATCTCAGCTCGACGAACTGGTAATTCAGTTCGACGGATTCTGCCAACTGTTCAATGATTCCAGACTTAGCCATTTCCGGCATTCTGTCCTCACTCAAATGCGATAATTCCTGAAAAATTAATGCTCTAACATTCTCTGAATGTATCCGTTAGAGGGAGCATTAATTACGGTCTTCCTCAGGATTATTACTTGCCGATTTTCCACAAGATAATTAGGGAAATTAATCAATGCTGATTATTCTCAAGGCTGTCAGCATTAATGACTGAGGCATTCAAAATTTTGAAAGATAGAGAAGAAGAAACACAGACACATATATACAAAAAATGAAGAGACAAAACAAATGAATTAATCAGCAGCTTACAGTGACAAGCAGAGATCATCATTCAGTAGAAGAAGAACAATCATACAATAACAAGAATCTTCTTCTTCTTTATACTCTCCAGGACTTCCAAGGACAACTACTATCAAATAATTCAAGAAGTTCCTGCATCTCTGCTGGTCAAGAACTCGGCTTGAAGGTCTATCACCCTACAGCAAAGCTCCAGATCTTCCCTGAACCATTCTATATCTCAGGGGGAGTTGTTTGCTAACATCAGTCCACATAAGTATTCTCTCTGATTGTTGACAGAGGAGACATAATCAACTCTCTCACCCCCACCTATGTAAAGGGTTGTCATCTCCCTTCAAAAGTGATTCCTGGTTGCAAGTCTCCTGATCAAAAGTCTTGAGTTGGTTTTTGGGACCTGATTAAAACCCATTGGTGTCAGGCACCTGATCAACAACCTGAGTGGATTCCTACCAGGGTGGTAGAAGAGTGGACTACCCAGATTTGGGGAACCACTATAAATTTCTTATGTCATCTGGTTGCCTATTTTTCTTTTTATTCTTGCTGTTCTTGTGAATTAGGTTTACTATCTGCTAGCATTTCATCATTTCCTGCACTTGGACTTAATATTTTTTTAAGTATACTCTATTCACCCCCCCCCCCCCTCTAGAGTATTCTAGATCTAACTCTAACTTTCAATTGGTATCAGAGCAGGTTCCTTTGGTTGGACAAGTTAACCCTTGAACCAAAGATCCTTTGTTAGATCTACACATCACTTTATTCACATTTAACTTAGAAATACAGCCATGGCACAGAACAAAGATTATGCAAGCACCATACCTCTAGTTTGCAACCTTAACAGGTTTGCCATCTAGAAGGCAATAATCAAGTTGTATATGAATTCTATTGATGAAGATATTTTTGCTTCTATCTTAACAGGTGTACCTCCACCACCTGCTGCTCCTCCAAGCACCTCTACAAATATGACTGCAGTACCTCCTCCAGACTACAATGATGCATACAAGAAAGCAAAGATGGCTGATACAAAAGCCATGAATATACTGGCACAAACCATATCTGATGATATATTCCAGAAAGTTACTAAGTGCACCTCAGCAAAAGCCATTTGGGATTCCCTAAACCAAATAGTGGATGGATCAGCAGATGAGAGAAAGGATAGGAGATCAAATCTCATATCCCAATATGAAAACTTTAAGAAGGAGGAAGCTGAGACAGTTTCAGAGATGTACAATAGGTTAAGCTCAATTATCAATGAGCTCAAGACCTTGGATAAGAATATCACTCTTACAGAAGTGAATGACAAGATTCTGATGTGCTTTCCAAGCTCATGGGATACAAGAATCTGGCTCATCACGGAAGCCAGATGCCTGAATGAGATTTCAACAAAATCTCTATTAGGCAAACTGAAGTCTTATGAGTAGCTGATAAATACCAGGGAGGCAGCAGAACAAAGAACACCTCCTGCAGCCAGAAGAGAACAGAATATAGCCTTCAAAGCTTCAGAAGAATCAGAAACTTCAACAACAAATGAAGAGCTTATGAGTCTCTTTGCTAAAAGATTCTTCAAGATGGCTAGAAAGGACTTCAGGAGAAAGTCATCAAGAACAAATGACAAACCAAAGTATGATAAGACACCAACTAAAGAAGTTGTGTGTTATGGATGCAAAAAGCCTGGACACTTCCTCTCTGAGTGTCCAGAGAATCAGAAGAAGGACAAGAGAAAGGAAAAGGACTCTAGAAGATAGTACATCAGCAAACCATCTTCCAGCAAGCATAAGATAAAGGAAAAGGGGTTTATGGCTGAGACCTGGAGTGAGACAGAAGATGAGTCAACATCTTCAAGCTCTAGTGAAGATGAGAAAGAAGAAAGAGCAAAAGAGGTTTCCCTCATGGCAATTGATGCGTCAAGAAGTCATTCAGAAGATGAAGATTCAGACAATGAGGAAACTTCTGAATCAGAAGCTGATCAGGTATTATCATCTTTTGATTATAACTCTGACTCTTTTAAATCAGATTTCAAAATTATGTGTTTAAACTTGATACATTCTGAAAAGGAAATTAAAATTCTTAGGGAGAAACTAGGAACTTTAGAAAATATTCACTCTGAGAACATTAGGCTAAAAGATGAACTAAACTTAGCAAATGAAAAAATAATTTCACTAAAAATTGAGCTTTGTGAGGCCAAACAACTTGAGGAAACTCTCAACGGGAGAAGCCTCAAGCTGATGGATATCACAAGCACTGTCAATGCTAGACTTAATGGCAGGCAGGGCTTGGGTGCTCCATCAGGTTTGGTCCCCATTCTCAGGAAGAACATTTTATCAACCCCAATAAAATTTGTGTCTGCTAAAGGGAAAGAAACTGTAAATAATGAACTACCAGTAGAAAAGATCCCTAAGACAGTAGGACAGAAAACCAAGAACCAGAAAACACCTAATAAAAACAAAGTTCAGCAATTTTCGTCGAACTCAGATCGACGAAATGGGGTCAGTTCGTCAAACCCAAATCAACGAACTCTGAACGCAAACTATAGTTATATTTATTCGTCTAACTGCGATCGACGAACTTTGCATGGTTCGTTGAACAGAGGTCGACGAACGTGGGGCACAGAAAATGAACATGTTCATTCTCCGGGCAGAGATCGGCGATCTCAACCCAATTCATCGAACTCTGGTCGATGAACTTACATAAATTCGTCGAACCCAGGAAGACTTCACCAAAACTATAATTCCAACAGAAACTTAAATACTTCTAAGAAACCATTTAATCCCCTAGCTGACTGGATCATACCACCTAGGAAATATCACCCCCTGGGATACAAATCTCAACCTAAATTTTTTGTTATCTCTAATTTTTCTTATCAGCCATACAAAGGGCCCAAGGTAACCTGGGTTAAAAATCATTAACTGTTTGTATTGCAGGTGAAAAATTGTCTAGGGGTAAATCAAACTTGGTACCTGGACAGTGGCTGCTCCAAACATATGACTGGCAGCACGGACATCTTATTCAACTATAAGTCTAAACTGGGGCCAAAGGTTATCTTTGGTGACTCCAAATGTGGTCAGTCAGAAGGATTTGGAGAAGTAAGAATAGGAGCTGTCACATTCAAAAAGGTGACATAGGTAAGTGGACTCAAGCATAACCTCATCTCTATAAGTCAGTTATGTGATGATGGTTATCAGGTATACTTTAATCCATCCACTTGTTCTATTATTGATAAAAATAATCAAACTGTTTTAACTGGAAGTAGACAAGACAATATTTACTTAGTAAACTTTCTTTCTGCCAAAACAGATATCTGTTTGCTAAATTTAACTAGTACTCAGAATGATTTATGGCACAAAAGACTAGGACATGTAAATCTGAAAACATTGCTAGGTTATCTAAGTACAACCTTGTTAAAGGTCTACCTTCTGGTCCCTACAAGAAGGAAGGTCTCTGCAGGGCTTGTCAATTAGGCAAGCAAACTAAAACTAATTTTAAATCAGTTAATAAGAGTGATTCACCTAGGATTTTGTACTTGCTACACTTGGATCTCTTTGGACCCATTGTTGTACAAAGCCTAGGAAGGAAATCCTACACTTTAGTTATAGTGGATGACTTCTCCAGGTTCAGTTGGGTATTCTTTCTGAGATCAAAGTCAGATACATTCAAGGTTCTTACAGATTTTCTCAGGACCATACAGATTGAGTTCTCTTCTCATGTTGCATTGATCAGAAGTGATCATGACACAGAGTTTGAGTCTCTTCTTATGCATGAGTTCTGTGAGAAGGAAGGTATCAGGCATTACCTCTCAGCTCCTAGAACTCCCCAACAAAATGGGGTAGCTGAAAGGAAAAATAGGACACTCATTGAAGCTGCAGGTACATTGCTTGCAGATGCTTACATGTCCCTCACCTTTTGGGCAGAGGCTGTAAGCACAGCAAATTATGTCCTGAATATGAGCCTTATTCATAAATTAAAGAACAAGACTCCCTATGAATTACTCAATGGGAAGAAACCTAAAATAAACTATTTTAAAGTATTTGGTTGTACTTGTTACATACATAATAATAACAAAAAATACATTAGAAAGTTTGAGGCTAAGGCTGAAGAGGGAGTTTTTCTAGGATACTCCCAAGTAAGCAAGGCCTATAGGGTGTTTAATAAATCAACATTAAAAATTAAAGAATCTATTCATGTTTCCTTTGATGAGACTAATATGTATTGCAAGGAAAAGGAAACTTCTACCAATAGCACATTACAGGTACCCCACTTGTGTGAGACCTTGGATGGACTAAACCTCACCCAAGAGGTTCCAACTCATCCCTCTCCACAAGCCATTGAAGAAAGTGAAGAGGAAGAAGGTGATGCAAATGAATCTCTACCAACAGTAAATGCAATTCCACAAGAGGAATCAATACCAACTGCTGTTGAACAACCAACTCCACTCACTGAATTTATCACACTTAGGGATCACCCCAGATCTCAAGTAATTGGAGACATATCAGTAGGTGTACAGACAAGGCATCAACTCAACCATGATGTGATGCATGCCTGCTTTCTCTCCCAAATTGAGCCTCAATCCATAACTAATGCTGAGCAAGATCCTCATTGGATTCTTACAATGCAAGAGGAATTAAATCAATTTGAGAGATGTAGAGTTTGGGACTTGGTTCCAAGGCCTAAAGGCTATCCAGTGATTGGAACTAAGTGGGTTTTTAGGAATAATCTTGATGCCCAAAGTGTGATTGTGAGGAACAAGGCTAGGCTTGTTGCTCAGGGATATAGGCAAGAAGAGGGGATTGATTATGATCAAACCTTTGCACCTGTGGCAAGGTTGGAAGCCATAAGAATATTCCTTGCTTATGCAGCATTCAAGAGATTCAAGGTTTTCCAAATGGATGTAAAGAGTGCTTTCCTAAATGGAGTACTACAAGAAGAGGTTTATGAAGAACAACCTCCAGGTTTTATTTCTTCAACTTATCCCTCTCATGTGTTTAAACTGCATAAGGCACTTTATGGTCTTAAGCAAGCTCCAAGAGCTTGGTATGAGACCTTAGCTAGCTTTCTATTAGAGCATCAATTTACAAGAGGAACTGTAGATAAAACTCTTTTCATTGGACATCATAAGGACAAAATCTTATTAGTGCAAATATATGTAGATGATATTATATTTGGCTCTACAGATCCAAAAATATGCAAGAGGTTTTCTGACCTCATGCATTCCAAATTTGAAATGAATAGCATGGGAGAGCTTTCCTACTTCCTTGGACTCCAAGTGAAGCAGCTCCTTGATGTCATCTTCATCTCTCAAGCAAAATATGCTAAAGAACTTCTAAAGAAGTTTTGGATGACTGATGCCTCAGCCAAGAAAACTCTCATGGCTACCAATATTGTTGTGGACTCTGATGCACCAGGGAAACCTGTGGATCAGAAACTTTATAGGGGCATTGTTGGGTCCCTATTATACCTCACAGCAAGTAGACCAGATATTATGTTTGTCATATGTCTTTGTGCTAGGTTCCAGGTGAACCCTAAAGAATGCCATCTAATTTTATTAAAAAGAATTTTAAGATATATAAAGAGTTGTCCTAATCTAGGCCTATGGTATTCTGCTGAATCAGAATTTGAGTTAACTGGATACTCTAATGCTGATTTTACTGGATGCAGGGTAGATAGAAAAAGTACTTCAGGAACTTGCCAGTTCCTGGGTATGAGATTAGTATCATGGTTTTGTAAAAATCAAACATCAGTGTCAACTTCAACTACTGAAGCAGAATATATTGCAGCAGGTAGCTGTTGTTCACAGATGCTTTGGATACAAAATCAGCTTCTAGATTATTGGTTCAATTTAAATAATTCAACACTACTTTGTGATAATACAAGTGTTATAGCCATAGCCCAGAATCCAGTTCACCATAGTAGGATAAAACATATTGATATAAGACATCATTTCATTAGAGAGTGTGTAGACAAAAAGAAAATCAATCTTGTCTATATTTACACTGATTTACAAAGGGCTGATATATTCACCAAACCTCTGGATGAGATAAATCATATATTCTTTGTAAATCAGCTTGGCATGATCAATGGAGAAGATTTTATTTGATTTCTGTCTGCACTCGATGAATTTTCCAAAGTTCGTCGAATGGAGTTCGACGAACCAGGGAAGGTTTGTGAGATATTCGTCGAACGGAGTTCGCCAAATTCTCTGTGTGAAACAATTTTCGTCGCCCGGAGATCAACAAACTTGCTTCAGAAGATATTCTTCGACCAGAGTTCGACGAATTATCTTCAAGTCTTCTGGGTGAGATCGACGAATTATTTATTACTAAATCATTTTGTCGAACTCAGTTCGAAGAACTATTTTTGTTTTCATGGAGCGGAGTTTGTCGATTCATATTCTGGAAAACCCTATATCTAGGTTTTCTTCGACCTCCGTCCCGCGCTTTCTATTCTCTTGCACTTGATCGTCGTTTCTCTCTTTTGCAGGTGATTTCATGGCGATTCCAGCGGGAGCTTTGGCTGCAATGAAGTTCGATACTGCATTTGATGTGGATTTTGACTCATTTCAACATTCAGATCTCATCTTTTTGTATATTCTGGAACTTCTTGAAGATCAACAACTTAAACCCCTGATGACTAGAAGGATCAAGCTGCACAGTACTGAAATCAGGGAATGCGTCTACACTCTATCGCAAACAGAAGAGAATATCATGACGGGCACCATCACGGGTAACTCCATCTCCTTAACTCCCGCCATCTTAACTGAAATCTTTGGATTAAGAAATGGAGAAGAGGAACTCAAGAATGAAGTAGAGGAATCAGATATGATGCTAAACCTCATGGATTATAATGGAGATAATCCTAACAAGCTTTTGAAGAAACACATGTCTTCCCCCTATAAGTTTTTAGTGGACTTAGTTGGCAAAGTATTACTTGGGAAACACACTGCCCATGATTATATCACCAAACAACAGTTTCTGGCTATGTGTGTCATTATAAACAAGAAACCAATAAATTGGGCACAATTTTTGTTTGATCTGATAAAGAAGAAAAACACCAAGAAGGAAGTTTGTTTTGGAAGAATACTAGAAATATTTCTACAGGAAAAGGCTGCAGAATCACTGGTCTCCCAGACCATCTTCATCAATGCCAGTAAAAGGCTAACATGTGCCTTATTTGGCAGGTGTGAGAGGACCATCACTAATCCCTCTAAGGCTTCCACCTCTTCCACCACAGCTTCTGAAGGCACAAGGGTTGTTAATGCCACTCCCCACCTTGCTGAAGCGAGCATTCCCTCCACATCCTCTCTTCCAGCCCTTCTTTCAACACTACCACCGTCATCTCAACATGCTCCATCTTTACCGGTTGACATCACTCACATCCCCTCTTCCCCTCTTCAAGAACATCAACCAACTACACCTCCTGCTTCCCCTCATGACACATACATTCCCACACCACCTCCATCTCCTCTTCCCCCACATCTTTCTTCCATACCATCTTACCATATCTCACTAGACAAAATCCTGCAAGATGCTACCCATCCATCCCTCTCATCATCCATCATCCCTCCAAGTGTTCTAATACCTGCTGCTCCACTTTCTACCCCTACCATAGTTTCCACTTCCAACCCTTCTACACCAACCTCTCCCACAATATCATTGGATCCCCCTACCACATCATCTATCATTTCCATCATCACTCCCCTTCTTAAATCCCTTATAGCAGAGGCTATTACACCTCTTGCTACCACCATCTCATCTTTATCTGCCCAACTATCTGCTCTTACTGTTGCCCCATCTTCAGCTAGGGGCCTGGCCTCAGCTCCCACTGACACCAGGCAGGGGGAGATGCCTGATGATGAAGCAGCGGCTTCAGCTTCAGAGTCTTCAGCTCCAGCTCTAGCAGATGCTCCAGCTTCACCAGCAGCATATACAGAATGTATAGATAAAGATTTGAGTGATTTTATTGATACTGATATGGATATTGATGAGACTGTTGGTGATTTCATTCTTAATCCCACAGTTAACTTAGAAGATTTGCTGAAAACTTTTGATACTGTACATATGCATCTTCTTCCAGCAAAATTCACTAAGCCACATTTGGCTATTGTTCCTTATACATCTCCTGTCAGTCCAGCAGTTGCTAAGCAACTCAGGGACAGCTTTGTACTTCCAGACTCTGCAGTCATTCCATCCCCTCCATAAGTTATCTCAGCACCAACCATTGTGATGGATGACTCTCCCATGCCAGATCTAGATGCATTGATCTTGGCTGACATTGCAGAAGAAAATAAGGCAGCAGCTGAAAGCTCTGTCTCAGTTACTTCTGATTCTTGTATAGCTTCTTCTCCAACTCCTACTGAAACTCCAGCCTTTGAAACTTCTTCTCCTACTATAGAAAAGACTGCTACTTATGCTAAAGCCTTGAAAGCATTAGATGCTCTATATGATAACCCTCAGGGTTCTACCAGTGATGATAATGATGAACATGAGGATGAAGATTCAGATGAGGAGGATACAAAGAAGAAGAGGAAATAAGTATCTAAGAAAAGAAAAGCTCCTCCTCCTCCTGCTCCTAAGCCTAATCCAGCAAATGACGCTCCCTATTACATTCTGCAAAAGATAACACCATACAATGGGATGCCAGCTTGGATGTGGCTGTCCAAGAATGAACAAAAGGAGAGGAAGAGAAGCAGAAGATAATCTCCTCCTTCAGTTCAGAGATATAGAAAAGATCCACCACCTCCTCCTCCTCCTGCAGCTGGTGCTTCTGGCTCTAGTTCTCAGAGATCTGCCCCTATTCAAACTTATCAGAGACATCAAGGGAGATCTTCTGGAAGCAGTCAACAAAGGCATCACTCTTCAGGAAGTCAACAGTAGCAACATCAACAGCAGCAACATCAGCAGCAGCAGCAAACTCTCTCTAAAGAATAGAAAGCTGATAGTCCCAACAGACCATACTCACCTCCTGTTCCTTTTGAAGATCCAGAAATAGCCAACACAGCTAAAATGGCCAGGTTCCAGGAACTTTTTGGTCTCTCTATGATCAACAAAGCAAGAGCTGAAGGCAAGGATATCTCAGGATACTCCACTATATCTAAGTACAGAAAAGAAGAACTCGAGAGATATAATAAGGCAAACAAATTCTTCAATGTTGATGACTACATGAAGCTGCACCCAGAAGCAGTTGTCCCCAGGGCCACATCTTTGAAGATTATAGGATCTTCTGACATGACAATGTCCAAGGTGGAAGCTTCAGATCCTAATAGAGAGATTATGTTTACTAAGCTAGGAGAAAAGACTAAATAAGATAAGCCCATAGATAAAACAGAAGAAATAATCTTTACATTGCTTCAAATTTTTTTCTCTGCATTAGCTTTAAAATTGTTTTGTCTGTTTAAAACAAAGCTCATGTACATATATATCTGATGCATGTGTTAGTAATCTCTACTAAATATACCTTTTCCCTGCTTTGTTTATTCTTATGTTTTTGTTTTGAGTCTATTAGTGACCTCACCCAAATAGAGGGAGATTGTTGGATCCCTAGTTGATTTGGTCTAGGTTCACTAACTTAGGATGATTTGACCCAACATGTATAGTCAGGGCCATAGTTTTGTCCTAGAGTCTAGGCCAAGAGTCAACATCACATGGATCTGCCTACAACAGCTTGTTAGAGACTCAAGCAGTTGTGTCGACACCCAGAAGAATTGTGTCGACACACAGAAAGGCTGTGTCGACACCCAGAGGATTTTTGTCGACACAATAGACTATCAGTCGACACAGTTCACAGTTTATTACTCGACACCAGAAGGACTTGTGTCGACACCCAGAACAATCTGTCGACACAGTTCACAGAAGCTGTTTCAGAAGGAAAAGTCAAATTCTCAGGTCGACGATTGATGTCCTTAGCTCGACGATCATGAGATATTTCTCTGAGCTGAGCTCAACGATCTTCATTCTCTGGTCGACAAAATCTGGGATATTTCTTCAGCTATCTAAAGTCAGGATAACTCCATATTATTCTAAGTCCAGAATAGTTACAGAACTCCAGTCGACGAAGTTACAAACTCAACTCGACGAACTTCAGATAGAAAAGGCAAAGGTTCTGAAGCATGCAGTTCTGTTATCAGCTCGACGATCTTGGAAATCAGCTCGACGAACAAGAAGCCGTCTGGTCGACTGAAAGAAATTGTACCTAATCACCTAGAGGGGGGGTGAATAGGTGACCTTATCTTTTTAAACTTTTAGGCAGATTATAATCATAGATTTCACAGAACATAAAACAGCAATCATATAATCACACACACGCAGAGTACACACAATTTTATAGTAGTTCCCCAAGGTCTGGGTACATCCACTTTCCCCCTTCGCCTATCTAGTAGTGTACTAGATTCGGCCAAACTCCTCCACTATACCTCAGATCTTACACTCAGAACCCCAAGCAGGTTCCTACAGCTCAGAGTGATCCCACTCCTACAACTCAGGATCAACAGCCCTACCACTCAGTCTTCACAAAGACCTACATTCAGCCACAAGGCCTACACTCAGAGAAATGAATCTCCTACACTCAGGCACACAGGCCCTATCACTCAGCCTTTATAATTTTAGGCTTACAACTCAGATCCCTAAGGATCATATAAGAAATTTAGAATACAATGTATATAACCTCAACTCAGAATAAGAGAGAAGAGTTGACAGGTTTCTTGATGAGTTCTTGAAAGAACTCTGTTGAGATCAACCTCCCGTGGTTTCCTTCAAAGCTTCTTGAATGTAGAACACAGTAGGGTTGATACTCTATGCAGCTGATCTACAATCACTGCAACTAAAGATTCAGATCTCAATCTGAAACTTGTCTTTACAGACTGGTTCAACAGCTGTCTTCTTGGAAGGAGCTCTCTCTCCAACTACTTAGATCTTCACTTGAATTGATTCTTCAATGAAGTGCTTGATCTTCTTCTCAATCCTCTTTCAATCTTTTCAATCATCTTCTTCTATTGACAGAATAAGCCTATATATAGGCCTTCTTCATGGTGACCGGCTGATCCGGTTTCTAACAACTTTCTGACAACTCTGACAGTTGCAGTAGACTGGCTGGAATGGCAGCTGTCATGTCATCCAGTCACTTCTTGAATTTTCTGTAACTGTCTGAAAGAGTCGAGACAGTCTGTCTTTAAGTGTCGACACTTATAGACTAAGTGTCGACACAAGTAGACTAAGTGTCGACACTAGCCTTCATTGTGTCGACACAACTCCTTATGTTGTAGAAATTACTTCTCGACACTGCTTCTTCAACATGTGTCGACATTGATATTGTGTGTCGACACAACTCTTTGTTCTTTAGTACTTAGTTGAATTCTTATAAGTGTCGACACAACTCCTTTGTGTCGACACATCTTCTTGTGTTGATACTCGCTGAGTGTCGACACATTTTCTTAGTGTCGACACATTCTTCTTGTGTAGAGACTTTGGCTGAGTGTCGACACATCTCCTTTGTGTCGACACTTGTACTTAGAATTTGTTGAACTTTGCTGAGTGTCGACACAGCCTCCTAGTGTCGACACTTTCTTCATGTGTTGAGTCTTCTGCTGTGTGTCGACACATTCTTCATTATGTCGACACTTGTACTTGAACTTTGCTGAACTTTTGCTGAGTGTCGACACAGCCTCCAAGTGTCGACACTTTCTGAAGTCGACAAAGTTCCTCTGGGTGTCGACACTGCTTCTAAGTGTCGACACAGCTTCTCTGGACATTTCTTCATTGAGTGTCGACACTGCCTGTTTGTGTCGACACTTTCCTTCTGGTGTCGACTCTGCATCCTGGGGTCGACACAATTACTCCAAGTGTCGACACAAGTCTTCTTAAGTGTCGACACTTTTCTTCTGGGTGTCGACACATGGACTTAGAAACTTTTCAGCTTTTCCTGTAAATACTTAACCTACACATCAAATACATTTTGATGTATATCATTGAGTAGGGTGAGGCTTCTTCAAATCAGGTACATTTATTCCAATGTACCCAACAATCTCCCCCTATTTGGAGAAGTCATAACCCTTAGTCAATGATATACACCATACATAACAAAATCACAGTATGATGTAAAACAGGATTATATAACAGGGTAAGTACATAAACATGTATTCATCAAAACATGTATACACAAAAATCTCAGAACAATAATGTAATAGATTTAACACATATCACATTGTTCTAACAACTTTATCATATTCATTATTCAAAAGTTTACAGAAAGTTTAAAATCAAATGATTACAACTAGTAAACTTAAGAACAATTCTATCCTATTGCTGCTCAGGCTCTTTCATCACAATACCCTTTCCAGACTGTATCTTTGCTTGGACAGGAGCTTCAGCATCTTCAGCAGCAGCAGGCTTCTTTCCTTTTAGATCCTTCTTTTTCAAATCTTCAGCTTTGATCTTTTGCCTTTCAAAGTAATGATAAGGCTTTGGAAAGTACTTGCTAGGCTCCTGGGCTGTAGGAGGTAGCTTTCCCATCTTAGCCTTTCTTATATATTGCACAATTGCCTCTTGCCTGGACTCATGCTTCCTCCACTCCAGTTCAGAATACCACTTGTTTCTATCTTGGATATTGTCTTTGGCAGCCTTCCATGCAGTCAAGATAATATTCCTGGAAGTGGGGCTCCATTGTTCAAAGTCAGGCCTCAATTCAGCTTGCTCCCTGAATCTCTTCTTAGACAATTGGGCTTCTTGTTCTTTCTACAAAGCCTCTTGTTCTTTCAGTATAGCCTCTGGCACTGGCTGAACTACTTTTTCTATGATAACCTTCTGATTTCCCTCAGGAGGGCTATACATTGACTGTATATCTGCATGTATCGTATCAAAGTCTGGTGGAGGATAGATCACTTGAGCCACTTCAGCTTGCTCCCCTCCAAGATATGCAGGATTAATTTCAGACTCTACAACATTATCATCATCACATAATGGAGGATATCCAAGGGTGGCTCTGATGGAATTGGAAATCCACTTTGTATGATCAGAGCTTGCTTTGACTAACACCCTCTCCCCCTTTATGACTTCTCTTTCAATGTGATCCCTCAGATCATCTTTCTGAAATCTTATCTGTGCATTCAGATAATTGACTCCATCTTTATAGAAAGGTTTCAACCTTTGTAGCTTGTTAGTTATAGCTTTTTGAGAGGCTTCTATAGCAGTTGTAACAACAGTGATGTGCTCTTGGAACTTCTTATCAAACTCTTCCTGGGCAGTAGTCCTTGTTGTAGTTTGAGCAGCAGCCAGATTCTGCATCTCAGTGACTATCACATTGTGTGACTCAGTCAAATTGTCATTCATTCTTATTTGGTTTTCCAGGACATAGTCTTGCTTTACTGCCAGGTCTTCAATTTGTTTTTTGATATTTTCTTGATGAGTAGCTAGATAGACTATTGCATTTCCTCCCTTATGAAAGCAGTCAGTCATTTCTTTCTTATTCAGATTCATTTCAAATCTTATTAACTTAATATCTTGGGCCAGATTAAATTGCAATGACTTATGCCCTTCATCTACATACTTTTCCAGAGCTTGCCTTTGCTCATCCAGCTTAATCTGCATTGTCACCATCAATGAACTGTAGTCAGTAGATGGGACTGGCTGTGGTGCAGGTTGTGGTGCTATTGTTTGTAAAGTTTTCTTATATGTTTGGCTCCTCCTTTTGAAAACTTGAAATTTTCTCTTCTTGGCTCTTGCAGCCTCTTCATCTTCAGAAGCAGATGTACTTGCAATATCAACTCTTTATTTTGGGCTAGGAGGTAAATCCTTCCTAGGTAACTCCTCAGCATTCTTAGGCTTTTCAGTCTCTTTGCTTGCAGTTTCTTCTAGAATCTCCACTTGCTCCCCCTCAACATGGACCTTCTCCCCCTCAGCAGCAGCACTTTCTTTCTCAAAGTCAGTTTGTAGAAGATCTGGGAATAGCTCTTCTAGGGTAAATTCTTATTGAGTATGAGCTGGAGAAACTCTTATCTCATCAATAACTTGATCAGCAACAGATGTGTCCTCCATGACAACATCTTGGGGTTGACTAGGAATCTGAGGTTACTGATTAACATCAGACAATCTGTCAGTCATATCTTCATTTTCAATATAGAATTCTAATTGGTTGATGTCAGTTATTACCTCAAGTATGGTTTGGGTAGCCTGTTCACTCTCTAGTGGAGTTGACTCATCCACCAGTAGAGGCTCCCCCTGGACTGATTACAGGTGTACTGGGCTAGCTTGTGGTAGCTCCCCCTGCCTTGGGGCATCTTCTTGTCTAGCTGGAGATTGTTCAGCATTTCTAGTTTCTTCTTCATCTGGTGTAAACACTATATGCTCTTCAGAGCTGCTTGATGATTCTTGAGCCACAGGGGCTGTCTTTTTCTTCTTCTTTTTGGGTGTTACCTTCTCAGGAGTTGGCATTTCTTTGGTTAACACTCTATCCCATCTAGAGAAGATTCTTATATCCATCTTCCTCATGTGGTTGATCTTAGATCCAGCTGCTTGACTCATCACCTCTGGTATACTACCAGCTAGGTATAGACTTAGTATTCTACCCAAATTAGGCTTCTTCATACTCTCTTTAATCTTATCAAACATAACTATAGCCCAATCAATATTTAGTTTGAATATTATCCTTGTCATGAGGCTAAACATGTAAGCTGAGATTCTGTCATGCCCTCCAGGCTTGCTCAAGATAACCTTGCCAATAATTTCAGATAGAAATTTGCCTTGCATGTTCATTCCCTTCCTATTGAAAACAGAACCTATCTTCGGGTTGGAGTCCAGTCCACACCATGTTAGTGCTTCTCTATTCTTAGTAGCAGAAACATCTTCTTCTTCCTTAGTCCTAGGTAGTTGAAGTACCTTTCTCAGACTCTTAGGAGAGACCTTCACCTTTGCCCCATGAACTCTTGACCTAATTTTGAGTTCTGATTCATCTAGGGTTGCTCCATTCAAAAATTCCAGAACTTCTTTCTTCCATATCTTGGTCGGCTCTGAAACAAGAAATTCTAACCCTGTCTCTTCTATTAGGGTTAACACGCCTTTGATATCTGGTTTCGCGTCATCAAAAGCATGTCGCACGAGTTCATATCCCTCATTCACATTCTCTTCTAGCTTGGGCGCCATTAGGGTCTGAAGAAATTTGAATTGAGAGAAGAGAGGTGTCGACACACAAGTTTGGTCTCGAAACTTTGGTGAGCGTGTCGACAAACAATGGTGAAACCCTATTTATACCTTTCTAGAATCGAAGATGAAAGGGCGCGTCAAAATACTTAAATTGTGTCGACACTGTTGATAAGTGTCGACACAGACTTATAATGTCTCGACAACTATGTGTCGACACAAGTATAGTTGACAGAATATATGTGTCGACACTTGTTTATGTGTCGACACCGCTTAGCTCGACACTTAGTCGAGACTTTACCAGACTAATTTTAAGTAAATCTTAAGTGTCGACACCACCTTGGATGTGTCGACACCTACTCTGCATGTGTCGACACTAATTCTTTGAAGTGTCGACACAGACTTCCTAGATGTGTCGACACCATATCTCTGAAGTGTCGACACCACGTTTCGGTGTCGACACAAACAACTCTGTGTGTCGACACCATTTTACTTAGCCAATTTTTGAAAACTTATTCTAAGTTTATCATACCTAATTCAATTTTGAACCTATTGAATTTGGTTTCATCTAAGGGTTTAGTGTACATGTCAGCTAGCTGATTATCTGTATTAACATGCTCTAGGGAAATATCTCCTTTTTCCACATGTTCTCTTAGAAAATGGTATTTGATTTCTATATGTTTAGTCCTACTATGGGAGACAGGATTGTTTGCAATAGAAATAGCACTAGTAGAATCACAAAATAGAGGTGTTCTACTTACTTGTATACCATAGTCTTCTAGCTGATGTTGTATCCATAGAAGTTGAGCACAGCAACTTCCTGCAGCAACATATTTTGATTCTGTTGTGGAGATAACCACACTTGTTTGTTTCTTGCTACTCCATGAAATCAGTCTTCCACCTAGGAATTGACAGGTACCAGTTGTACTTTTCCTATCTTCCTTGCAGCCTGCAAAATCTGCATCTGAATAACCTGTCAGTTCAAAGTCTACATTCCTAGGGTACCAAAGGCCTAAATAAGGAGTGCCCTTTAGATATCTCAGAATTCTTTTGACTGCTGTCAAATGAGATTCTTTAGGGCATGCTTGGTACCTAGCACAGACACATGTAGCATACATGATATCTGGTTTACTTGCAGTCAAATACAATAGGGAGCCAACTATCCCTCTATACAAAGTCTCATCTACAGGTTTCCCTGCATCATCTTTGCTAAGAGACATACTTGACCACATAGGAGTTTTCATGGTACTGGATGATTCCATACCATACTTCCTTATCAACTCTAAGGTGAACTTAGACTGGCATATGGATAAACCATCCTCAATCTGTCTAACTTGGAGACCCAAGAAGAACTTAAGTTCCCCCATACTGCTCATTTCAAATTATCCTTGCATAAGTTTTGCAAACTTTTTGCAAAGACTACTTTCAGTAGACCCAAATATGATGTCATCTACATATATTTGGACTAGTATGATCTTGCCTCTGGATTCCCTAAGGAATAAAGTCTTGTCTATTTTCCCCCTTGTAAATTTATTCTCAATGAGGAAACTAGACAGGGTTTCATACCAAGCCCTAGGGGCTTATTTTAACCCATACAAAGCCTTCCTAAGTCTATAGACATAATTAGGTTTAGTAGAATCAACAAAACCTGATGGATGTTCCACATACACTTCTTCCTTCAGATTACCATTTAGAAAGGCTGACTTAACATCCATTTGGTATACTTTAAACCCTTGATAGGTTGCATAGGCCAAGAACATCCTTATTGCCTCCAGTCTGGCTACTGGAGCAAAGGTTTGATAAAAGTCAATACCTTCTTCCTGCCTATATCCCTTAGCAACCAGTCTAGCTTTGTTCTTTATAATAACTCCATGTTCATCCATCTTATTCCTGAAGATCCACTTAGTTCCAATTATGTTGTGATCTTTTGGTTTAGGAACAAGCTCCCAGACATTGCATCTCTTGAACTGGTACAGCTCCTCTTGCATTGCCTCAATCCAATGAGGGTCTAGGATGGCTTCTTCAAATTTCTTTGGCTCAACTTGGGATAGAAAACTGGAGTAGAGTACTGAACTTAGATTTCTGCTCCTTGTTTGTACCCCTTAACTTAGATCACCAATAATTTGATTGGCTGGATGATCTCTTAGATGCCTAGTAGCTGGAGGCAGCCTGGCTTCATGTTGAACTCCTTCAGCTTCTTCAACTTGCTGCACCCCTTGATCTTCTTCTACATCAGGTGCATCTAGTACTCCCCCTGGACAACAGCCACTGTCATCCACTTGTTGTCTTGTAGTAGAACTTTCTTCAATAGTAAGCTTTTCCATCTTCTTAGTCACACCTGTGGAGCTGCAAATACTTCTAGATAATTCATGGTTAATGAGTCTAGCTTCATCAAATACTACATGTACTGACTCTTCTACAACTTGAGTAGTCAAGTTGTAGACCCTATAAGCCTTACTATTGTTGCTGTACCCAACAAAGATCCCATCTTGGGATTTGGCAGCAAACTTGGTTAAGTAAGACTTACCATTGTTAAGTATATAGCATTTACAACCAAAGATCCTGAAATAGGATAGGTTTGGTTTTCTGCCTTTCACAATCTCATAGGGGGTCTTGTTGTGACTTTTGGTGATAGTAGCCCTATTAATTACATGGCAAACAGTGTTTACTGCCTCAGCACAAAAATATTCTGGGAGAGATGTGTCACTTAATAGGGTTCTATCAGCCTCTATCAAGGTTCTATTTTTCCTTTCAGCAATGTCATTTTGCTGAGGTGTTTTTGGTGAAGAAAATTCCTGAAATATCTCAAACTCTTCACATAGCTTTGTCATACTATCAGATTGGAATTTAGTACCATGGTCACTTCTTATTTTGACCACTGTACTGTCTAACTCATTCTAAATTTGTTTGACAAAACTATAAAAGATACTAGGTGTTTCAGATTTCTGTCTAAGGAAGAACACCCAGGAAAACCTTGAGTAGTCATCTACAACCACAAATGTGTAGACCTTCCTACCTAGGGTGTGAACTGGCATTGGACCAAAGAGATCCATATGCAAGAGGTATAAGCACCTCACAGCATCTTTGTTTTCAATGCTATTAAAGGTGGATCTAGTCTGTTTGCCCTTTTGACAAGCTGAGCATATCCCATCTTTAATACACTTAACCTGAGGACCATTCCTCACTAACTCTTTGCTATAGAGTTGGCCAATTGTCTTGTAGTTAAGATGGGCTAGTCTCTTGTGTCATTTGACACAATGAGAGACTTTCTCATCAGTTACAAGACACACTGGAGAAACATTGTTCTCACACATAATGTCTAGACAATAGACATTTCTCTTTCTGTAACCAGTCAGAATGATCTCTTGATCATTTGATCTCCTGATTTGACAACCATCTTTGACAAATGAGGTGTCATATCCTAAATCACTCAGCTGACTTATACTAATAAGGTTATGTTTCAAACCTTTAATATAAGCCACTTGAGTAATTGTTATAAGGTTGCTAGAAATATTACCAAAACCTTTGATGATTCCTTTTTCAGAACCACCAAAGGTGACTTTAGGACCATCCTTGATTGGTGTGTAGTCCTTTAGCAATCCCCTAGTTCCAGTAATGTGCCGGGAACATCCACTGTCCAAGTACCATATTGGGGCATGGTCACTTGGACTCACCTGCAAAACAGATTAGTTAACCTTAGAACCCAAAGAATTCTTGGGTCCTTGGTGCTGGTTAGTTTGCCTCTTAACAAAACTACCTGTAGATTTTCTAGCAGGTAGATTGCTACTCACTTTGGCACTTGAATTGTGTCAACAGTCTATGGCAAAATGGCCTATCTTGCCACAATACCAGAACTCAAATCTGTTGTACCTTTGCTTAGGTACAACCCTAGCTGTTTTATCTACAGCAAGCTTGTTGAGTACTGGGGCTTTGCCCTTAGACTTGGACTTTACAGTCCTAGCAGGTTGTGTAAACCCTAATCCAGTTTTACCCTTTTGATGTACAAATTCATCTATCAAAGGTAAAATAGATTTTGGTTTAGAAAACCTTGCAAATATATCTCTCTCCTTCTGAAGACTAATCTCCAAATTTCTGATTTGATCATTCTTGAATGTTATAGTCCCCATCTGAATAACAGTTATGTTCTTCAGCCTGGCTATTTCATTTAGTTTTTGATCAATCAACTTATCAAAATCTGTTGCAGCTACTTTGAGATTAGCAATCTCCTTAGCCTGACTCTTGGTCAAGGATTTGCTTTTCTTCAAATATTGCAACACTACTCTATGTTCATTAATCAATTGATGAATATCTCCTTCAGATTCAGAAGCACTCTCATCACTTGATGATGATGCATCTGAATCTGATCCAGTACTACAAATTGAACTAACAGAATAATTTTGTACCTGACTAGGTCCAGGCTGCTCCTGGATTTTGTCACCTTCAGATAAGGCCATCAGTCCCTGACACTGATTGTCCTCTTGCTCATATATAGAATTCATTAACTGGATGAACTCCTCTTCTTCTTCTTCAGCAAACAGTCCAATGTAAGCTTCAGCTTCGGAATCAGTTTCTGAAGAAGACATATCTGATAGACTTTTGTCCTTCTTTGCAACAAAGGACCTTTCCTTTTTGCCCTTGATTTGAGTCTTCTTCTTATCAGTAGACTCTATCCTCTTCTCTGGACAGTCAGCAACAACATGTCCTTGTTTGTTACAACAATAACAAACTATCTTTGAAGATGTAGTTCTACTTGACTTAGGCTTTCTCCTGTCATTCTTTGAAGACTTCTGTGAAGTGGATGGCTTAGACCTCCACTGTTTCTTCTTTAGGAACTTCTGAAAATGTCTTGTGAAGGCTGCAAAGTCCTCATCACTCTCACTGCTTTCAGAATTCCTGCTTTCTGATTCATCTGACTCAGTCTCAGCCACTTTTGGAGGAGGAGATGGAGACTTACTTTTATATTTCTTGGTGGCTTCTGTCTTGAATGCCATAGCTCTTTCTTTATGCTCAACTCTGGTAGTCTTCTCTTCTTCTTTCCTTACCATTAGATGCATTTTATAGGATAATAGCTTTCCAAACAATGTTAGAGGAGGAATATCTGCTAACTTGGTCATTTCCCTTATGGCACAAATCTTGGTGTCTCAGTCCTTTGTTAGGGACCTCAAGAACTTATCATTCAGCTCATAACTGCTGAATTCTCTTCCATAGGACATTAATTCATTAACTATCCTATAGAATTTCTTGTAGCACTCAGTTATGCTATCAGACCTTCCTTGTCTGAAGCTCTCATACTCTTGGTTTAACAAAGACTTTCTGTCATGTCTAACTTCTTCTGAACCCTCCATGTACACTATCAGAGTATCTCACATCTCCTTTAATGTTTTACAGTGTATCAAGTTCTGAAATGTAGCATCATATATTGCACTTACTATAATATTATGGGCCCTTTTGTCCATGGTGGCCAGAATAATCTCATCCTTGGTCATTTCAGAAAAGTCTTTTGGAGTTCTCTGATTTGCATCCAACACAGATACCTTCATTGGCACATATGGCCTTTCTTTAACTGTGATATATATTCTAGGGTCAGAGGCCTCCATAAATAGTCTAACCCTTTCTTTCCAGATGCCAAAAATTTCCTTTCTACAGATTGGCAACTTCATGGATTCAAGTTCTTTATGAATCTCTGTTGAACCCATTTTCTTGATTTTCTTGATTCTGCACTTGATTAAACTGAATCTGCCAACAAGATCCTTTACTCAGACAGTTATGTCCTTTTTGAGTAACCTCCCTCTGATACCACTTGAAAGAAATTGTACCTACTCACCTAGAGGGGGGGTGAATAGGTGACCTTATCTTTTTAAAATTTTAGGCAGATTATAATCACAGATTTCACAGAACATAAAACAGCAATCACAGAATCACACACACACAGAGTACACACAATTTTATAGTGGTTCCCCAAGGTCTGGGTACATCCACTTTCCCCCTTCGCCTATCTAGTAGTGTACTAGATTCGGCCAAACTCCTCCACTATACCTCAGATCCTCAGATCTTACACTCAGAACCCCAAACAGGTTCCTACAGCTCAGAGTGATCTCACTCCTACAACTCAGGATCAACAGCCCTACCACTCAGTCTTCACAAAGACCTACACTCAGCCACAAGGCCTACACTCAGAGAAATGAATCTCCTACACTCAGGCACACAGGCCCTACCACTCAGCCTTTATAATTTTAGGCTTACAACTCAGATCCCTAAGGATCCTACAAGAAATTTAGAATACAATGTATATAACCTCAACTCAGAATAAGAGAGAAGAGTTGACAGGTTTCTTGATGAGTTCTTGAAAGAACTCTGCTGAGATCAACCTCCCTTGGCTTCCTTCAAAGCTTCTTGAATGTAAAACACAGTAGGATTGATACTCTATGCAGCTGATCTTCAATCACTGCAACTAAAGATTCAGATCTCAATCTGAAACTTGTCTTTACAGCCTGGTTCAACAACTGTCTTCTTGGAAGGAGCTCTCTCTCTCCAACTACTTAGATCTTCACTTGAATTGATTCTTCAATGAAGTGCTTGATCTTCTTCTCAATCCTCTTTCAATCTTTTCAATCATCTTCTTTTGTTGATAGAATAAGCCTATATATAGGCCTTCTTCATGGTGACCGGCTGATCCGGTTTCTAACAACTTTCTGACAACTCTGACAGTTGCAGTAGACTGGCTGGAATGGCAGCTGTCATGTCATCCAGTCACTTCTTGAATTTTCTGTAACTGTCTGAAAGTGTCGAGACAGTCTGTCTTTAAGTGTCGACACTTATAGACTAAGTGTCGACACAAGTAGACTAAGTGCCGACACTAGACTTCATGGTGTCGACACAACTCCTTGTGTTGTAGAAATTACTTCTTGACACTGCTTCTTCAACATGTGTCGACACTGATATTGTGTGTCTACACAACTCCTTGTTCTTTAGTACTTAGTTGAATTCTTGTAAGTGTCGACACAACTCCTTTGTGTCGACACATCTTCTTGTGTTGATACTCGCTGAGTGTCGACACATTTTCTTAGTGTCGACACATTCTTCTTGTGTAGAGACTTTGGCTGAGTGTCGACACATCTCCTTTGTGTCGACACTTGTACTTAGAATTTGTTGAACTTTGCTGAGTGTCGACACAGCCTCCTAGTGTTGACACTTTCTTCATGTGTTGAGTCTTTTGTTGTGTGTCGATACATTCTTCATTATGTCGACACTTGTACTTGAACTTTGCTAAACTTTTGTTGAGTGTCGACACAGCCTCCAAGTGTCGACACTTTCTGAAGTCGACAAAGTTCCTCTGGGTGTCGACACTGCTTCTAAGTGTCGACACAGCTTCTCTGGACATTTCTTCATTGAGTGTCGACACTGCCTGTATGTGTCGACACTTTCCTTCTGGTGTCGACTCTGCATCCCTGGTGTCGACACAATTACTCCAAGTGTCGACACTGCTTCTCTGGGTGTCGACACAAGTCTTCTTAAGTGTCGACACTATTCTTCTGGGTGTCGACACATGGACTTAGAAACTTTTCAGCTTTTCCTGTAAATACTTAACATGCACAACTAAACTCAAAACACATCAAATACATATTGATGTATATCATTGAGTAGGGTGAGGCTTCTTCAAATCAGGTACATTTATTCCAATGTACCCAACATCGACGAATACAATATCTCAGCTCGACAAACTGGTAGTTCAGTTCGACGGATTCTGCCAACTGTTCGACGATTCCAGACTTAGCCATTTCCGGCATTCTATCCTCACTCAAATGCGATAATTCCTAAAAAAGCAATGCTCTAACATTCTCTGAATGTATCTGTTAGAGGAAGCATTAATTACGCTCTTCCTCAGGATTATTACTTGCCGATTTTGCACAAGACAGTTGGGGAAATTAATCAATGCTGATTATTCTCAATGCCGTCAGCATTAATGACTGAGGCATTCAAAATTTTGAAAGATAGAGAAGAAGAAACACACAGACACATATATATAAAAACGAAGAGACAGAACAAATGAATTAATCAGCAGCTTACAGTGACAAGCAGAGATCATCATTCAGTAGAAGAAGAACAATCATACAATAACAAGAATCTTCTTCTTCCTTATACTCTCCAGGACTTACAAGGACAACTACTATCAAATCAGTCAAGAAGTTCCTGCATCTCTGCTGGTCAAGAACTCGGCTTGAACGCCTATCACCCTGCAGCAAAGCTCCAGATCTTCCCTGAACCATTCTACATCTCATGGGGAGCTGTTTGCTAACATCAATCCACATAAGTCTTCTCTCTGATTGTTGACAGAGAAGACATAATCAACTCTCTCACCCCCACCTCTATAAAGGGTTGTCATCTAACTTCAAAAGTGATTCCTGGTTGCAAGTCTCATGATCAAAAGACTTGAGTTGGTTTTTGGGGACCTGGTCAAAACCCATTGGTGTCAGGCACCTGATCAACAACCTGAGTGGATTCCTACCAGGGTGGTAGAAGAGTGGACTACCCAGATTTGGGGAACCACTATAAATTTCTTGTGTCGTCTGGTTACCTATTTTTCTTTTTGTTCTTGCTGTGCTTGTGAATTAGTTTTACTATCTGCTATCATTTCATCATTTCCTGCACTTAGACTTAATATTTTTTTACGTATACTCTATTCACCCCCCCCCCTCTAGAGTATTCTAGATCTAACTCTAACTTTCATACTTGATATTTGGGCCATCACGTACTAAGTTCATTGAAAATAATTTATTAATAGTTTTGAAATTAATATGTGCTAGTCTCTTGTGTCATTGGTCACCAAGAGACGCGCTATCATTTGCTAAAAGGCACACTGGTGTCGAAGAATCTATACAAATGAAATTTAAATAGAAAATGTTTCTGCTTCGAGTGCCAGATAGAATCGTTTCCATATTGTCAACAGATTTTTTCAAGCACTTATCAGCGTGAAACTCAACTATGTATCCTTTATCGCAGAGTTGGCTTATGCTTATAAGGTTATGTTCCAAACCTTCAATGTAAGCCACATCTGAGAAGGATACATCACCATTAGTTATCATACCGTAGTCTTTAGTGATTCCACGGTCTGAACCTCCAAAGATGACCTTCGGTCCGTTCATGACTGGAGTAAAATTCTGAATTAGGCTTCTTATCTCGGTCATATGCCGAGAGCATCCACTGTCCAAATACCAGATTGGCATTTTGGTGGCCTTTGGACATACCTGCGATCACAATCAGTTTGCCTTAGGAACCCAAATATGTTTGGGTCCTTGGTCTCGGGTTAGAACACCCCCCTACGAATATTAGCATTAAAAGTGGTCTTCCTCATATTGCCAACATGTGTGGTTGCAGCATTTTTGGGATTAAAGCAGCAATCAATGACAAAGTGACCAATTCTGCCACAACACCAACAGTCAAATCTGTTGTATCTTTGCCTTATGTTCTCCTGCTTGACCTTTTGGAATTCTGGTCTAGCAGGGGCAGCATTCTTGGAGAAAGAAGCTTCATGATGATGACAATCACATGTTTTCTTCTCCTTCACTGACTTTTCTACAACAGGCTTTGCCTTTGGTGCCTTCTTAAAGTTATGGCCATGATTGAAAGGGTCATAACTCTGAAGAATCACTTCTTCATAAGGTGCCTTAAAGACACTTTCTCCAAAGTTTCTGGGTCGAGTCCATCCTTGATAATGGGACTTTGGCTCTACATAAGTAGGCCTAGCAAAGTGTCCGAAATATGAATCAAGATCAAATTCATTTGAAGGAAATATAACCTTTTTGAACGTGGTCTGATCTTGAGGGGCTTTCCCCTTCTCTTTGGCTAAGGCCTTTTTGGCAGCCTTATTCTTTTGTTGAGTCTTATTTCTCCTAGAAGACTTACTAGGAGATTCTTCATGGCCTAGTCCAGCACCCTTGTCCTTAGCTGAGAATTCAGCAACGAATGGAAGAACTGTCTTGGGCTTTGAGAAACTTTCAACTAGTTTCTTTTCAGCAGCAAGTTGGGCTTCCAGCTCTTTAATGATTTTCTCTTTAAGGTCGAGGTGCTCAAGAGCTTTGTTATATTCTTCAATAGCATTATTGAAGTTCTCTTCGAGCGAGTCAGTCTTTGCGACTTTCTCTCTCAAGATGCTCTCTTCAGCTTTGAGAGACTTTATCTCTTTAGACTGAGTTTTCACGACTCGGCGATATTTGTCGTAAGCTATGATTAACTCCTTATACTGGGCCATGAATTCTGACTCATCGTTAGAAGAGCTATCCTCACAATCATATTCAGAAACTTCAGAATCAGAGAGAGGAGTGTGAGAGTTTACCTTCCTAGTGAACTGGGGCTCTTGTTCATCATCAGTTTGAGCCATGAGTCCAAAATAGGCTTCTTCTTCTTCACTCGACTCAGATGAGTCAGAGCCACTAAGAGTCTTGCCCTTTTTGGCCATCAAGCTCTTCTCTGCCCTCTTCTTATTGTACGAGGACTTCTTTTCCTCTCTTCTACCACCCTCCTTCTTCTTGTGAGGGCAGTCAGTGATGACGTGTCCTGGCTTATTACAACAATAACAAATAATGTCAGTCGAAACATGTTTGTTCTGTTTATAATTGTACCTGTCATGGCTGTTTGAGCCTTTTTGTTGATGATCACCATCGTGTTGTGATATTCTATAGGAGGCATCCTTGCCTTTCCATTGCTTCTTCTTGTTTAAGAATTTCTTGAACTGTCAAGAGAGTAGTGAGAACTCTCCTTCTGATAGTTCAGAGCCTGAGGTGCTTGGCTCTGAGGTTTCTTCTTCACTAACTTCTTGTGCTGGAGTAGGAGGAACATCCTTGGACTTCTTAGAGGTGTCTGCCTTTAGAGCAACAGACTTCTCTTTGAATGCAGACCTGCTCTTCTCTTCTTTAGCCTTCCTGGTGTTGAGTTGAAGCTCATATGACATAAGCTTCCCGAAGAGATTCTGAGGATCTGTCTCGGCCAATTTTCCAAACTCCCTTATAGCACAGACCTTGTTATCCCATTCCTTAGTCAGGGATCTCAAGAACTTATCGTTCAATTCTCCATTAGTGAAGACTCTGTCATATACCCTTAGCCCATTCACTATCTTGAAGAAGTTCTCAAAGGTGTCAGCAATGGTATCTTTGTTTCCTTGTCGGAAAGATTCATACTTCTGATTAAGAAGGGATCTTCTATCATCCCTCACTTATTCTGTGCCTTCCATTAAGGTAACTAGTGACTGCCACATCTCCTTTGCAGACTGGCAGTGAATCAGGTTTTGCAGCATTGAATCATCGACTGCACTTGCTAGGATATTTTTTGCCTTTTTGTCCAATGAGACAAGTGCAATCTCATCCTTATCTAGATCCATGAGTTTCTTTGGGACTTTCTTGGTTGGATCTATAGTGGAGAGATAGTCATGGTAATATAAGGACCTTCTTCAACTATCATGAAGATCCTTGGATCCAGAGCTTCCATGAAGAACTTGATTATCTCTTTCCACATGGGAAAATTATTTTTGGTACATAAAGGAAGCTTGGCAAAATCTTTAGCCTTGTCCATTTTTGGTAGATCTCAAAAGACAACTATTGAAGGATCTGATCAAGGTGTTAACCTTTTAACGATCAACCTACCTCTGATATCAATTGAAAGTTTATAGTTTCCTACCTAAATCACCTAGAGGGGGGTGAATAGGTGAGATGTGCATCTTTTTGCGGAATAAAAATTTCAAATCAAAGCACAAATCTATCTACCAATCAAACATAGACGAGACAAGATTTATAGTGGTTCCCCAACCTTGGGTACATCCACTTTCCCTCACCGATCTAGTAATACACTAGACTCGGCCACTCCACTATCTCGGATTGAAAATCAATCCTACCCTCGGAATAACGTTCCTGCAATCTCGATCCACAAGACGGATCTACACTCGAAAGATGAAACTTCCTACAATCTCAGAGTTGAAAAACTCCTACACTCGGAGAAATCTTCTCCTAATTTAATGAAATAAATTTGTAAAGAAATACAAATAGTAATCTTCTATTTCAGATCTGCAAACTGTCGGCCAGGATCTTCTTCTTCTAGGCGTTGAGGCTTTGTCAGTAAGGTGAAGAAAATCTCGGCAAAATCAGATCTGGATCTTCTTGACTTTACACGATCGAACTAATCAGAAAATACGGAGTTGAGCGAATCTCGATCTGGAAAGCTTCTTAATCTGAATCCTCTAAAAATGAAAACCCTAGCCGGTCGGGAATCTGCGACGGCGGCGGCGGCGAGTTTCCGTTTCTTGAAGAGAGAGAGATGAGACAGAAATACTTCAGAGAGTACGGCTGCAAAAACTTTCTTAGAATAATCTTTGAATAGTTAGGGTTTGTCAGTTTAGATAAGACCTTTTATAGGAGAGGAGAAGATTAGCCATAATTGAGTCATTATGAGAGACACGTGGACCAATCACATCAAAGTTTATGAATATGACCGTTATTCAGGACTTGAAGAATTTTCAGAAAAGTCAAAGTAAATTAGTCGAGATATAATAGACTACTCGAGTACATGCAGCACTACTCGAGTAGGTAGAAGATGACTACTCGAGTACATGAGAAAAATTACTCGAGTATATGAGAAAAACTACTTAAGAGATAATGAGATGATTACTCGAGTACATGGAGTCAACTACTCGAGTAAATAAGAATGAGAAAGTCTCAGCTACTCAAGTAACAAAAATGACTTACTCGAGTACTAGAGTACATACACGAGAGGTGGAGTAAATTACTCGAGTAAAAGAAATACTACTCCAGTATATAAGAATGAACTACTCGAGTATATAAGAGACTACTCGAGTCATAGACTTAGAAAATTTCTGGAACTGGAAAACTGACTACTCGAGTATAGAAGATAAACTACTCGAGACAAATAGAACTACTCGAGTATATGGAGATGACTACTCGAGTAATTCACTTAGAGAAATTTTCTGGAATGAAATTCTGGATTACCGAGTATAAATACTAGACTACTCGAGTACATGACTTAGACTACTCGAGTAAGTGAGAACTACACGAGAGTCAAAATTCAACTACTCGAGACAGAAGATAGAACTACTCGAGTACTATATATTACTACTCGAATATTTCACTTAGAAAAATTTGAGAAGATAATTTCTGTAAAACACGAGAGGAGAAAAGAAACTACTTGAGTAATATCTTAACTACTCGAGTAAGAGTATTACTACTCGAGTATGAACTTAGTAACTTACTCGAGTAAGTAAAGAACTACTCGAGTACTTTACTTAGGAAAATTTTTCTTGACAAAATTTTTCTTCTTCTAAGGTGAAATCAGCATCAAGTCTTTTCGCATAGTCCTAGAGGTTGAATATGAAGTGTATCCCAATAGAGAGGCTACACATGAGTCAACACTTTGGAACACACAATGAGGGATTACATTGTATGGTCCTGTGTTTGGTGACCCATTATAGACTGATATTGGTCGACACTTCCTATAAGAATTCCTGCAAACACATTGAAAGATATGGTACCTAAACACCTAGAGGGGGGGGTGAATAGGTGACCAAATCCTTTTTTGACTTTTGTTTGGCAGCACAACAGTTTTTCACTGATTACTACAGCTAACAGCAAATACAGAAATTAAGCATTCAATTCACAGCACAGCACAGCACAGAAGACACACTAATTTTATAGTGGTTCCCCAATCTTTGGGTACACCCACTTTCCCCCTTCGCCTATCTAGCAGTGTACTAGATTCGGCCAAACTTCTCCACTAGCTCAGAACCCAACAAGGTTCCTACCTCAGGCCCAAAGCCTTACACTCAGCCAAAAGGCCTACACTCAGCCACCCAGGCCTACACTCAGCCAATCAAGGCTTACACTCAGCCAATTAAAGGCCTACACTCAGAGTTCTTCAACTCCTACACTCAGGCACCAAGCCCTACCCTCAGCCTTTATAAAATAGGCTTACAATCACTCAGATCCAATGGATCTTACAAGTTTAAAATAGAAATTACACATGCTAACTCTACAACTCAGAAAGGATGAGAGGAGTTGAGAGTTTCTTGAAGAGTTCTTGGAAGAACTCAGCTTGATCCAAACTGACTTAGCTTTCTTCAAAGCTTCTTGAGTAGAACTGAATTAGTCTGAATCTACTGCAGTTGATCCTTGATCTCTGCTTCTTGAAATCCAGATGACTCTGAATTGTTCTTCTCAGCCTTAGTTCCAAAGACTGAATCCTTGGTTGGAGCTCTCTCTCTCCAACTACTTAGATCTGCAGTTGGACTGCCTGATCTTCTTGTGTTGATCCTCTATGTATCACTTCTTGATTTAATCTGATCAACCACTTCAGTTATTCTCACAACATGTAATGATAATGAACAACCTTCTATATATATTTTTTTCTGTAAACTATGGGGGCCTATTTATAGGCTTCCTTCATGGTAACCGGCTGGTCCGGTTCATAACAGACTTCTGACTTCTCTAACAGTTGATGTAGACCGGCTGGATCGGCAGCTGTCATGTCAACCAGTCACTTCTTGAAATTCTCTAACTGTCAGTTAGTGTCGAGACTTTCTGTTCTTAAGTGTCGACACTTATAGACCAAGTGTCGACACATGTTGTGTAAGTGTCGACACAAGTATACAAGGTGTCGACACAATTCCTTGTATGTCTCGACATAGTTTCTTCTGCATGTGTCGACACTGAAATTGAGTGTCGACACAAGTACTTGCACTTCATTCTTTATTTGTATTCTTCTAAGTGTCGACACATCTCCTTTGTGTCGACACATCTTCATGTGTTGAAACTGTCAAGTGTCGACACTGCTTCGTGGTGTCGACACAAGTCTTCAATCTTGTTTCTTCAGCTGAGTGTCGACACATTCCTTTAGTGTCGACATTTGTACTTAGAATATTTTACAACTTTTCTGTTCTTTGCTAAGTGTCGACACAGCTCCTTGTGTCGACACTTTCTTCAAGTGTTGAGTCTTCTGGTTATGTGTCGACACATTGTGCTGAGTGTTGACACAATCTTCAAGTGTTGACTCCTTTGAGTGTGTGTCGACACATTGTGTTGAGTGTCGACACATTCTTCATATTTTGACTCTGCTGATTGAGTGTCGACACATTGTGTTGAGTGTCGACACTTGTACTTAGTCTCTGCAGAATTTTGCTGAGTGTCGACACAACTCCAAGTGTCGACACTTTCTGATGTAGACTCAGCTCTTCTAGGTGTCGACACTTCTGCCAAGTGTCGACACAGCTTTTCTGCATTCTTCTACACAGAGTGTCGACATAACTCCAAGTGTCGACACTTTCTGACTGGTGTCGACACTTCTTCCCAGGTGTCGACACAATGACTCCAAGTGTCGACACTGCTTGACTGGGTGTCGACACAAGCTTTCTCAAGTGTCGACACTTTCCCTCTGGGTGTCGACACATGGACTTAGAAATTTTCAGCTTCAGTCCAGTGTATAACTAACCTGCACAAGTAACTCAAACAAACATCAAATACATTCTGATGTATATCATTGAGTTAGGTGAGGCTTCTTCAAATCAGGTACATTTGACCAATGTACCCAACAATCTCCCCCTATTTGGAGAAGTCATAACCCTTAGTCAATGATATACACCACTCATAATTAAAAATTACAAAATGATGTAAAACATATAAATGACAACAGGGTAAACTTGAACATGTAATAAAGCACACATGTATACTTATTAAACATTGCAGAACAATTAAGAAACACACATATTTCAGAACATTCATACTATATTTATCATATACTGTTCCAATAATGTTCCTTATACATTTTCAATGAAGTATTACAATGTTTTTCACTCAACAGATTACAACAAGCATCAAGTTAATTCCTAATCTAGTGCTGATCAGGTTCTTTAATAACAATGCCTTTTCCAGCTTTAACTTGAGCTTTCACAGCAGCAGCAGCAGCAGGCTCAGCTTCAGCAGTCTTCTTCCCTTTAGAGTCTTCTTCTTCTGTTCTTCAGCCTTGATCTTTTGTCTTTCAAAATAATGATAGGGCTTAGGAAAGTACTTGCTAGGCTCCACAGCTGTTGGAGGTAGCTTTCCTAACTTAGCCTTCCTTCTATATTGGACAATTGCTTCCTGCCTACTCTCATGCTTTCTCCATTCAGCCTCTGAGAACCACTTGTTCCTTTCATGGGCATTGTCCTTGGCTGCTTTCCAGGCTGTAAGAATTATGTTCCTAGAAGTAGGGCTCCACTATTCCAAAATCTGGCTTTTGCTCAGCAATTTCCCTAAACTTCTTCTTTGACAGCCTAGTTTCTTCTTCTTTGTCCAAAGCCTCTTGCATTGCAGCTGTGATAGGTTGAACAACCTTTTCCAGAATAATATTAGGCTTGCCAGCAGGTGGACTATACATTGTGCTTATATCTGCATGAATCATGTCAAAGTCTGGAGGTGGATAGATTACATCAGCCACTGCTTGTTGCTCACCTCCAAGATATGTGCCTTGAATGCCAGAGTCAGCTACATTTGTCATCATCACAAAGGGGAGGATAGCCCAGTGTAGCCCTGATAGGAATTTGATATCCATTTTGCATGTTCAGAACTGGCCTTGACTAACACCTATCTCCCCCTTTATGACTTCTTGGGCCACATGATCTCTCACATCATCTTTCTGGAATCTGATTTGGCCATCCAAATACCTTATGCCCTCTTTAAAGAAAGGTCTAAGCTTTGTAAGCTGTTCTGAAATGACCTTCTGTGAGTCTTTAATGGCAGTCTTTACAGCAGTAATCTCTGCTTGAAGAGTTTATCAAAATCAGCTTTGGCAGCAGCAGAGGAAGTTGAAGGTTCATCTGACTTATTCTTGAGTTCAGTGACTATTGCATTGTGAGATGCAGTCAAATTATCATTCATCCTCAACTGATTCTCCAGCACATAGCCTTATTTTACTGCTATATCTTCTTACTTTCTCTTTAATTGTTTCTTGATGTTTTTACCTAGATAGACCACTGCATGAGCACCCTTAGTAAAACAATCAGTCATCTCCTTTTTATTAAGGTTCATTTCAAACCTTATTGACTTGATTTCCTGTCCCAGATCAGATTGTAGAGCTTTGTGCCCTTCATCAACATAAGTTTCTAAAGCTTTCCTGTGTTCATCCATCTTGATTTGCATAGCAAGCAGTAGAGTACTGTAATCAGTGGATGGAGCTTGTTGAACTAAGGAATGTTGAGCAACTGTTTGGAGAGCCTTCTTATAGCTCTGGCTTCTTCTTTTGAAAACAAAGAACTTCTTTTTCTGAGCTTGCTCAGCTTCATCATCTTCAGAGTCTGATGAACTGGCTATATCCACCCTATCCTTAGGGCTGGATTGTTTTTCAGTATGCACATCTTGTGCCTTCTCAGTATCTAGCCTTATAGGCTCTTCCACAACTTCCATGTTCTCCCCCTCAGCAGCAGCCATCCTTTACTGTATCAGCATCATTCTTTTCCATATCAAAATCATCCTGTTCTAAATTCAGAAATAGATCTTCCATAGTATATTCTGGGGGTGATTGTGCAGGAGATGTACTTGGTTCTTCAACCACTTTATCAGGTATCACAACAGATGTGTCTGGAAGAACAACATCTGGTTCTTGGTGTGCTTGCTGAATTGGCTGATGGTCATCAGACAAATCAGAATTTATTATAGAGAAATCTAATGTATTAAGGTCAGAAAGTACCTCTTGAATGAGGAGGGTGGCTTGTTCACTCTCCAGTGTAGATGGTTCTGCTACACCTGGAAGCTCCCCCTGGATGTCAGCTGGCTCCTGAGGAGCAGGTGACTTTTCTGCAGCCACATCAACTGGACTTTCAGGAGTGAAGACCACATGTTCTTCACTGCCTGAGCTGCTGGAGGACTCTTGAGACACAGCAGCAGTCTTCCTCTTCTTCCTGGGAGGAGAGTCTTTCTTAGAAGCTTGCTTTTCAGGGGTGGTCAATTCCTTTGACACCAGCACCCTTTCCCATCTAGAGAATATTCTTGAGTCCATCTTCCTCATATGATTGATCTTAGTTCCTGCAGCAGTGCTCATTACCTCTGGAATTGATCCAGCCAGTAGAGACTTAGTATCCTGCCCAGATTGGGCTTCTTCAGGCTTTCTTTTACTTTCTCATAAACCACCATTGACCAATCAGTTTTCAGAGTGAAGATGATTCTGATCATGACTTCAAACATGGAGGCAGACACCCTGTCATGTCCTCCTGGCTTGCTCAGTATTACCTTGCCCACTATTTCTGATAAGAACTTGCCTTGATTATTCATACCTTTTTTGTTAAAGACTGATCCCACCTTCATCTTTGGATCCAGTCCACACCAAGTAAGAGCTTCCCTGGTCTTAGAAGCAGTTACTTCCTCTTCATCTTGAACTTTAGGTAGCTGAAGTACCTTTCTTAAAGACTTGGGTGAATCTTGACCTTGGTACCATGCACCCTTGACTTAATCCTGTAGCCTGAGTCATCTACAGACGCGCCAGAAAGGAATTCAATGACTTCCTTCTTCCATATTTTCGTTGGTTCTGAAACCAAGAACTCCAACCCTGAATTGGCAATTAGGGTTATTACTGATTTGATTTCTTGGTCGCTGTCGTCAAATGCGCCTCGCACAAGCTCATAGCCTTCGTTTACGTTCTCTTCCAGCTTGGGAGCCATTAGGGTTTTGAGAATTAGTCTTGAGATGAGAGAAATGTCGACACAAGAGTTTAGGTCTCGAAACTTTGAAAGCGTGTCGACAATCAAAGACAGAACCCTATTTATACCTTTCTTGTTTGAAGACGAACAGGCGGGATGAATTTCTAATGATGTGTCGACACTGTCAATAAGTGTCGACACTGACTTATAATGTCTCGACACTCATGTGTCGACACAAATTTAGTCAACAGATTTTATGTGTCGACACTTGGTTAAGTGTCGACACCACTATACTCGACATGTGTCGAGACTTTACTTAGAAAAAATTCTGAGTAAAACTTAAGTGTCGACACTTTATTGGATGTGTCGACACCTACTCGACATGTGTCGACACTAACATTCTGAAGTGTCGACACTAACTTCCTAGATGTGTCGACACCATTTTCCTGAAGTGTCGACACTTACTATTCTGTGTCGACATAGACTTGTCTATGTGTCGACACCTTTTTACTTAGCCAATTTTTGTTCTGTATACTATCTAAGTTTATCATACCTAGTTCAATTTTGAACTTATTAAACTTAGCTTCTTCTAAGGGCTTAGTAAACATATCAGCTATCTGATTATCTGTTTTAACATATTCAAGTGCAATATCATTTCTTTCTACATGCTCCCTAAGAAAGTGATATTTTATCTCAATATGTTTAGTTCTACTATGAGATACAGGGTTATTAGCAATGGAAATAGCACTTGTAGAATCACAATAAAGTGGAGTTCTACTTACCTGACATCCATAGTCTTCTAGCTGATGTTGAATCCACAGAAGTTGAGCACAGCAACTTCCTGCAGCTACATATTCTGACTCAGCTGTGGAGATGGACACACTGGTTTGCTTCTTACTACTCCATGAAATGAGTCTTCCACCTAGGAATTGACAGGATCCAGTTGTGCTCTTTCTATCTTCTTTGCATCCTGCAAAGTCTGCATCTGAATAGCCTGTTAGATCAAAATCTCCATTCCTAGGGTACCAGAGGCCTAGATAAGGTGTGCCCTTTAGATATCTCAAGATTCTCTTGACTGCAGTCAAGTGAGATTCTTTGGGGCAGGCTTGATACCTGGCACAAACACATGTAGCATACATAATGTCAGGCCTACTTGCAGTCAAGTATAGTAGGGAGCCAACTATCCCTCTATACAAGGTTTTCATCCACAGGTTTCCCTGCATCATCCTTGCTTAGAGACATACTTGACCCCATAGGAGTCTTCATGGTACTGGAGGAATCCATACCATATTTCCTTATGAGTTCTAGGGTGAACTTTGACTGACATATGGACAAGCCACTTTCAGTCTGTTTAACTTGGATACCCAAGAAAAACTTCAGTTCTCCCATACTACTCATTTCAAATTGACTTTGCATAAGCTTTGCAAACTTTTTGCAAAGGCTACTTTCAGTAGACCCAAATATAATGTCATCTACATATATTTGGACAAGTATTACTTTGCCTCTAGATTCCCTAAGGAATAGAGTCTTATCTATTTTCCCCCTTGTGAACTTGTTCTCAATGAGGAAACTAGATAGGGTTTCATACCAAGCTCTAGGAGCTTGCTTTAACCCATACAATGCTTCCTAAGTCTATAGACATAATGTGGAAGAGTAGGATCAACAAAACCTGAAGGCTGCTCCACATATACTTCTTCTTTTAAATTACCATTAAGGAATGCTGACTTTACATCCATTTGGTATACTTTGAATCCTTGGTAGGTTGCATAGGCCAAGAACATCCTGATGGCTTCCAGTCTGGCTACTGGAGCAAAGGTTTGATCAAAATCAATACCTTCTTCTTGCCTATATCCTTTTGCAACCAGTCTTGCCTTATTCTTAATGATGACTCCTTGTTCATCTAACTTGTTTCTGTAGATCCACTTTGTTCCTATCACATTGTGATCTTTAGGCTTAGGAACTAAGTCCCAAACCTTGCACCTCTTGAACTGGTTTAGCTCTTCCTGCATAGCTTCAGTCCACTGTGGATCTTGTATTGCTTCTTCAAATTTCTTTGGTTCTATTTGAGACAGAAAACTTGAATATACTGCAGCATTCTGATTTCTGCTCCTTGTCTGAACACCTTGTCTTGGATCTCCAATGATCAGCTCCACTGGATGATCTCTTAGATGCCTGTTGGCTGGAGGCATCCTTACTTCTGGTTGTACTTCTTCAGCATCTTCATCATGCTGAGTTCCTTGAACTTCTTCAGCTCCTGGTACATGTAGTTCTCCCCCTGGACATAAGCCATCTTCTTCTACTTGCTGTCTTGCAGCAGGTACATCTTCTATGGTTAGCTTGTCCATCTTCTTAATAAGACCTGAGGGGCTGCACACACTACTAGACAACTCATTGTTAATTAGTTGTGACTCATCAAAAACTACATGCACAGATTCCTCTACAACTTGTGTAGTCAAGTTGTAGACTCTATAAGCCTTACTATTATTGCTGTACCCAACAAACACTCCCTCTTGGGACTTGGCAGCAAACTTAGTTAAGTAAGACTTCCCATTGTTAAGTATGAAGCATTTACAACCAAAGATCCTAAAATAGGACAGATTTGGTTTCCTGCCTTTCACTACTTCATAGGGGTCTTGTTTAACCTTTTAGTGATGGTAGCCCTATTTATCACATGGCATGCAGTGTTAACTGCTTCAGCCCAGAAATATTCTGGCAGTGATGAATCACTTAATAGGGTTCTACCAGCCTCTATCAAGGTCCTATTTTTCCTTTCAGCAATGCCATTTTGCTGAGGTGTTCTAGGTGAAGAGAATTCTTGAAATATCCCATAGTCTTCACACAGCTTTGTCATGCTTTCAGATTGAAACTCAGTACCATGGTCACTTCTAATTTTGACCACTGTACAGTTCAATTCATTCTGAATTTGCTTAACAAAACTATAGAAGACACTAGGTGTTTCAGATTTCTGCTTTAAGAAGAACACCCAGGAAAACCTTGAGTAGTCATCAACAACTACAAAGGTGTAGACCTTCCTACCTAAGCTGTGAACTGGCATTGGACCAAATAGATCCATATGCAAGAGGTATAAACACCTCACAGCATCCTTGTTGTCAATGCTTCTAAAGGTGGATTTAGTCTGCTTGCCCTTTTGACAAGCTGAGCAAATGCCATCTTTGACACACTTAACTTGAGGACAATTCCTCACTAACTCTTTACTAAAGAGTTTGCCAATAGTCTTGTAATTAAGATGAGCAAAGCCTCTTGTGCCCACTTGACACATTGAGAGACTGTCTCATCAGCTACAAGACAAACTGGAGAACTATTGTTCTCAACCATAATGTCTAAACAATAGACATTTCTCTTCCTATAACCTGTCAAAATGATCTTTTGATCACTTGACCTCTTGATATGACAACCATTTTAACAAATGAGATGTCATACCCTACATCACTTAATTGACTTATACTAATGAGGTTATGTTTCAAACCTTTAACATAAGCCACTTGAGTAATGGTAACAAGGTTAGAAGAAATGTTACCAAACCCTTTGATGATTCCTTTTTCAGAACCACCAAAGGTCACCTTTGGACCATTTTTGATTGGGATGTAGTCCTTCAGTAGTCCCCTAGTTCCAGTCATGTGTCTGGAACATCCACTATCCAAGTACCATGTAGGGTATGGCCACTTGGATTTCCTGCAAAACAAATTAATGAACCTTAGAACCCAAAGTAAACTTGGGTCCTTGGTGATTGTTAGTTTGCAATTTGACATAGCTACCTGCTGTCTTTCCAACAGGTAACTTGCTACACAACTTGGCACTGGCATTGTGCCAACAATCCAAAGCAAAGTGGCCAACCTTGCCACAGCACCAACATTCAAATTTGTTGTACCTTTGCTTAGGTTCTGACTTAGCTGTCTTAACTACAGCAGTCTTGTTGAATGTTGGGGCTTTGCCCTTGGACTTGGACTGATCCTGAACAGTCCTAGCTGGATTAACAAAACCCAGTCCAGTCTTTCCTTTATGATGAACAAAATCATCAATCAGAGGGTAGCACTGATTTAGGTTTTTGAAAACCTAGCTACTAGCTCTTTCTCCTTCTGAAGATTAATCTCCAGTTTCTTAATTTGATCATTTTTAAATGTAATAGTACCCACATGAATCACTGTAATGTGTTTCAGCCTGGCTACCTCATTAAAGTTGATCATAATTCTTCTCATAATCTATTGCAGCTGCCTTGAAGATCAGCACAATTTCCTTGGCCAAATTTTTGGCTAGGGTCTTGCTTTTCTTATAGGCTTGCAATAGTACTTGATATTCATCTAGGAGTTGATGAATATCTCCCTCAGACTCAGATATATTCTCATCACTTGATGAAGAATAATCTGACTCAATGAACTAGAACTGAAATCAGAACTTTGAGTTAAACCTTGTACCTGACTGGGTCCTGGCTGCTCCAGGTTTTTGGTACTTTCAGTCAAAGCCATCAGTCCTTGGCTTGACAGTCTTCTTGCTCATAGATAGATTCCATGATCTGCATAAACTCTTCTTCTTCTTCAGCAAATAGCCCAATATAGGCTTCAGCATCTGTCTCAGTGTCTGAAGAAGACTATCTGAAAGAGTCTTCTCATTCTTTGCAACAAAGGACTTCTCCTTCTTTCCTTTGAAGTGAGTTTTCTTTTTGTCACTGGATTCTTTCTTCTTTCAGGACAGTCTGCAATAACATGGCCCTGTCTATTGCAGCAGTAACAAATTATCTTGATCCAGTTGCCTTACTAGTCTTGGTCCTTTTCTTGTCCTTCTTTGAAGGCTTCTTTTCCTGATACTGAACCTCTTTCCCTTGGAAGATGAAGGTCTAGACCTCCACTGTTTCTTCTTAAGGAACTTCTGAAAATGTCTGGTGAATGCAGCAAAGTCTTCATCACTTTCACTGCTTGTAGATTTTGTACTTTCAGACTCTTCAGATTCTGATTCAACTACCTCAGGAGGAGGAGTTGATGACTTGGTCCTGCTCTTTCTGGGTACATCTGACTTAAAGGCAACAGTCTTTTCTCTGTATTCAGTCCTTGTTGACTTTTCTTCTTCTTTTCTCACTGACAATTGCATCTCATAAGATAACAACTTGCCAAAAAGTGTGGGAGAGGAATTTCTCCCAACTTTGCCATTTCTCTGATGGCACAGATCTTGTGTCCCAGTCTTTGGTGAGGGACCTTAAGAATTTATCATTCAACTCATAGTTTGTGAACTCTCTTCCATATGACATGAGTTCATTTACAATTCTATAAAATTTCTTGTAGCATTCAGTGATGCTATCTCCTCTTCCTTGCCTAAAGCTCTCATATTCTTGATTAAGCAAGGACTTCCTATCTTGCCTTACTTCTTCAGAACCTTCCATATAGACAATGAGGGTGTCCCACATTTCTTTTGCAGTTTTACAGTGAATAAGGTTCTGGAAGGTGGCATCATCAATTGCACTAACTATTATATTCTGTGCTCTTTTGTCCATGGTTGCTAGGACAATCTCATCCTTGGTCATTTCAGAGAAATCCTTTGGAGTCCTCTGATTTGCATCCAATACTGAAATCTTCATGGGCACATATGGCCCTTCTTTGACTGTGATGTATATTCCTAGGGTCAGAGGCTTCCATAAAAAGCCTACCCTCTCTTTCCAGATCCAAAGATCTCTTTCTGCATATAGGTAGTTTCATTGAACCCAACTCCTTATGATTCTCTGAAGAACCCATGTTCTTGATTTTCTTGAAACTGTTTCCTGTTTCCTGACTTATACTGAATCTGCCAAACTGGATCTCCTCAGACAGTTAGTCCTGATTTTGAGGAACCTCCCTCTGATACCACTTGAAAGATATGGTACCTAAACACCTAGAGGGGGGGGTGAATAGGTGACCTAAATCCTTTTTTTGACTTTTGTTTGGCAGCACAACAGTTTTTCACAGATTACTACAGCTAACAGCAAATTACAGAAATAACACATTCAACACAGCACAGCACAGCACAGAAGACACACTAATTTTATAGTGGTTCCCCAATCTTTGGGTACATCCACTTTCCCCCTTCGCCTATCTAGCAGTGTACTAGATTCGGCCAAACTTCTCCACTAGCTCAGAACCCAACAAGGTTCCTACCTCAGGCCCAAAGCCTTACACTCAGCCAAAGGCCTACACTCAGCCACCCAGGCCTACACTCAGCCAATCAGGCTACACTCAGCCAATTAAAGGCCTACACTCAGAGTTCTTCAACTCCTACACTCAGGCACCAAGCCCTACCCTCAGCCTTTATAAATAGGCTTACAATCACTCAGATCCAATGGATCTTACAAGTTTAAATAGAAATTACAAATGCTAACTCTACAACTCAGAAAGGATGAGAGGAGTTGAGAGTTTCTTGAAGAGTTCTTGGAAGAACTCAGCTTGATCCAAACTGACTTAGCTTTCTTCAAAGCTTCTTGAGTAGAACTGAATTAGTCTGAATCTTCTGCAGTTGATCCTTGATCTCTGCTTCTTGAAATCCAGATGACTCTGAATTGTTCTTCTCAGCCTTAGTTCCAAAGACTGAATCCTTGGTTGGAGCTCTCTCTCTCCAACTACTTAGATCTGCAGTTGGACTGCCTGATCTTCTTGTGTTGATCCTCTATGTATCACTTCTTGATTTAATCTGATCAACACTTCAGTTATTCTCACAACATGTAATGATAATGAACAACCTTCTATATATACTTTTTTTTGTAAACTATGGGGTGCCTATTTATAGGCTTCCTTCATGGTAACCGGCTGATCCGGTTTATAACAGACTTTGACTTCTCTGACAGTTGATGTAGACCGGCTGGATCGGCAGCTGTCATGTCAACCAGTCACTTCTTGAAATTCTCTAACTGTCAGTTAGTGTCGAGACTTTCTGTTCTTAAGTGTCGACACTTATAGACCAAGTGTCGACACATGTTGTGTAAGTGTCGACACAAGTCTACAAGGTGTCGACACAATTCCTTGTATGTCTCGACACAGTTTCTTCTGCATGTGTCGACACTGAAATTGAGTGTCGACACAAGTACTTGTACTTCATTCTTTATCTGTATTCTTCTAAGTGTCGACACATCTCCTTTGTGTCGACACATCTTCATGTGTTGAAACTGTCAAGTGTCGACACTGCTTCTTGGTGTCGACACAAGTCTTCATTCTTGTTTCTTCAGCTGAGTGTCGACACATTCCTTTAGTGTCGACACTTGTACTTAGAATATTTTACAAACTTTCTTTTTCTTTGTTGCTTAGTGTCGACACAGCTCCTTGTGTCGACACTTTCTTCAAGTGTTGAGTCTTCTGGTTATGTGTCGACACATTGTGCTGAGTGTCGACACATTCTTCAAGTGTTGACTCCTTGAGTGTGTGTCGACACATTGTGTTGAGTGTCGACACATTCTTCATATTTTGACTTTCTGCTGATTGAGTGTCGACACATTGTGTTGAGTGTCGACACTTTGTACTTAGTCTCTGCAGAATTTTGCTGAGTGTCGACACAACTCCAAGTGTCGACACTTTCTGGTGTAGACTCAGCTCTTCTAGGTGTCGACACTTCTGCTAAGTGTCGACACAGCTTTTCTGCATTTTCTGCATTCTTCTACACAGAGTGTCGACACTTTCTCAGAGGTGGTCGACATCTTTCTTACACAATGGACTCCTTGTGTCGGACAGTTGTCTGACTGTGTCGACACTTGCTTCCCAGGTGTCGACACTATGACTCCAAGTGTCGACACTGCTGTAGACCTGTGTGTCTAAAAAAAAAATAAAAACCAAAACAAGCTTTTCTCAGTGTCGACACTTTGCCTCTGGGTGTCGAGCACATGGACTTAGAAAATTTTCAGCTTCAGTCCAGTGTATGAAGCTAACCTGCATACAAAGTAACTCAAACAAACATCAAATACATTCTGATGTATATCATTGAGTTAGGTGAGGCTTCTTCTTGCAAATCAGGGTACATTTGACCAATGTACCCACACACATAACTGAAACCAAGGGGGCAATCACAAAAAAACCAATTAGCATCACGCTATTCAGCTAGTTCAAGGTAACTTCTCAATCTGGGTTATTATGGTGTATATCAATTACCTCTAACGGAGGTATGACCTCACTAGATTCAGGTATATATTGGTTAATAGAGATAAAACCTTTCTGCTCCATGGATCATCCGGTATTGATACTGATGTGGTTCACACAATTTGTATAAATGTGTATG